>OX411553.1:39928694-40373185 GCA_948146395.1 Fragum whitleyi
TAATAGGTCTGAAAACAGTCCTCTCTTACATTTTTTCTTTCGAATTTGAGTGTCTATTTCTGGTAAGAAAAAAATATTTCACTCGATTCTCCTGTTTTTAAAATCAAATCGCAATCATATCGATGACCTAGTACATGACTAATGACGTAATCTATAAAATGGTGACGAAGCTTATCTCGCTGTTTACATTTGACCTCGAAAACTGTCAAGATTTTAAAACATTTATCTGAATGGATTCAACGCAGATTTATTCGTCCGGGGAGGATTTCGGAGATAGTACCTTTGCATCTGATCTCAATCTGATTGAGAGCAAGGAAGGCATTGAATTGAGACTTGCTATTGGCTGCATGACAACGAAACTCCGGAGAAAAAAAAAAGACGTTTGAGATTTCGAAAATCACCCGATTCATATCTTTTTAATCGTTAAGTAATGAACCCATTACTCAAGTTTTCTTTTGTTAAATATTTTCTTGCCATAGCATCAAAAATCCTTTCGATTATCGAGTTCTTTAGCCTGTAGCGATTACCCCACCTCGTGTACCCAATCACCCAAGGTTATGATGTCAGAGGACTCGCCGAGTCTCGGAGTTGTAAATCGGAATCGAATTAAATTTTCGTATATAAATAACGAATAGACTTTAAAACAAGATTGTAACAGGATAAATAGAAAAGATGGTTGGTGACTTGAGATGGAAAAGTTTATCAGGCTTGGCTGCCGATTTTATCCGGTTCGCCTCCGGCTCACCAGATAAATTCCTACGCCTTGCCCGATAAACTTTTCCATCTCCAGGCACCAACCATCTATTCTCTATTTATTCGCTGTTATGGCTTTTTAGGCGTCTGATTGGTCCGTAAGAACACAATACAGAAACAGATAAAAGCGTATATACTATAGCTTATTAAAGGGGGGTAAAATTCGACAAATCTGGTAATATTGCATTATTATATACTGAGTTCCATAAGAAAGTGTGCACTTGAACTTTTTGCATTTCTTTTGATTTTTAAAAGTTGGAGGAAAACTGGGGAGTAAATTTGATGCCAACTTTAGTCAAGACCTTTTGAAATTTAAACAAAAGTTTCAATTTTATGTAGACGTTACGTGTACGTCAAGGTTAGAAATTTCTACGTTGTAATGCCAGTAACTTGTTATTGAATTGTGTTATTGCGTTCTATGATATCTCGATTTGCTTATTAAAGGCCTTACAAAATAATGACTTCGATTTCTATTGGAACATGAATGCTCAATCAATTAAAATGGCGTTCCAAATCTGACAAGGTTCAATTTTGTCAACGACGTTTATTAGTAGTCAAACCACGATGTAGCATCATTTGAAATTGTATGGAAGATATGATTTTATGCTTAAGAAAGCCGCAAAGATTCAACTGAATGCATTTTCAGACCAATTATTCCTCTAACGCGTGATGATCATGCAAAATATGCAAACTTGAATGTCACAATTTAATAAAAAAATGTTTGCTGATCGCGCGATTTTTGTTTTCAAATATCGTTTGCACATATTCTTGGGTATAGTTATACGACGTTTCATGACGATCGATTGGGTCATTTCAGAGATTCAAAGTGCACACTTTCTTTTGGAACTAAGTATATTACCTCCATTGAATTTCAATCACATCTCAATTGAATCGCTTTCATTTATTTGCTTTCTGAAAACGTTCCAAAATAATTCAACATGTCGGTTATGCGGCTTTCTGACAAGACGAAAAAAATTAAGAATAGTTCAGACTGAAATAGGCTCAAAGGTATGAAAACTGTTCGTAGGTGCGTCGTTTCTTTTTTTTGCATTAGGTTTCATGTTGCTTTTAACAATCTTTCAGTCACTTTTAGGTGACAAGAGTATTTTCAATGGATTTCTGGTATTTCACACACCAGCTCAACAATTAATCCTTTCCAAGTCTCCAGCTGCTGTCCCACATAGATCTTCGAATATCAAAAAATGTGTTGGGAGACAAATAGACAAGCGCAATATATGGGAAACGATGTTAAAAAGAACGAAAAAAAAAACAAGAACTTTCTGGTGACATTTTCTCTTTCTCATTATGATATTCAAGTTATTTTCGTGATCGTTTTGGGGGGTTAATGTACTCATGGGTCGACTATAGACGTACACGAATGAGTGAGTTATTAAATGTCCTTTTTGTCTACAACATGTGGACAAAATTGACTCTTGCCTACTGACTTAAACTTGTGTACCAATAGAAGAGAGTCAGTCTCAAAAATGCATTTAACCCTTTGCAGTATAATCCCTGCTTTTTACGTGCCTGTGAATATATGATTGAGAAAACACGGTGAAAAAAGAAGAAATTGCTTCTGCCAAGCAATTTCTTCTTTTTCCACACTATTTTCTACCCTACTGAATGGTTATTTTTCAAATTAAACCCACTTTAAATTTTCGTCTGCAAAACCTTTGAATTTGGACAGGTCCAAAATATTGTAAAACGGGAAAGGGTTTAGGTAGTTGATCCGGTAATAGATCGTCAGAGTTTCGAAAGCAATGAACTTTAACAGTGTTAACCGAGGTTTCCTTGATTTCATCAGGACGTAGTCATCGTTTATGAAAGATCACGAGTTCCGAAATGTTGCGGGGACGATAACGGGTCCACTACCTTAATAAACCGATCGTTGGGCACGCTATTTGAACTCAAACGCGGATCACCGCCAAAGATATCTACAAAACGTATTGCCATTTGCACAGACAAGAAAATTGTTGGTTACCGATTTTATACTATTTCAACATTACTTCAATTGAATAAATTGTAATTATAACAATACCCTATCTATATACATGATTAAAATGGCGAAAAACGATGGAGGTCAACAATGCAACTCCAGTCAATGATCAGCGATTGATTTGATTAGTCAAAATTGTCGTTCCTGTATTTTGGAGAAAAATAAGGAAAATTTAAGTGTTGTTTTGGGAGAAATCAAATGCGACCGACCTATTTTCTATACTGTAAATTTTGCATGAATTTAGTTCTACAACAGCTAATTCATTTATATTTGAAATTCATTATGTGCAAATTTCAATGATTAATATCAAACAGTTTTCGAGATATTTAGAAAGTCCACGGACTCATGGAACGACCCTCGTGCACGTGTAAGGCAGGGTATAATTTTCAGACAGTTTGCGTAGTTTTGTCATCTTGAACGCAATGCTGCTTACGAGAATCTTTGCTCGGTCCAGGCCACGTGCGTGCACGTCCGTTTATTTATACATAAAGTGACAACCGCAACATAATTATGCCCATATGAGCGACGCCTGTTAAATAATGCAGGGGATAGTGTAATGATACTTGAAGAAACTGCTACTGGATTCCGCCGTGGTTATTTACTGTTTTATAACGTGCTAGATTTAAAGCAAAGACATATTGGTCTTCAGTTTGTCGTCTCACTCAAAAGACTTATGGTTTGTAAGAGTGCTGGTCCGGGGATCGAGCCTTTGTTATTAACTTAGTGAATAAGAGATGAGCGCTAAACCGACTGAGCACGAAGCATAAAAAAATAGTATATATGTGACCCATCACGCGAAAAGGGCCAATCTGGAAACTCAGTAAAATAAATATTTGAAAAAGAGATTGTGTCCAGCATAATTATACAATCAGAGGTCGTATGTCAAAAATTCTTTTTTTTATCATTTTTGATTAGGAAAATAAGCAAAGTGCGAAAATGTTTCGACCCTAGTCAGTCTGCGCAATCCGCGCAGTCTGACTAGGATCGACACTTTAAACACTATCCAGATGACCCTTTTTCGCGTGATTTGGTCACATATCATTGGACGGAAGCTGAAATGTCTAAAGCGAAATTCACTACTCTAAAGTTCTAAGCGGCCACCTTACATTTCTCGATTTTTCACATTTTTTTCGTTTTTGTTTCGAAATGTTAACTTTACCTTTTGAAAGAGTAGCCATTTAGACATGATCCTGTCTAATGTTTTTTTAAAATCGTGCACCAGGAAATCCTACAACCGAAATCAAGTGCCTGTACCCTCAAATTCACAAGTCACAGAAATGGCAATTTTTAGAGAAATTTGAAATTTTCGAAACTTGAAAAACGCAAATCCTTTAAATTTTAAGTACCGTTATCAGTGGTAGAACGCATGTGAACCTCAAAAAATTAAAAGAAATGTCACAACCTCCCTCACTTTTCTTACCCCAACAAGAAATGTCAAAAATACCCCACCCACCAATGTTAACTTTGAAATCGAGGGTATTACTACATTCGCTTAATTTTAAAAACATTTTCGTGTTGAATTTCTGTGCTGTTTTTTTCTTGTTGACTTCATAAATGACTTTGTTACATTATGCAAGTGAAAACGGACTGAAATCATGCGACATTTACAACATATGAACAAAAAGCAAGTGGCTGCTTAGGAGTTTTGAGGAGTGTAGGCTAACCTCAAAAAGGACCGACCACAAACAAACCAGGTCGGTAAGTTTTCTGGACTTGTGATATACCCTTTCTGTGAGAAGCCACACGTTATTTCAATGCATTATGTATGTGGTTAAGGTAGTGGATCCATGATAGTTCCGCAGCATTTCAGAAGTAATAAACTTTACCAGAGTTTACCGAGGTCTCCTAATGATTTCATTAGAAAACCCTGGTCAATACTGTGAAAGGTCACAGTTCCGAAATGTTGGGGAACTTTTGCGGGTCCACTACCTAAGTAGTGTGACGTCGGTGGGCAAAGAAAACTTCGTAAGTACAAAGTTTTACAATCCGTAGGCACGAGTTTTCATCGCCCGTCGATAAATTATATTTCTTTGCTTCCCTTCGAGCATGTGATGTTTAAAGGACTGTCTAAGGACAGTTAGTAACATCGTGAAATTTACACTCCCCTCGGTCAAAACCATTCCAAATCACTCGCTCAGCGCTTCATTCACTCATTCAAAAGAACTCGCTCAAACAATTCAAACCTTCCATCGCCTTTCAAAGCATCTGATTGGTCCATGAAGACACAAAATTTACACAGAAAATTGCGTATTAAAGGAAAGTAAAAAATATCATCGCTAATTTCGCCCAATCTGGACGAAATAAGCGATATTTTTTATACCTCTCTGTAAATCACTCAAAGCTCACTCATCGTAGTCATACAATTTCATTGTTTTACAGTCTTCATTTCATTTCTGAAGTTGATTTCCAGATGGTCATTTTTTTTTAAAAAACTAACTTCCAGATGGTCCTATGGACTTACATCAGATAACTTTTAGAGTCCCGGGGCCCGTTTTACTAAACATTTTACGATCATTTTTTGCGTAAGTCAAAAATTAAATTTGCTTCTACAGAAGTAACTTAATGCGGAATTTTGCAATGCAATATCTCATTTGAATCGTCTTCTAAAGACGATTCCAATGAGATATTGCACGGCAGAATCTAACTATGAAGGAAAACACTAGGCGCGATTTGTGATTCTAACTAACGATCAATTTTATCGTAAGAAGTTTAGTAAAACGGGCCCCAGGCTACTTATTTCGTAGATATGCCTCTCATGAATGCGTAGTGCAGTGTACAAAAACCTGTGACTCTACCTGGCTTAATTTGTTTTATTTCCCTTGGTTGACTTAGACATCCAGCAGGAACGGTATATCTTATGACAATTTGCAGATTGGTCCAATCCAAGAATGCGCCTTTTTGTGTGACGGGCAACAAATTTATAAAACAATAAAACAAAAGAAATAAGTTTTCATATTTTATTTACAACAAGCCATCACCAATATTTACAGGGAATATAGAGATCAAATGTACAGAACACCAGATAAAAGTAAAAAAGAATTAAATGAAATAATACGCACATGATTTTTTTGTTTTTAAGCCCCGAAGTAAAAATATTCAACATGTAAAACTTGTAGACAAATAAGGAGCATTTTATGTCTATCCAATTCTTCCTATTTTTCTGGCCAAATAGACATTAAATTGTCTAAATTTCTTTAAAAATGCCGACTATTTCTTTTATTGTGAGCTAGCCAAAAGTAATACCGCGCGATGTCGTATTTTCTCACAATGTATAGATATTTGGAGGTCGTGTGTTAATATGACCAGGGAAGCGTTGGGAACAATGGGGAAAAAATGATGAGACGAACTTGAAGTCCTATTTGCTTGTAGAATTATACATTCATTCTTATGAAGTACATGTATCACAGATATGCTTGAAAAGTGTAACAAAAATGCATGAAAAGTATCACAGATGTGCTTATAAAGTATCGCAGATATTATCGTCAAGTATCACAGATATGCCTGAAATGTATCACAGATATGCCTGCCAAGCATCAGGTGTGCTTGTAAAGTATCACAGACATGCTTGTAAAGTATCACAGACATGCTTGTAAAGTATCACAGATATGCTTGTAAAATATCACAGATATGCTAAAAATAGTATCACAGACATGCTTGTAGAATATCACATATATGCTTGAAAAATATCACAGTTATGCTTAAAAAATATCACATGTATGCTTTTAAAATATCACAGTTTTGCTAAAAAGTTATCACAGATATACTTAACATACCACGTAACAATTTGGCACACATATGGAATAACAAGGACGGAATAAATATAAACCTAACAGTTAAAAAAGATAACAAGGATGGAATGAATTCATTCCTTACCATAAAAAATAACAAGGACGAAATAAATAAATACCATACAATAGAAAAAAGGACGGAATGTATATATACCTAAAAATAGATAACAAGGACGGAATATGAAATATTCCTAACTAGGAAAAAAATAACAAGGACGGGATAAATATATACCTAACTCATATAAAAGATAAATAAATAACAAGGGCAGAATAAATATATATCTAACTATTAAAATACAAATGTAACAAGGACGGAATAAATATATACCTTACAATGATAAAAAAATAACAAGGACGGAATAAATTTATACCTAACTATGAAAATATAACAAGGGCGGAATAAATATATACCTAACTATGAAAATATAACAAGGGCGGAATAAATATATACCTAACTATAAAAGTTAAAATAACAATGACGGAATAAATATATGCCTAACTATTAAAAAATAACAAGGACGGAATAAATATATATCTAACAATTAAAAAAAATAACAAGTACGGAATAAAAAAAAATATATATTTAACTATAAAAAATAACAATGACGGGAAAAATATGAATTACCAAAAAATGGAGAAAAAATAAGGACGACCAACGTTTATTCCTAACAAAAAAGGAAAACAGATATAGATAGAATAAACTTAACGTGAAATAAACCAACGGCTAGAATACTGTAGAAATCGTCAGAGGACAATCAAAGCCCCGTAACTAAAGCTAGTCTTAGCTTTGAAAAGAGGCATCTATTTCCCTCTGACGAAATACGGAAAACAAAGGACTGTATATACAATAACTTAACGAAAAATATATATCAACAAAACAATAAATATCACAGATATGCTGAATGAGATTAGTATATCCTATAACAAAAATGTACAAATGAGTCCTGCTTTAAAAATGCATTTGCGAAAATAAAGACTGGTCAGATGCGCAATGACTGCGAATCTGTCCTGTGTATTCCTTTTCGCTTGTTTGTCTTCTTCTGAGATTATTCAATCTTGTTTTTGCCGGATTCTAAATTGATAATTTTCTTAAAGCAAGAGTCAAATGTATTACAACAAAAAACTTAACACCTAACAAAAATGAGCATCCCTGCTTGTCCCTGAGATTGTGTCTTCGTCCACTTTTCTTGGAAAACTCACAACAGCTTTGGCGTATCTTAAGATTGTACACTGTAGACTGTGAATTATGCGGATCGCCTGTCATGTCCAACATAATTTGCCAGAGGATCATGTCCATGGAACGATTCAACATATTAGAGGCGGACAATTTTGTCGAGGAGCGTAGCTAGTACGTGTATTTGTTTGTAGCCCAATACTCGAAACAGCAGATTCGTAAAATAAAGTTCCGTTTTTAATGGTATGTTTTCTCTTTACGATTCAACATATTAGAGGCGGACAATATTGTCGAGGAGCGTAACAAGCACGTGTATTTGTTTGTAACCCAATACTCGAAGTTACAGCAGATTCGTAAAATAAAGTTCCGTTTTTAATGATATTTTTTCTCTTTACGACGTTGTTCCATCGTCATCAAATGTCATCACCCTGTTACAAGAGTTCCAAAATAATTATCTAACAAAACAGACGGATGCGATGTCCCGTCAACCACCAAACATCTCAAACATCTTCGAAACGCATTCCGTGCCATTTCACCACTCGTTATGTCGGATTTAATAGCTGTTTGTTCTCCGGGCTGACTGAATGTCTGACTTTTGTAGTGTTCGTCGGGTGTACCCTGAAAATGAAGATAAATGCAAATGTTAGGTATAAGTTGGTACATGTAACCTATGTTTCGATTAGTCGTCCGATCTAAAGGAAAACGCTCTACCTATCTACAGTGAACGACCATAAAGTTTCTTTTAGAAATATAAATACCTTTTCAATTATGATGATAATGTTAGCTTATAGTATGAGTTCATGCATTCCAGAATAAAGGTATCACAGTTATGAAGCATTGTAATTGAAATACGTGTACGTCCCGTCGAACGACCAGTGTTATTTGGCGACCACCATAAAAAGTCCTTTCACAAAATCTGTGAAAAAAGGATAGGGGCCTATTCTTCACGAAAAAATTGTTTATTATTGAATCTTTTTTTGTTGGATCCTATTAGAAGTATCGCAATTGAAATACGTGTAAGTCCTGTCGATATTGCTCGAACGACCACGTCTATTAAGTGTCCAGTGTTATGTAGCGACCACCATAAAAAGTCCCTTCACTGTAAGCAAAATCTGTGAAAAAAGGATATTCTTAACGAAAAAATTGTTTATTATTGAATCTTTTTTTTGTTGGAGCCTATTAGAATCGTCTAAATAAAAGGATTCTTATGGGGTCGAACATCATAGGATTCAATATGACTTGATCGACAATCTTGAATTGCTATCAAAATGAACTGTCACATTTATAACGATATTTTGTATTAGGCGAACATTCCCATAAATGACAGGTTTTTTGTTGTCCCTTAAGTGGTCGCAAGTTTTACTGTATGCATAAACCGTTTATCAAGCCGAGATTCTGTCGTGCAATTTGTCATTTTCTAAAAATAATGCTTAACAATTTTCAGAAGTTTTGTGAGAAAGCTTATTTGTCTAAATGAACACACAATGAAAATGAGGCAAACCAGAAAAAAATAATAAAAAAAAATCTCCAAAACACTTTCCGAGAATTCTGCTTGAATCTTTTTCTTTTTTTTTCTACATAAACATGCATTGTCAAAGACAGATCTGGCTGACTTGGAGAATCTGATATATTGGATTGTGGTTGAAATTAAGCTAAAATTACGGTGTTTTGGTCGTCAACCTTTGCGCTTCAAAGTTAATCTAACTTTGTTTGTCTGCACGAAATGTGCAGCCTGACCGTGTCCAAACTCTTCGAATGATTCGATTTTCAGAACCCAAAGTATGTTCATTCTACCATCACGTACGCCTATATTCGAACATTTAGTTGACATTGTGAACAAACATCGACAGATATCGAACACATTTTTCATAACCGGAATAACTTTTATTCAGTATGAGAAATTAGTTAAATATTTGTCTTTTCTATTTATGAATAAAAAAGTTTTGATCTAACCTTTAAACTGTCTTTTATCTTATCCCGCCGTCTTTTTTATGCCATTTTATCTAAGTCCTTTGTAACGTACATATTCACAGGGATACTGCCGGTCTTTCGGGTAGAACCAACTTTAAATACATCAGAGTAATGCTGTTGTTGATCTGTTGTTGATAGGATTAAAATATTTCCCCTTATACATGATTGGGGTTGTCAGGGGCTTAAAGTATTCTGCACTAACAAGTTTCGACATCGCTCAGCTCCGAACTGAGCTGTTTTTGCCACACTTGAAAGTCATCAATCAGTGGTCAGTGATTGGTCAATTGTGTTAAAATGGCCCCGTTAATCAGTGGACATTGTTCGAGAATTAGGCTTTGGATTAATGACTTATCCACTCGTTCGTTAGTTGTGTTTTCACACATTTTGGTATTAGTTTACGACTCTAATACATTTTCTGACGAAGAAACACGCTGGGACCGATCTAAGTTACACGTATCATGCTGATACCGAAATTTTCTTCTTGCTATTAAATTTTTATTTTTCATCGTTTTTTTTTATTGTTTTGTCATTAAAAACATGTCACATTGACATGTTTTTTCCTATTATATTTGTTTTTGACATATAAACCTTGAATTAACAGTATTAAGGTTTACAAGAACGAAAAAAAAGAGAGTTTCAGTAGAATTTTGTCATATTCATTAAAGATATATCACTGATAAAAGTAATAAAGACAATAACATAAATAACATAATTACCCATAACATGCGAACAGGAATAATTAATGCCTATTAATAGTATTAAAAATAAACAATTTAAAAAAAGGAGTCAAACGATCTAGTTGTATTTTGTAAAGTTGTTTACAGTACAGTTGTACATATGTATACATATATGTAAACGCTTGATGTTTTTGTTCCTTTAATAGAATAGTCTCTAATAACTCTTTTTTGAATGGTCATGTACTTTTATATTTATTAAATGTGTTGTTTTATTGTATGTGCATGAATGAGACTATATAATCTATATTTCCTCCATAAATATTGAAGATTTTAAACAAAGAATATAAACATGATATAAACAAAATTGAATATATGAAAATAGAAACCTTTTTAAATCAAGGCAACCTTGAATGTTTTTTTTTTCGGGTTTTCTGGTTTTCAGATTTCACACAACGTTAAAACTTGTTTACGATTTGTGTGGATCGCGTAGGTTGATCACAATCGGCACTTTTAGTGGTCAATCTACCTTAGTCGTTACCACGATGGATTTACATTTTGATGAAATAAATTGGCAGTTTTTAGGACATCACAACCTTTCAGAAGTTTTCTTCTAAAATAATTCGGTAAATAGTATTTTATGAAGGCTATGATCAGACTGCACACATGCGCGGGATGATCTTAGTCACGTTTGTCCTCTTAAGTTAGTGGAACCCTAAAAGTTCCGCAACATTTCGGAACTCATGAACTTTCACAATGCTGACCAAGGTCTCATCATAAAAATCATCATGAAACCACGGTTAATACTGTTAAAGTTCATTACTTCCGAAACGTTGCGGAACTATTACGGGTCCACTACTTTAAGTGCTGTGTAAAACAGGATTTTGTTGTGAAGAACATGACTAGGTTTATCAAATAATGGGCTTTTACAACATACTTATAATAAATATCTGTTTTTTGTTGGTTTTGTTTTAAATCTAAACGAACTTTTTTTTTAAAAAAAAAACCAAGATAGAAGTCAGAAATGTGCAAAATAATATATTTTTCTAAATGAAACAAAATTATAACAAAAAAAGGCACTTTGCTTTTTCATATTCAAGATAGTAGCCACAAATAAAAAAAAATAATAAAAAAGTATTTTTTGATATCAGTTTATTTCCAGCCTTATATGTCTATTTGCTCTAGATTTTGCTGTAGATATTCAGTTTTAAAAATGCAGACTCTTCATCGGAATCTACAGTCAGTTACATCTTGAAATTGACATTCATCTCGATCAAAACCATTCTCAATCGCTCACTAAGCACTCTATTCACTCATTCCAAACGTCTCACTCAAACCATTCAAAAAAGCTCAAAATGACTAAAAGATAAAAGATCGACAACTACCTTCAAAATGAAAAAAAATAAGAATCAAATTGATTTTTACTTACATAATTGGAATTTTAAGCGTCTGATTGGTTCTTAAAGAAATAGGAAACTAATTACAGAGCTTTTGTGCATATTTTATTAAAGGGAGGTAATTAATGTCGCAAATTTTGTTCAACTGGAACAAAATTTGCAACATTGGATTACCTTCCATTAAATTCACTCAAAACTCGCTCCACACACTCATTTCATTTCATTCCAAAATCATTCCCAAGTCATTCGCCTTGTCAATTTCACGATGTTGTCAAGTAATCATGTTGATTATTGTGCAAGGCAATTTAATTAGAACTAGAACTGTCGCAGAGCAGACTTATACCCCCACAAGCACTTTGTCAAAATGTAAGTGCTACAAGTGCAAGATGTGTTTGTAACAAAAAATGAGGTCATATGCAGCATTTGTATGAAGTTTCATTATTCTAGGTCGCTTGTTTCTTGAAATAGAGTCCGGAAACGAAAATTGAACAAAAATTGACTGTGACCTTGACCATTGACCTATGTGACCCCAAAACAAAAGGGCACTTCCTTAAGTCGTAAGCAACATTTGTATAAAGTTTCATGATTCTATGTCGCATGGTCTATGAGTTAGAGTCAGGAAACAAAAATTGAACAAAAATTGACTGTGACCTTGACCTTTGACCTATTTGACCCCAAATCAATAAAGCACTTCCTTGAGTCATAAGCAACATTTGTATAAAATTTCATGATTCTATGTCACTTTGTTCCGGAGTACGGAAACGAAAATTGAACGAAGGCGGACTGTGACCTTGACATTTGACCTATGTGACCCCAAAACAATAGGGCACTTCCTTGGGTCATCGGCAACATTTGTGTGAAATTCTATGATTCTAGGTCACTTGGTTTTTTAGTTAGAGTCCGGAAACGAAAATTGAACGAAGGCTGACTGTGAATTTGACCCATGTGACCCCAAAACAATAAGGCACTTCCTTGGGTCATCGGCAACATTTGTATAATGTTTTATGATTGTAGGTCACCTTAATCTCCGACCGAGGTAAATATCGTATGAACATGAGTCTTCCACTTCTCTAACCAATGCAGTTTATCTACTAAAAGTGACGGTAAACCCAACTTAAACAAATTCAATTGATTTTGTAGATTTCAATTTCTTTAGATTTCTTTGGCCATTAAGCTTTCTGCCAAGCTCAAACAAACAATAAATTTTAATTTGCAATAATCAAATGTTTATAATATTTTTGAACATGGAATGCCAGTCAAAAAGGCAATGGACTGAAATGTTCATTTGGACTTCCTAAGTAAGAATCAAGATATAAATATTGGATATTTTGGGTTCTACCTGTCATTATGAGTGGTTTCAAGTTGTCTGACAAAGAAAGGTAAAATTAACTGAAAAACACTGTCAAGGCTTCTTATTATCTTTTGTTTTATTAAGGAGCCAAAAACTCCTTGTTTAAGGTTTCAATACACATTTCAATCATTAATTGCTTTTTTTTTAAAGATCAAAGCAATCTCAATGCGAGATGGTAGCCAGTTTTTAAAAACGAAATTTGCTTATATTCAAATACATGTATAATTTTGGGACCAGGAAGGGGCATCATACACTCCTCAAAGCAATCTCGCGAAATAAGGTATGGAATTATTCATTTGACCTCTGTTAAGCAGATCCAAGACGTCAATATGTGTTATGTCTGGTCCGAATGTCGTTTCCGGGTGAACTTCAAGCTGGCAGGCTAAAAATCCGATGCGTAAGAAACGCTATTAAAGACACCCTCCCACTTTTTTATATAAATTTTATGACTTAAACATCTGTTTTTTCGTTCTTTATCCAATCCTTATTTATCATGATCCATTAGAAAGTCATGACATCCTAATTGCAAGATGGCAGCCAGTCTTAAGACCAAAAATTGTCTCTCTTTTTCTATAAGTCTTTGGATCAGTTAGATTCACCATTGTCGAAGAATGATATTAATTTGTTCATTGGACCTCTCAAAGTCATAAAAAGGATGTTTACATTATGTATTTTGAAGTAAAACTTCATACCAAATTACAGATCTAAGGGTTCACAAGTTTAAATTCAAAGAAAAATTAGTCAGAAAATAGGGTAAAATGCTACTGTCCACATTCTTGACCCAATAAACACATGACGTCATAACGTACCCAAGTTATCACATGCAAAAAGAGATTTTGTGCCCAATTTTTCACGATTCGTCTCATTTTTCATTAAAGAAATAGTTTAACAATCGTTTTTTTTTTCGAGTACGATCTATCCATCTTTCATTTCGTGAACAAGAAAAGCCTTCTTTTAAACCGTGGTTTTATCGCTCGTGAAAAATTCACTGACACACATAATGATCATAATAATATTTGTGCTAGAGGACAATAAAAGCGCCGTCGCTATATACAATATATCATTAGAATGACAGATTTAGATAACTTATATAGTTTGTTTCAATGATTCTAATTAAATCCTATGTTGGTCGTATCCATTAGAATGGTGAGAGTGAGATGATTCTAATGGGCACAAACAACTTTAGATTCAACGATTAACTATTGTTCGCTTAAGAATGTCCACCTAATTTACAAGTTTTGTGCTTGGGATGAAGGGACTTTTCATAACAGTCGCTAAATAAAAGTGATCATTCAAGCAATATCGACTTTATTAAATAAAGCGCACACAAGATTTTACAAACATTCATAAAAAACGATTCCTTTCACGATTTTGCAAATTGCACCAAGAATAGTATGTCTTTACAAATCACGCGAATTAATTAAATCAAAACATTTCACTTCTGTGACATATTTACCTTTTCACAAATAAAATTTGAATATAAAAAAACAAATAATAATTTTTTTGACATCTGTCTTTAAGTTTACGACTAACAGAAACGATATTTTTCAATTCGACTATTATATGAGCCTCTGCGTGACGATTTCGACAATTTCATGTGTGCGTGAATGACATATTTTTAGCAGCCTGGACAACAACAGAATATAGTCTCTGTTCACAATGCCATATTATTTGCAAATTATAATATAACCTACGTCGCGGGAGTAAATTGACCCTACTGATTATTTTTATATAACACGGGTGTTATTACACTTGTGGAATAGCTATGCTTATGAGCTAAGAACTTACTTAACGTTATATTTTCGTTGTAAAAATGACGTCATGGTGCATTTGATGACGTCAATTCGAAAACAGCGCCAATTTATTTTTATTTATTTATACATGTAGATGACTCGTTACATTAATTCGGTATTCAATGCCCACTAATTCAATAGCCTTTATACTCTGGCATTGTGGACAGAGAACATCATTTCATAGAGCTTATCTATTAAGCGCGTAGTTAAGACTAAGATCAGATTCTGCGGACGATGCGAACAAGTGAAAGTTTTGGAAATTTAACGCATAGTTAAGCTAATTAACAAGTCTCTAAAAATTGAAAAGAATGTGATGATTGCAACCAACGTATTAAATAATATGGGCACAAAGGCATGTGCCCGAAAAGATAATTGGTTGAAATTAAACCCTGCAATTCATAAATAAAGTTATTTTACGTTCCGTCTCTCTTTAGAAATTGAAACATCACAATTTCATAAAACGTCAGCACCGAATTTTCCGGACAATAAGCCACACTATAGAAAACACAATCGGCGTATATGCCGCACCGGCGTATAAGCTGCACCATTGAAAGTTTCATTTTTTTTAAATAGATGAGCAGCGGATAATTGTCCGTAAAATACGGTAGAAAACTTGAATTTCTTTTCGAACGATGCCATTGATATATAAGTAGCTGGGGTATCGAAACGAGACTCTATTCACATTTGTTTACGAATCCACTGTATTCATAGTGTGAAAAGGAATTATAGTTTCACACAGACGTCGGTAAAAACACCCCCAAAATTATTTCTTCATCTTGTGTTATTCACAATCTTGAGCAAATACATTTCGACGTTATTGTTTCATCCGAAAGTCTTCATCAAGTCGTTAGCCAAGGTACAATGCTAATACTAAGTGAAAACGAAGTCCTAACTTCTGCCTTAATAAACAACGCTCAGCTCTTAGAAATAATTATAATATAGATGAACATGTAATGTACAAATAATGAAAACTTACAATCAAAAGTCTCAAGCATTTTGTCTTATAAATTAAAATCCAGACCAAAGTCAGCTATATAATCTTTGACGTAAAAGTATGCATTCTATTTAAATTCATTATGTATACAATTCAATCAATTTCAAAATGATTTACACAAGTTCAATTTCGCAAACGTAGTGCTCTAGACTTTGACACTGGATGTCATTCCATTCCCCATCATCGTTCTCATGGAGGACACAGTGTTCAATTCCATCTGCATTATTCGGTTCCCCTGTTATCCATTTGTAGTAACTTGGGTGTGCATCCGAATCCAACCATTTCCAGCTCCCTTCTTCTCTCAGGTCATTCAATCCGATCCATAACCGGCGATCTAACAAAATATACGTAATTTTGTTTAAGCTACTAGTTATAACTATTACCCAACCGATAGTAGATTATCTTCACTCACTAGTCGGTAATAGCAGCAGTGATACTCTTGCTTTGCTTACACGATCCGAGTTTACAAACTATGCTACAAATAAAAGTATATCTGTTAATAACATATAAGTATAAATGATATGAATGCCAATAAATTCCTTTCAATTTAAGAAAGTCAACCTTCTCACAGGTTCAGCCAAGAACCGCTTTCATATATCACATCATCGCGGAATGTAGAAGTGTGAGGTCACAACTACATGTGACGTCACTTTGTGCATGTTTAATTTTCTTTTGGGGCGCTTTAGGGAATATTGGTGGTTTCAAAGAATTCGGTTTATACTTAGGTCTTAATAGGCTAAATACAGATATTTACTCTAAAACTTTGAAGTCCACTTCGTTATTCATATATTTATTTGCATATGTGTTTTTGCAACATATCAATAACATAAGGTGTCTAATTTTTGGTTGAAAGCAAATCTGTCACACCAAACTACAAAGCATGCCAATTTAAACTATATATGTATCATTTAAGATATAAACTGGTAATGTGTTAGGTCTTTTGCAAAGTAACTGTTTTGAATTGTGTACATTTTCAAAACATAACCCGAAATGCTATGTAAAAAGTAATTCATCTGCCAAAACCATATCTGCTTTCAAACCAATGAAACGATCATATGGTCGCTGCTGGTATAGATTTATAGATCAAGTTTGTTTTCCCTATAGAAAATGGCATGTTTCTTAAGTAACCAAAACCATATCTGCTTTCAAACCAATGCAACGGTCATACGGTCGCTGCTGGCATAGATTTATAGATCAAGTTTGTTTTCCTTATGGAAAATGGCATGTTTCTTATATAACCAAAACCATATCTGCTTTCAAACCAATGCAACGATCATATGGTCGCTGCTGGTATAGATTCATAGATCAAATTTATTACCCCTATTGAAAATGGCATGTTTCTTATATACACAATTAAACTTTTACACCCCCTGTTTGCCTCAGTTGACTTTTACTTAAAATAAAAGAAAGGATAAACATCAAGCTGATGAACATGCCTACATGAAGTCCTAAAGCATACAAAACATTCATTCTTCGTCCATGTAGCATTTCAAAGAAAACTGCTTGCATCGAACGAAAGAAGATTCCGTCGGAAATCCTCGGCGATTCTACGGATTACACTTTTGAAATAATAAGGGCACAGCCATGAAAAATCGTCGTTTCGTTTGTGAGTGTTCACATGACGTCATGAATATCAAGATCGCGATGTTAGAAAAAATATGAGCCAGTGCGTGACATTTCCAAAAATTTTAAGAGTCCCCATTGGAAAGACATTGTGCAGCCTTGTAAACCACATAATGCAAAAGAATATTTCTTCGACACTTTGTGATGCATTTGAGACCATATTTATCTACAAAGCATATAGCAAAGACTCTGGTCAGACTGTGCGAGTGCACAGGCTGGCAAGAGGTTCTGTTGTGCGCACATGTCAATTTGTTGGAAATGTCACGCACAGGCTCATATCGAAGAATTAAAATAGGGCATATCATCCTTAAGAAAACACAATCTTTTACTGAGTTTTTTGTCAATCAAATGATGATTTATGCCTTAAAGATCTCCATAGACGAGTAGAGAGGATTAAAAAAATATTCCCGCGTATTGAACCAGAACTACCACCAGAAGCCGAAATAAAAAAAATGCTCCAAAATGACTTAACCTATGTCCGAGGTATCTACCAGTTTACGAAAATTTTCGAGCAAAATTCCGAAAGAGAAGATCCTTCTCCATGGTATCAATTTCAATTCAACATGCCAAGGCATAAAGGTTTGTGATGCTCCTAGGTTTATGTAATTTATGACCCCTTCAGAACTTAAACCAGTCGACGAATCGGTTTCGTACTTAATGGTGGCTTTTTCTGCAGACCTAGCAAAATAGCCAACTCGGTTGTGGATTTTGATTATTGTCTCAACAGAGCCTCGACAATTATCTATTCCCCAAACCTCGTTAGATAGTTTTTTTTATACAAAACACTAAGTATTATTATTTATATATTGGTACTAGACCAGTTTGTTTATAGCGATACAAGTCAATATAGACATGTTTCCAATATTTGTTTTGATTAACTAAATGCAGCAAGGAAATTAATGAAACTGAGTATCACGACTGACTAAGTAAATCTTTTCATTAATAAAAAAGACCATAAAACATATATATGCTTTTCTCGCGGTCAGGAATGTGAGTGAGGTAAAAGAAAAAGCAAACAGATAAGAAAAGACAAAAACAAAAAAAAGCACACACCAAAACATGGATATACAAAGGCAATATACGACTTATATGTACCTTGTTAATTTAAATGACGCCATTGTTCGTTTTAAAAAAAGAACATATATTTACCATTTTTGTTACTCGTAATGAAGGAATTTTCACTATCATCGTTCACCACAACAAGATGTCCTTTGAATAGACCACAGATAACCTGTCAATAAATAAAAACCCGATCAACCAAAACCCGATATAAGAATCACATTTCCCGTTATGATTATCACAAGAGTTATGTTAATTTAGTAATCATCATTAATTTCACTAATCGAACATAACATTTTAAAATGTTTTTATTAAATATTTTGGAGAAGTATTATATTATAATATTATAGATTATATATACACAAGGATTGTGTTTCATTTGTATAAAGGAATAAAAAGTGACATACGAAGTAGTTGAAAAAGAAAAGAAGGACGCGAATTTTAGACTCGGACATTTCACACCATTTAAAACTTGTGATAAAATATGAGTTTTTACGAATTGGTCGCTATTCGAAATGGTTTTTCAAGCTCATTTTATCGAGTTATGGAGGCACTTGACCGGCTTAAAGTGAAAGTTAAGTTTACAAGAGTAGATTGTGAATTTAGGCATGCACGACTTTGGGCAGGTTTTCACCAGGGGACTTAAGGGTCACTGAAACTTAGTTTTTAATCGCTAAATTAAGATAGGAATTAAGGAAGGACAGCGAGAAAACTTCAATTTTGGATAAAATGTTTTGACTACAGCTGTATTCCAGTTTTAACTACATTTTGGTCGCCTATCGACGTCGAATTGTACGTTATACACCCCTCCATGCTCAAGGCTCATTCCGGTAAGGTGTGGTCCACATGAGATACAAGGCGATCCTGGTTTATAAAGTCTCTAGTTCATCTTCGAATATAACCCTAATGGTTCTTTAACGTGCCCAGTGTAGAACTGATGCACGCGACGCAAGCTCTGTTTTTTTACGTGTTCACTTTTAATTGTGCGGGTGATAGCGAGTATCTCTGAAAAAATCTTCCTCTTTAGGGATTCGAATCTCAGATCTAAGCATTGCTTAACTGGACAAACATTTAAAAAATAGTTCTATTTGTAAAACTGAAATGTCCCTTACTGTCACATTGAAACTGACATTTAGACAGTAAATAAACTGAACCTCTGATCAATGTACTTAAAGTTGAAAAGAGAGAATTTCCAACATGAGTGAGCGGTGTCATAAAATTCTGTGTATTTGAGCTTTAATATCTTTATTTTTTTAAAGCAATGTGTTGATCATTTCTGGTACCAAGTGACCTAGACAATCAGCACATTGTCAATAATTTTGACCATTGATGGATTGATATCAAATAAATACAGATAAACAGACCAAAATGAATAGAGAATAATATATTAATGTCTTAAAATATCAATGTTATCTGGTCGAGGTTGGGAGAATTTATCATGACGAGGCTTTGCCGAGGCATGATAATTTCTCACAGCCGAGATCAGGTAACATTGATATTTTAAGACATTTACATGTTATTCTATTTATTATGCAATCATTTTCCAGCGCTTTAATATAATAAACCCTTAAAAATCAAAGAAATAGTGTATGCAAATTGTTTCTAAAAAAACACTATCTGATATCATGTTATGTTATCAGAAGGCGATAACAGGTCAATATAAACTTCATGGCATGATAAAATAAATTTCTGTACTAACTATGGTGCCCAAAACTCAATTCTGTCCCAATTCTTAAACTAGTAAAGTTATACTTATAGTAATTAATGTTTAAGGTCATGCAGTGACCTTAAATCTAAAAAGGAAGATTCCCAAATGAACACGAGTCCAATTGCATGACCTTAAATCTAAAAAGGATGATTCCCAAATGAACACGAGTCCAATGAAATGTTGCATGGCAGAATTCAATGTTTAGTAAATACTGTGGAAGCAACTTTAATTTTTGACTCACGCAAGAAATGATCGTAAAATGTTTAATACAACAGGCCCCTGGGGATGGATGACTGTGCTTATTTTCGTAACCTAATGTCAATTCTTTCTCAAGCTATCATTCAGACAAGGTTTTGTCCACCGACCGATCGACCCTCCACCCGTCCGACCGACTTACATGTGCAAAGCAGTATACGCCTACTTTGATCATAAGGGGCATACATTTTACTTACCACGGATTCTGCCCATGTTTGTTGGTCATTACTGAAGCGATAACATGATCTCTCACGAACCACCCAATTACTTGGGCACTGGTTGAATACTGTGAAAAAAAGAAAACATTTTGTATTTTGAAAATAAACTGTTATTTCTAAATTAAATTAAATTTTAGTTGTGTCCATAAAGATTCGTAAATTGTGGTTGTGACTGACTGATAAGATGACTTCATTCCTTAATGAAAATGACATTTAGTGTATGACTTTTATGTAAGATTGTGCACAAAGTCAACCAAAAAAAAGCGTGTCTCATTTTGGAGAAATCTTTGTATCTTCACTATTTGATATTATACTTAGAAAGTAAATATGTATTTGTTCTATGACATCAAAGTTTTCTAACTCCACAGGCATATGTTATTGTCTTAAATATGGTCTGGTCGAAAAGCTGGATTATTAAATCAAAGGGAAAATTTAGAATATTCATTCGCTGATGCAACAAAAAATAGCTATTTTGCTAATTTCTACATTTTTATTGGTAATTAAGAAATGGTATTTTTTGTTGTTGGAGCTGCCAAATATGATTGAAAAAAGTTACCTTGAATACCATTTTCCAATAGCTTTTTCTTAACGCCATACAGAATCAAAAGCAGCAGAAAAACAATGAATATGCAAAATATATTCTTCATAAGATTGAAAAGAATTTCTATGATGGAATTCAGTGTACATATCTGGTCGGTAGTTTAATAATCTTTTCTAAAATGGGCTTGGTTTTCCAACCAAATGTTGTTCTCTGTTACAAAATTATTCGAACGTTCATTCAATATTGATAGAAATAAGTTGCTTACAACAAATTTCTTTTTTGATAGTACATAGCTTTACGCCGGATAATTTTTCATCTCACCTCGTTGTGGACGATTAATTAGTTGTAATAGAAAATTTTATAATCATATACTAAGCTGCAAAAGAAACGTCCACAA
Source organism: Fragum whitleyi (assembly GCA_948146395.1). Lineage (NCBI taxonomy): Eukaryota > Metazoa > Mollusca > Bivalvia > Cardiida > Cardiidae > Fragum > Fragum whitleyi. Next base: position 39,950,387 of record OX411553.1, read on the forward strand.
ATATATGTTCCCTCGATAACATATCCATTTATGACTTAATTGCATTTTGTATAAATACCTGTCAAAACCTACTTTCTTTTCTAGACCGATCTTTTGACTTTTAAATTCTACATTCCTTTCATTAGCAACGCCTTTTTAATAAACGTTTCCCCCTAAGTTTGAGGGTTCTGATGCACAGAGGTTTGTTGGAAAATTTTTTAATGTGCAATGAAAGACACTCTAGTACCTAGCAATAAACCGTTTAAAAGATCTATAATTTTTTGATGATGTCATATGTCACGTAAAGGTTATTAGCCCCAATTGGGTCTATGGAGTCAGTAGCCGTTGCGCTATCAATATAGACTTCACTTTTTCTGAAAATCGATGGATGGTTTTTCAAACGCTGCTAAGAACAGTTTTCCGATTTTTCAAAGACTGATGCAACTAATCATGTGTTAAAGTCTTTGCTCGTTACTAGATACTGACATCAAGTCATATTGTTGTTAGAATATAGCGGACGATCTGTTAATTATTAGCACAAGAGCGATTAACAAATCCGGTTATTATTTTATAACTCATGTAAACGCTCAGAATAGCGTCTTCTATGACAAATTTCTTAAGGAAAATGAAGGTATGAAAGCCCGCTGGGTTATGGCCGAATCTACTGTAACTCGTCAATCGTCCTTAAACACTAAATTCCTGGTTTCATCCTCTTTGCATGCATGTTTTCACAAAAATTACAGCATGAATGATCACCCCACCCAATCTCCGACCATGCAATATGAGTGGGTTACGTAAGATCTTTCAGACAAATGAATAGCTTTTTAAAACTGATTTCTTATGTGAGCATTGCAGTAGAGTATAGGTACTCTTTATTATTTCAATTTATATTATTAAGACGTTTCTTTTGGAGTTAAGTATACATGATATTTAAATTATTATTATTATTAGTAGTAGAAGTAGTACTATAATTATTATTATTCTTTATTTCCTCCAAATAAATGAAGATTTCACTGTGATAACAAGAACATACAGAGCAAACAGACAAGAATCGACATACACATAGTTTAACAACAATCAAATATGCAAGACACTAAGATAATTTTTCTAAGAGTATATACTACGGTTTACCGCTAAAATCTCGCCAAAAAACAGATTGTGGCAAGCCATAAACCCAAGGAAAACCCGAGTTCTCACAAATTCTGCTAGCACCCGAGCATAAAGCCTTTCACGAAACGAAATAGAGAGGCATCATACGGGAGCACGCAAAAGCGTTTAGTGGACAGATATACGGACATGCACCACGAAAAGAAAAAGATAAAATTTTCATCATTTCTATAATGAAATATATGGTATTTAAGTGAAATGGGCACCAAATACCTCGCAAAAGCATTGTCAAAGAATATATCACGATTCTCTCCAAAAATGGGATATAAGTTCAAATTCATACCGAAAAGGGCTTTTACATATTCCCTTCTGCCTAAAGATGCCATGAGGGCGTGGACTACAGGTTCAAATTGCCAGTATGTATTCCGACAGAATGCATCTCGACATTCCTGTACATACACGTTCACAGTTTGTCAAGATGTGAACAGGATAAATCAAATATAGCTAGATAGGCAATAATAAGCTGTGCAACAGAAAAGCAATCGTTTAACGCCCATAACCGATGATCGGTGAAAGAAGACTGAATTTGTCTTTTAAGTTAAAAAGGTATATTATACTCATTTCAAACCTCCAGACATTCTCTAAATTTCGTCAAAAACTCGAAAAAAAAGGTACTCAATCGCGAACGAATTTGTTTGTGCTGCGCCTAAACCTTTTTTGATGAAAACGTGATCTATGTGGCGGTCCGAAGCGAAATACCCTTGGTAGTTTCCTGCTGTGTATTAAAGCTCTCGTTAATTGATTGAATGGAGTTTTTACGCCGCTTTCAACATTTTTTCAGTTATATCGCGGCGGCTGGAGCACCTAACAATGAATTCCTGGTATTTCTCTCACCAGTACTACCATCACATCCTTTCCTAGCATCCAGCTGCTATCTCACATAGGTCTACGATTAACAACCCATTTGTGAGAGACAAATAGTCGGAAAGAATGAGTGCCGCCGTCGGGGATCGAACCCGGGATCCTAGATTTACAGTCCGACGAGCTACCAACTGCGATTAAAGCTCTCGTATACTGTATAGTACAGACTTCTGTCAAAGCAATGTGATACTATTTTAGACACAGTGAAATATGTTACGGTCAAAATTGAGACTAGTAAGCTGTAAAGACTAAGATCAGCCTGAACAGATTAGCAGTCTGATCTAAGGGTACATACAATGCATGTTTTGTACTTGATTATTGTGGGAAAAACTTGAGCCAGACGGCTTGAAGTGTATCCAAATAAGTAAATAGCTTTAAATTTAATTTTGATTCATCAGGATAAGAGTTAGTAGATAATTAGCAATTCAAAAATTGTTTGGAAGTAGTCAAGACAATGTGAGTGTAGAAATAATTAGACATTATTATTCATGAAAGTTATTCATATCACCAAATATATAACACTGGGAGCAAAGTATAATGTCCCCTTTTTATATGCCGCCGAAAGTGGTCTTATATGGTATCGTTCTGTCTGTCCGTAAGTCCATCCGTACGTCTGCAACTTATTTATGAATGCAAACTCCTCCAACATTTATGGTCGAATGTATAAAATTTTCACAGAATGAAGTTCTTAATCACCTGACCTTGCGCGTATTGCCGGAGTTTTGTGATATATCTGGCTGCATCACAGGAAAATGAAATCATGTGAATGCATTATATTCCCAGTCAGTTTACCTTAGTAGGTAGGTTTTGTGATTTTTTCCGTGTCATGGAAAAGGGACCTTCAATTCACAAACCTCGTTAACTTTTCAGGTATGCAAATATCTTTTGAACACAACTTCCCCTACATATGTGGTTTGATTTGGATGTAACTTTTACAGAATGTTCCTAGTCACTTTATCTTGCACAAAGTGTCAAAGATTTGTAGTATCTTGCTGCGTCCTGGAAAAAGATGCCGAAATGCCAAAAACCGTGCGAACTCAAGTCTTCTTCATTAAAGGACAGATCTCATTTTTTTCAACGAAAGTTACAAATTACTTGGGTTTTTTTTTTTTTTTTGCATAATGTGGATGTTTTGTTATATTTTGCCTGAACACTGTAGAAGGGGTCTTACAAAATTCTGTTGATTTCATACAGACACATGCATTTCATCTTGGTTGGACTAAAATGTTTATGCTCACCATACGCAGATGATGGTCTTCAGCAATAACCTGCCCTGCGTTCATGATGAAAACGTTAGCGAAGCGTTTTCGAAATGATACCTCGCTTTGCACGTTTGTGCACGTGCAAAGCGGGGTATCACCTCAAAACGCTCGCGAAACGTTTTTACATCCTGAACACAGGGCGGGTTTTATTTTGGTGGCTTTTGAAATTCATTGATTTCATCGTCAGGTCAAGATGATTTGTTATCATGTGTGAATGATTTATCAATACAAATTCTTTAAACGTACCTTTCATGCATTAATACATACCGTTTTCCTGTCTAAGAGATTCATTCAGCTTTGAAAGTTCATGTCTTACTTCAGTGAAAGATTCTGAAAATATAATTATTTTTTGTTGTGTAGAAATAGCATTCTTATAACATTTATCCGAAAGCGTACCAATATGGAAAAAGCGAAACTATTCTAAATATCTGCACAGTAATTTAGCAACAAAAGCTGAATAGCAAGTTTATTACATTTTTATTATTCTTTTCTAAATCAAACGAAAGACAAATACTGAAATGATAATACAACAACGCAATAATATTGTTTATTCTCTGCTATTCATATTTATTTTATTCAGCTGGTAATTTTAAGCACGCGTTTCAATTAATACACCGTGTTCAGCTTTATTGAATGAAAGCGGGTTTTTTTAAAACCTAAATAAATATTATTGCAAAAAATGTATGTTTTCGGGTCGTTAAAGGCATGCGTTAGCGGACAAAACCCGGGCGTTAACGACAGAAAACGTGGATTAATCAGTAAATTCAAGTGCCGTTAATGCCCGGCTTTTTAATATAAATATTCTCGGTCTGGGCCTATACACTTCATCCGTTTCCTTGTCCAACATTATTATAGAGCATTACTAAAGACATTGCTGTAATTCCTGCGTTAAATTGTGTGACGTTATAAATTAACCAAGCAACGTCGGTAAAAACAAGATGGACAGTGTAAAGCATGGCGGCATATAAGTAGGTTTGTAACTGGTTAGATATCGTTTCTATTAAATTATTTTTACTCTTATATATCTTTTTATGCAATAAAAGTGGCAATTCACGTTTTTTCGGGCGTTTACATTGGCAGAGACCCTCAAAATGCTTTAACGCCCTCGCGCTTTGCACTCGGGCGTTAAACCATTTTTCGGGTCTCTGCAAATATTAACGCCCTCAAAAACGTGAATTAACCCTATATTCATTGTACATCTTCATCTTTGATAAACATAATTGGGCTAGCAGTTGGAGGCTGGGAAAGGATAGAGTAGGTTCAATGGTACGAGCAATACAAGGAATGTATTGTTAGTCCTTCAGCCGCCGAGATATAACTAAAACAACTATTACGGTAGTAAAACAAAATTCAAACAAATCTAAACGCGATTTAGTCTGCGTCAAGGAAGACATCGTCATTTTCAAATGACGATTGTGTACAATACCCAAATGTCGTACAATATATGTAAAAAGTAGATGAATAAAATCAGAAGGACATCAACAAATAAAATACATGTATATATATTTTTGAATATCTTTTGAGATTAACATTAAGCAAGGAAGTTCAACGCGTTGATGCTTATTTCAATTGAGAAGAACCAATGAATATATTTTGAGATTAACATTAAGCAAGGTAGTTCAACGCGCTGATGCTTATTTCAATTGAGAAGTACCAATGAATATCTTTTGAGATTAACATTAAGCAAGGTAGTCCAACGCGCTGATGCTTATTTCAATTGAGAAGAACCAATGAATATATTTTGAGATTAACATCAAGCAAGGTAGTTCAACGCGCTGATGCTTATTTCAATTGAGAAGAACCAATGTATATCTATTGAGATTAACAATAAGCAAGGAAGTTCAACGCGCTGATGCTTATTTCAATTGAGAAGAACCAATGAATATCTTTTGAGATTAACATTAAGCAAGGTAGTCCAACGCGCTGATGCTTATTTCAATTGAGAAGAACCAATGAATATATTTTGAGATTAACATCAAGCAAGGTAGTTCAACGCGCTGATGCTTATTTCAATTGAGAAGAACCAATGAATATGTTTTGAGATTAACATTAAGTAATGTAGTTCAACGCGCTGATGCTTATTTCAATTGAGAAGAACCAATGAATTACATATATGGAATCAGAGCACTCGACAAAGCTTCTGAGCCACAGATCACACCATTTCGACAAAATAATTGTTAATGAATGATTCGATAATCAAAATAAACTTTTTTGTAGTGTATTAATACTTTCAACTTTGCTCTGCGCTTGTTATTAAAGATTAGTATATAACAGATCTTTATATGTATGAGAGACAATTAAGTCCTTATATATACCTACTTTCAGGATGACAAAACGGTGCAAATAATTTGCAAATTAAAACACTCTTTGCCCGCAAGTACACGTGCAAAGCGGGAAATAATTTGCAAACAATTGCACCGTTTTGTCACCCAGAACTCATGGCAGCTTTTTTGTGTACATACCTTTGATAACAAGGAATTCTTGGCGGGTTGAGTTCGTTTGTCTCTCTATCAAACTGGACATCTCTTGTCTCAATACATCTACTAAATGTTAAGAATTTATAATAAGTGTTTTATCATGAATGTTTAATGAGGACGTTCAATCGATTAATGAATCACTTCATATTTTATAAAACTTCATACAATCAATAGCTGCCCTTTTCATAGGAAAAAAAAATACATACCCTGGGCCGGGAACCTTTTTATGGGATATAGAACATAAAATGAAGTGAAATGAATACAAACGGGTTACATACACCATAGGCTTTCACAAGTCCTTGATACAGTAAAGTACCGTCAGTTAATATATATGTAAAATGAAATCTTGAAAACAACAGTTGAAAGGGTAGAAAATGACTAATTTCACAAAATTATTGTATAAGATGAGTGGGAGAAACAACTAATGTTAAATAGGGACAAAATAAAATACGCAAATAAATAGATAAATAAATGGAAAAAAAATAAATGTGTAAGTAAAAAACTACAGAGCCGATCTTAAAAACAAGACGAAGCCATAACTTTGGCGATTTTTTAATGGCGAAACAGTTCACTTTGCTGTACATACAGCAATTTTTACATGTTTCTGTTAAAATGTAACATAACATGAGTGTCATAGATATAAATGCTATTGAAAAAGCGGTCATACAGTACCGAAAGAATTAAACAAGACGTATAAAAACGGATAAAGGCAGGGCTTTGTCGAGTTTTAACATGTTTAAAATGTCAAGTTGAAATAATTTGGTATTTAGTGATACAAATTGGATATTCTATTCATATTATGCCTACAATTTGGCGATGAATAAACGAATCTCTCCAAATCAATCAATCAAAATTTTCCGCGTAACAAGTATCGTCGTTTTACGACGCCATCATATTTTTTATGTACGGTGACGAAATAGCGAAATGGTATATGCTCTAAGCTCATTTGCATTGTTATTCTTTAAGTGTGAAATCAAAAATATTGAATGATGTCACTTTTTCCCCGCGTCGTAGGTCAAATTAAATTCATCTATAAGTAAAAACTTACATTCATTCGAGCTATGTGATCCTGAAATCGGCTCGTGATCCATTGCCTTAGTCATGTGAAGTCCAAGTATAATGATGGTTGCAATTTGTGTCATCACAATAACCAGAACGACGACTAATAGAACGATTGTATTTCTTCTCATTCGTAGCGCTTTTTTCAGTTGACCTCGTTCATTTCTCTCTTGACTGGATGTTTGAATGTTGATATCTTCATAAGCCACAGGGTTGTTGGTTTCTAAGTTCATATATGTCTCGCAGAATCCATCGTAAGCTTTGTTTTGCCCATTATTTTCGGCCATTTTATTATTATTGTCAGTAAAATTACAAAATATCTACACCCCTTCAATGAGATATTGTGACAATTGAAAAGCATTAAGCTTGCATTTTCTTTTGAATCGCATTGTTCTTGTTCAACCATGAGAACAGTGCACATTATCTTATGTGTATATGTGCGATTGGCTTCTGACACATTGTACTGCTATATTTAAGATTCTTTTAATAAAGTTTAAGAAGCACTCATTCCAGGGCATCTCTTAAAGAAGACTGAAAGATGTCCAATATGTGATATCTTTTAGTTCAATATCAATGCCATGAGCTATTTTCAGAGAAGATTGTTGATGTTTTTTTTTGTTTTTTTTTTTTTTTGTTTTTTACTCAAGGATAACTCAATAACGGGTCGAATGACTCTTATTTCCATCGTAGTCCTAACTCATTCAAGAGTTCTAACCACTGCTACCCACTTTTACAGATGGGTGGGCTGGGGGCCCTGTCTGTAAAGTGCCCTGCCTAAATACACTACACGCCTCCGGTGGGGCTCGCACCCGCAACAACCAGGTAACGAGTCGAGCGTGCGAACCACACGGCCAACTTCATTTTTATGTGAAGTTGGAGCAACACTGACTTGGCCTAGATGTACGACTATAGTTGCTTCAGTGATATTTGCACCCTTGATATAGATCCATTTAATGAAGCTTCAAAATATTTAGGATATCTGTCTGGTTTTAGAGAAGATTTCTTAAGATTTATTTTTTATTCCTAAATAAAATTGAATGGTCCCACGCAGAGCTCAAATTTTAGCATAAGGATATGATAAAATCAATCCTGATTAAAGTCCATTTGGTTTTACGGTCAATTCTATTTTAAGAGATCACTAACAGGGCCACCAAAAAGCGGCTGCTAAAGAGACTGGCCGCTTAACACAAGTTTTACTTGAAAATCAGAGACACACATTTTGATTAAATATGAAAATTATTGCGAAGTTCTCCATAATCCTATAATGTTAAACTCAATAGAATCGTCTCATTGAGACGAGTCTAATGAGTTTAAACAACATAGAATTTATTTTCTTCATTTTTTTGTACGAACATTTCCTAACTTTAAAGATATTTTGATTTTAAAGAATGGGATTTTATAAACGGTCGCTTTATAAGAAAATCGCCTAAAAGACGTGGTCGCACGAACAAAATTGACTGTACTATATGGTAAAACATGGAAACTGTCCGTTATCTGCTCTGACCACAGTGGCATTATATGCCTCTTATAAGTACATTATACACCCATTTTTGTCCTTGACAAGTAGAGATAAGGGTAGTTTCAATAATTTGAATATATTTTGTCGACCATGACCCTTTTAATATTCTTTCCGGGTTCCGTCGGAGTTTGTCTGTTGGTTTTGAATGAGATATTTAAAGAAATAGTGTACGGCTTACACTGGGCCAACTTATTTCTGACCCCGGGCGGGTATTGTTGCCCGCCATATCAGAGTATCTCTCAGACAGCGGGCTACCAGCTATAGACTGGTCCAAATATCGACTTATCAGAATAGCCTAAAATAGGCTATTCTGATATTCGACAGTTAGACTAGTCTACACCCGACCCGAAAGCGGGGCAGAAATAAGTTGGCCCAAAAGCTCACCATGGTTCATGTTCATGTAGCGATATGTTGTATGTGAATGTCAGTCGACTATATATATTAAGACTGAGAAACTACAAATTCAATATCTAAATACTTTTCATCTTACTCCAGCGACTGCGTCTTTTAATAAACCATCTTAATTAAGCAAGCGTTGTCAAAATCCCAATCTTTAAATTGAAATATCTTATAAAATAATTGTTGTTGGTCTTAAAAATTTTGAAAATGAATTCTTTGTTTTAAAACTCGCCAGAATCGTCACAATGAGATGATTCTGTTGAGTTCTAACAACATAGGATTATTGAGAATTTCGAAACATTATGCATATATTCAACATCCGTTGAAAGATGGAACGTATTAAATTTATGATTACACTTGGCGTCCGGCGGGAAGGCTGCGTCCCCTTATTGTCCAACTAAAATTGTTTTCATCTTTTTTGTTAATGTTTGAATTATCACCTTGGATTTATAATGGAACAGTTGCCATTGTCCGGACAATTGATTCGAGCATATGCTTGTGCTCATCATTTTTTTATGTCTACATCTTACTATTAAGGCCTCTGTTGGACCTTTACTTGTTGCTTTAGGTTCAAATCACATTGCATACTAATAACAAGTGGTTACTTACATTACTTTGAACTTCACGAAAAATGAAATTAAATACGAGTCTCAGTAAACACCCCACCGTACTTATGTTGAGATCCCTTAAATGCTTTATGCTTGAAACGAATGCGATCTACATTGTTATAATTTCATGCTTTTAGAAACTGTACTTATATTGACGAATTTTTTAAGCGACTTTAACGAGCAAGCTAAATGGTCGTTTGATTATAACTGGAAGGAAAAACAGCGAGGCTGCCATCTTCAAAATAAGATGGTATAATACTTTACATCGAACATAGTTATCAAAACATCTGATTTCTAGCAAATGAGTTTTTGCTATAGAAAAATACAGATCATCATATTCTCATTCGCATTATTAAATTACATGTATCTATAATTTACACACTCTCTTAAAAGGCTGCCATCTCGACTGCCAAACTGGATTTCACTGTAAAATCATTTTTTTTCTTTCTTGCTCAGGCATCAGGTCAAAAGCATAATATTTTAATGGTAAGGTGTTTGTAGACATGTAAGATTTAAATTAATTAACTTATCTCGAGAAAACATTTTAGTTGTCTCTTCAAATGATTACAAAAAATACACCTTTTTTACACTAGTAATCAAGCAGGTTTTTTCCCCATTTGGCAACTATCTTGACAACTATACTCATTCTTATCTCCATTCAAGGTCTTCATTACACCAGGAAACTTAGAATTAGCATTTTGTCAGGTAAATTAAGTTAAAAATTTAGATGAATTGTTAAATCATAGTAGCAAGTACATATATGTTTTTAGTGGCCTTGGCTGCCACCTCGCCTTTTTTTAAAACTATTCCATGGTAGAAATGCACTATCATCCAGATTCTTGAAAGGTTTGGCTTTCGCTACTAGAAAAGTAGTTTACTGTAAATTACTTTGCTAACCTTAAGCATGAAAAAAAATGTGTTTCCTTGCTGCCATCTTCAAATTGAGTATTTTCATAACACACGATGAGAAGGTGCAACTGGTCAGATATTTTGATGTCATAAACAAGATTACGAAAGTTTATTTAGAAAACTCTAAAACACATTTCTAATATTCATATATTTCGCTTGGATAGAGAATTACTTTAGAAATATTCTATCTGGCTGCCATCTTGATCACCATACTCATATCTAATGTCATGTTATGCTTTTATTTTGTAACATAGATTCAGGTCAATATCTTTACAATAAAATAACCTCTCAAATGGGTTTTATATTTCAAAGAGAGTGATATAATGAGCCATTGACTTGATTTTTGATAGTCCTGGCTGCCATCTCGATTTTTTCAAAATGCCCAATGATGACAAGATGTCATCAACCAGTTTCTGGTAGGGGAAGGCATGGGCTACAAGAATCAGTCAAGAAAAAAACTTTGAATCCTACTTCCAGGTTCAGCTAAAATATGCCATATTTCTGCCGGACTATGGGGACAATTTACCCGTCCATCTACGCAACACTAAAGCAAAACTGGTAGCCTGCTGGCCGAAGTAATAAATTGGAACGATGCCATTGAAAGATGTGACCCGTCACGCGAAAAGGTACCATCTGGTCAGTGCGTTAAGTTTCGACCCAAGTCAGACTGCGCGAACTGAGCAGACTGACTAGGATCGAATCTTTTCGCAATGTGCTTATTTTCTGAATCTAGAATTCTAATCAGTGAGATAGTGACCTCTAATCGCTCAACTGAGAGAACTGTCTAAAACTCGTTTAAAGAATGTTTTGAAAAGGTGTTTTGGCCATTTTGTACCTTTTTGTGGACACTTTTCCCTCAAATCGACTATTTATAAATGCACTGAAATTAATAAAGTTTGGAAACATTAAGATTAAGAAAAAATGAGAAATTGCTCAACATTTCAAGCAATTTCTCACTTTTTCTGAATGTTTTCTTCAATATATTGGGGGGGGGGGTCAATTTTGATGCACATCGAATTACCGTCTGCAAATTCTTTGAAACTGGATAAGTCTAAAATTGGGTGTTTTGTAATATCAGGGTTAGACAACTGAAATCAAAAAGTGACGTCATTAGGGTGAGTTTTCTTGGGGAACAGGGGGGCTGTTTTACAAAACATCTTACGATTATTTTTTGCTAAGTAAAAAATTTAATTTGCTTCTACAGTAGTAACTAAATATGGAATTCTGCCATGCATCATCTCATTGGAATCGTCCCCGTATGATTGCTGTACGCATGCCCATCATCCTAGAATTTCGATGCTTAAGAAATTTAGAAAATGTAGGCAATTTAAATAAATAAAGGTCTTAAAATGATAAGGCACACGTAAAGAAATCCATATAAAAATGATACTTGAATCGTAAATAGATTTCGTTTCCTGACGATTATTATTTTAATTCTTAGTTTAGCTAGTAAGACGCAAGACAACTGAACGTAACTGTTAACCTTAGACTAGTCTGGGTTAAAGAAACCGAAGAACTCTGTCCGAGCCCCAGAAATTCTTAGCGTATATGGAAGAAAATAGACGATATGCGACGGTATGTCATTAAGCACTCGTGTGTTGATATGCGAACGGTACCTTTCATAGTGATAAGGCAAAGGAACATTGCAAATTCAGTTTTGGAACAAAATGTTAGACCTTCGTTGCCTATCTATTTTCATATGTTTGGTGTGTGTAGTCAGCTTGGGTAAGTGAAAGGTTACATTTATCTACATTTCTTCTTCACTTCCTATATGTGCACGGTACACTTTCTTTGTTGTCCATGCGATGAAAATGTAATTAACTTTAGCAATGTATCACAAACGTATAAGTACAATGTAAGCAATCTGGATATATTCTGCGTAATTAATGAACTGGCAGGGCAGGGCTTAACTGCGACGTATTTTGGAGAGTTAACTTTTCAATAGTTTGGGTTCTTTCAAATTTTAGTCGGTAATCATCATTAACGCGTGCAAATAACTGTATCCTAAAACCTAAAGGATTCACGTACTTAGAGAGAGTGAACACATTTCATCGTTTGGTTACCAATGCCTCGTAACTTCAGCTTGATTAAGCTGAAGTTACGAGGATTTGGTTACCAATCCACTATTTAAGGTCTCGAGTCATTTATGTCGACATTCTTTGGAAATAGGTTATTTTAGATAGAAGCTGATTTCCCTTAACCTTAAGTGCAACGACCCGTTACTTAGGCTCCGCCCTACCAGGGCATTAATCATGAATAATAACATCCAATATTCATGTCGTAGACTGACCTCTAATTCTTGTACTCGTCTGGTTCGATCCTTGACGACAGCACACATTCTTTTCGACATGTTTCCCAACCATTGAAAGGTAATTATTAGCCTTTCTTGGATGAGCATCTTGAGGCTCCGACAAGATGTCATGCAAGTACTGTTGAGAAATATCGGGAATAAATGGTTAGGTTCTACGATGAAATAATTGAAACGACAAAATGCTCGTGAATACCTTAAAACTACAAGTTTGTAAACAAGTTCATGAAGTTTTTCTGACTATATAGAAATAACATCGTGAAATTGACATTGCAAATGATTTTGGAATGATTTCTGAATGAATTTGAATGATTCAGAGAAAGCAAGTTGTGAAAGAATCAAGGGGGGGGGGGGATTGCCAAATTGCTAATTTCGTCCACCTTGGACGAAATTACAGATAGTTATAACCTCCCTTTGATAAGATATTAATAAGTTTATAAATAGCCTTCTATGTCTTCAAGGACCAATCAGGCGCTTCCAATTTCTAGTACGTCATTGAAACGTTTTTTGCCTGGGATTTGAATGCAGTTGTTGAGCTTTTTTTCAGTTTTTTTTCTTGGGAGCGTTTTTGAATGGTTTAGGTGAGTCTTTGGAACGAATGACTATAACTCTTGGTGAGCGATTTAGAATGCTTTGATTTAAGTGAATATCTATTTCAAGATGTGACTACCTTTATGCATCGCCTATTGCGTTTTCGTAAGCCCTGTCTACTCGCATGTGCGATTTCACACCTTAACCTAGAATCCATATTCGAGAAAACCTGCCTAAATAACCTTAATTGGAATCATTACAGCATCCAGTCAGTGTCCAACCAATTGGGTCCGAAATGAGGGTTCCTGCTACCATTTTAGTCACGACCTAGAAAACTGGCCTGATGCTATGGTATACCCTGGTTTATTTGACCCGATTTTGACCTCTGTGAAAAAAATTGCTTAAAGATTAATAACCGACACAGCTTATCAATTAACATAACATGTATTACATTAAATACCATTTGTTATACATTCCGGGCCGCCGTCATAGCGCAGTTGGTAGCGCGTTGGACTGTCAATCTAGAGGTCATGGGTTCGATCCCCGACGGCGGCATCCATTCTTTCCGACTATTTGTCTCTCACCAATTGGTTGATAATCGTAGACCTATGTGAGATAGCAGCTGGAGGCTAGGAAAGGATGTGTTGGTTGAAACCATTGTTAGGTGCTCTAGCCGCCGCGATATAACTGAAATAATGTTGAAAGCGGCGTTAAACTCCATCCAATCAGTCAGTTGCTATACATTCCTATGAAAGCACGTGCAAAGCCGAGTAGGAATATTCAGATTATTTTTCATCTAATTGGCAGGAGTCAGATTCGGGTCAATAAAACCGCGCTTTAGGTGTTTTTATTTACTCTTCCTAACTTTGTGCATAAAGAAACATTTTTAACAATAAAACAATTTTTAGCACTGTAATAAAATCTGTTCTTTATCATGAGAAAAAAGCCGATATTCTTGTTTTCGAGGTTTCAACCAGTAACGAAAATTAGTTCGAACAAAGACCCCGCGAATTAATCTCGATTGGCTGCCTCGGTAGGCGCTATATACGTGATTTGAAGGTCCGTGGTGCGAGTGCCACCGTCACAGCTAAGCTAGTGGAACCGTAAAAGTTCTGCAATATTTCGGAACTTATGAACTTTCACAGTGTTTACCGAGGTTTCCTAATCAAAATCATTAGGTAACATCGGTTAACACTGTTAAAGTTCATTACTTCCAAAAAGTTGCAGAACTATTAAGGGTCCACTACCTTAAGTAGCTGTCTCTCAGGGACGTGAAAACATCTGAATTGAGTGTCCGAGGGCGATTCTATTCACAGTTTAAGCTATTTTGACTCAATGAGAAGTTTCTGACAAGATTTTCCAAATCATTACAGGTAATCTGTAGAGCCGTAAATGCATACCTTGTAGAAATAAATAGCGAACTGGAAAACAACTTCATTATAACCAATGGAAAAAACGGTACGTATTGCGTGTACGGCGAGTCTTTGTAAAGTTTGGACTGGAGTTGACGTGCTGAATTGGAAAATTCCATTTTGCGGTGGGTATAGACAATGATCGGCCTGTACAGCTGTGCAGGCTTATCTAAGTGTTTACCTCCCGTCTTACTTTACCGGTCCGACTTTTCCCACAGATTAAATTTTCAAAAGAAATATTGTCCAAAAATAAGTATTTCCATTGATTCCAGCCGTTTAATTTCCATGTAAGTTTTGAGCAGGGTTTCATTCAACAGACAAATAGTAAATATTAATCTTTCTGATATGTAACTAATGAACAGGTAACAAATCGATATTCAGCCTACAAGTAATGTGTGATTCACTTTAGACAAAAATACGGCATATTCTTGTATATTTCATAGAGAACACTTTTTCTTCTTTTTTTTTTAAATGCATGTCACTTGCATATGCTAGCTACGTGTTAATACCACCTAACTCCAAAATAAACTTCTCTAAAACAAAACGATTTAGTATTTTTTTCGATTGTTTTTTTTTTTTTTTTTTTTTTTTTTTTTTTGTTAATCAAAATTGATAAAGACAAACCACGCTAATAATTTCTTAGAAGTTTAAGTATTCAAAACATTTTATATAATCACAACGTTGCAACGTATGTCATGCTTGAATTCAAACTCGTTCAAATTATGTCGTCTTTAGATTTTTTTTTCTTTTTCTGTATCCTGGCTTTCCCAGGCTCAAACTACTGGATTGGTTTGAGCGATCTGGAAGCGGAAGGGACCTGGAAATGGATGCACTCTCAGACCGATCCAATCTACACAAAATGGTCTCCCAACGAACCAAATAACGCCGACTCGAACGAAAACTGTGGTATGCTACGTATGGTCGAGGCGAATTGGAACGACTATGTTTGCAAGAATGCTGCCGAATATATCTGCGAAAAGAGCTTAGAGTGAGCTTCTTTGCATAATTTTCTTGGAATAGTAGTAAACTCCCTTTCTGAATTTCACGAGTCTAATATGTCACACGAAAAGGGGCCATCTAGGAAGTGCGTAAAGTGTCGACCCATGTCAGACTGCGCGAATTGCGCAGACTGACAAGGGTCAAACTTTTCACACTTTACTAATTTTATGCATCTAGAATAATCAATCTGTCTTCCCATGAAATAATTTTTGAAATACGACCTCTGGTTGGCCTGTTCTAAATCTCTTTTACAAATATTCGTTTTACGAAGTTCCCAGATGGTACCTTTTCGCGTGACGGGATACAATTGATTCCTTTGTTGTTTCTCATTTAAACCATCACAATGATTATTCGAATGGAGGTCTCATGTAGAAGAATTGAGCCAGGACAATTTGTGATGTTATGGGAACATCTTTTGCTTTCGGGTTTGGCCTTAACCCTAGTGATCAGAATTTTTAATATGACCTACGTCGTGGGAGTGAAATAACCCCGTTGAATATTTGATATTACATCGGTGTTATTACACAAGTAGAATAACTATGCAAAATGCAAATTATCTAAGAACATATAGCAACGTTATATTTGCGTTGGGAAAATAACGTCATAATACAACTGATGACGAAAATTCGCCAACGGCGTTATGTGTTTCGCAGGAGAACTAGATTCCGTAGAATTCTGGAATTACCTCGATTTATTGCAAAAATTCATGTCATATTATAAATAGAATATCAAATTTGTGCCCATGAAATACCGAATTCATTAACCTTTTCAACAAAAACAGATAAAAACTGGACGCAGGCTCATTTATATGTTTATAGATGACTCGTTAAATAAAAATCGGTTTTCAATGGTCACTCCTTCTATATCCTATTTTTGTTATGTACAAGATGAACATGCATCTACTTTTTCTATTATAAAACGACCGAAAACGTAAATTTATTTGAAATTTATATGCATAAATGATATTTATTTCATCTGTTCAGTTGCCAATTCCCTTTAATTTTACAAAAAAAAAAAATAAAAAAAAAAAAATAACATACCAAGATGCAAACGTTCGCGAAAGGTTTTGGAGCGATGCCCGTTTTTAGTGAAAGTAGAGAAACACTTTCGAAACGCTCACATTTTTTCTACACTTTTTTTTCATCCATAACGCAAGATTAGACATTTTTGTCACCAATGACTTCCAAACAGACTTTACTCAGTTGTTGTCAATTGACCCGCGTTCAGGATGTCAACTTTCGTAAAACGTTTTTTTACAATATGACCTAGGTCGCGGGAGTGGAATAACCCCGTTGAGTATTTTTTTTATATTACACAGGTGTTTAAACACAAGTGGTATACGAGGGTTATTCAATTTTTATCCGAATTAGGCCAATTAATCATCATTGATTAATCGATATGTGAAAAAAGTATACTCATATAAACGGGACACTTTATTATGCTCAGACTTGCTAAAAACATGAAGCAGTTGAACTATGTATACTGATTGCACACGCAAACATGGGTATGAGGTACATGTAGCGGCGCACGGTGCATGACGTTGGCGACTTTGTCAAAAATTGAGAAATTTGATGTTGTGTAATTTAGCTTTTCACGGCGCGTTATTCATGGAAGGGGGAATTTAGAGTTTCTGTAATTAAGCTGTGCCTTTATGGTTTTTATAAAAGTAAAATCGAAAGGTCCAAAATCGAAGTTCCCCGAATGGCGGTACAGTTAAGAACATCGTGAAATTTACAAGGTGAATGAATTTGGAATGATTAAGGAATGAAATTGATTGAGTGTGTGGAGCGAGTTTTAAGTAATTTTAATGGGAGGTAATCTTATATCGAAAATTTTGTTCAGGATGAACAAAATTTGCGATAATGATTACCTCCCTTTAATAAAAAAAATACAAACAAGTGTATACATAGCTTCCTATTTTTTCAAGAACCTTTGAGATGCTTGTAATTTGAATTATGTCAGTGAAATCGCGATTTATATCTATCAAAACTTTCTTTGAATGACCTTGTTGATTCTATATTTTTCAATGGGCTTGAGCGTTTTTGAATGGTATGAGTGAGTGTTTGGAATGAATGATTGGAGCGCTGAGTGAGCGATTAAGAATGGTTTTGATCGAGGTGAATGTCAATTTCACGGTGTAATTAACTGTACCCCTTAGTAAATCGCCGATATCTACAAGAGACTAGGCAATTGACGTCCCTACAGTTCTTTTGATAAGTTTCTTTTTGTCCATTCTTCCTCTTATATCCCAGAGCACCGAAGCGTCTACAAAAATAAAATAAAGTATGTTGAAGAATGAACCATTTTCTTTCATCGTGACAAGTATTTGGTTTATGTCTTCCGGTATTTTTTCTAGATTTCGAATAGAATAATTAAATAGAACGTGCCGAAGCACTTACCCCGCCATTTTTAAACGAACCTTATCTGAAAATTCTACGGTCAATTACTTGAAACTAAAACAAGGCATACCTAATACTTATTTCAGCAATTCTATGGTATTTTATATGGCACATGCGCGCGCGCTTTTTTCGATAACTTTATCAATTTTACATAACCATACACGGGTTTAATTCCGATAGCGAATGATACCAAATTTAGTTTGATTGCTTCAAAAATAAAATTTTGCGGGGCAAAATACGGATAATTTTTTAACAACCCTCGTAACTATGCAAATTATTAGTTATGAATAGACATCAACGTTATATTTTCGTTGTGAAAATGGCGTCGTATTTGATTTGCTGACGTAATTTCTCAAACGGCGTTTTATGTTTCGCGACATAAGTTGAATCTATGAATGTTGAATTTTCATCGTTTTATCACAAAAAATTCAACATAGAATATTAAAATTGTGGTCATATAATACCGAAATTATATCATTTTTTTCCGGACTATTTGAGGGTACAACGACCTAGGAAGTAATATTTGACCGGAACGGATCCTTATGTCCCTTGTCACTGGGCACGACACTCTTATTTGTATTTCCAATGCGCATTATCCCCCTTTAAGCCATTACAAGTTAGTAGAGCGTATTTTTTTCATTTCAGAGACATAGAAGCCATCGGTTAATCGCGGTTTGAATGCAGACGGTAGAATAATCTAAATTATTTTGTAATGAATCGAGAAATTGTTAACAGCTTCTTTTGTAGAATAAAACAGAAGGAAACTTGTAACGGTTGGTTTTAAATATTACACATGATTTTGTTAGGCCTACGATTCGTTCTCTGGGAAAACCTGACAGAATTACGTCGACTTTGTTTTTAGCTCCACTGGCCGACGGCCTGCGAGCTATTGTCATAGCGGTGTGTCCGCCGTGCGTTAACTTTTCTTTAAAAACAAAAGGCTCAAGAGGGCCTGTATCGCTCCACTGGATTAAAAATCTCAAGATTTGAAAGAGAGATATTGCGAATACAAGGTAATGAAAGTGAACAGCATTCAAAAGGAATTCTGACTTTTTCTAAGTTGAAACTAACTTATGAAGAAATGAACTTATTTAACTAATATGTAAAATTACAAGGAAGAAAACTATATAGATATCACTTTGAAAGAAGAGGACCAGAATGGCCATAAACCGCTGACCTGAATTTTATTGATCCAGTTGATCTCATCCAATCCAAATTTCTTGAACAACTTTAGAAGAGGGTCACCCAAGGAACATTCTGGTAAAGTTTCATTGAAATAAGCTACTGGTTCAGGAGGAGATGTCGTTCAAAGATTTCGGGGTCAAAATAAGCCCCGACCTGCCACGCCCATATTTTGGGGTCAATCCAAATTTCTTGAACAACTTTAGAAGAGGGTCATCCAAGGAACATTCTGGTAAGTTTCATTAAAATTGGCCTGATGGTTCAGGAGGAGATGTCCTTCAAAGATTTTCGGGTCAAAATAAGCCCTGCCCTGCCACGCCCATATTTGGGGGTCAATCCAAATTTCTTGAACAACTTTAGAAGAGGGTCACCCAAGGAACATTCTTGTAAAGTTTCATTGGAATCGGCCAAATGGTTCAGGAGGAGACGAGGTTCAAAGATTTCGGGGTCAAAATAAGCCCCACCCTGCCACGCCCCTTATTTGGGGGTCAATCCAAATTACTTGAACAACTTTAGAAGAGGGTCACGCAAGGAACATTCTGGTAAAGTTTCATTGAAATCGGCCCAATGGTTCAGGAGGAGATGTCGTTCAAAGATTTTGGGGTCAAAATATGCCCCGCCCTGCCACGCCCATATTTGGGGGTCAATCCACATTTCTTGAAAAACTTTAGAAGAGGGTCTCCCAAGTAACATTCTGGTAAAGTTTCATTGGAATCCACCCATTGGTTCAGGAGGAGAAGATGTTTAAAGAAAAGTTTACGCACGCACGCACGGATGGACAGACGGAAGGACGCACAACGGACACCTCGCCATGACAATAGCTCGCTGGTCATTGGCCAGTGGAGCTAAAAAACAGCTTCTCCTCCTATACTGTTGGGTGGATTTTAACCAAACTTAGTAGAATTGTTTCTTCCCTCTTCTTCAATTGTTTAAGAAATTTTGGTTGGCCCCCTAAAATGGGTGTGGTAGGTAGGCCGGGGATTATTTTCACTTAAAAATGTTTAAAAACCTTCTCCTCCCACACTATCAGGCCGATATCAATGACACTTGGCATGGATGTTCCTTAAGCCAACTTCTACCTAAAATGTTAAGGAAATTTTGATTTTTGACCTCCAAAAAAGGGCGGGGCTTTCACTTCATTTTCACTATAAATCCTCCCAAAACCATTGGACCGCTTTATATGAAACTTGGCATGGATATTCCTTGGTTGACCCTTTACCTAAATTGTTTAAAAAAAATGCTTATTTTCAATAAATCAATTTCAAATAATCTTCTCCAAAACCTTCAGGCTGATTTCAATGAAACCTTGGCACGGATGTTCCTTGGATGACCCTTCAACTAATTTACTTTTTAAGATTTTTTAATTGACCTTCTAAAATTGGTGTGTCAGAGCAGGGCATTTTTCTCTTTAAAATCTTTAAAAGCATTCACCAACCAAACCATTGGACCAGTTTCAATGAAACTATGTCAGATCTTCCTTTGGTGACCCTCTACTTGAATTGCTGAAGAAATTTTCATTGACCCCTTAAAGTGAGCATGGCAGGGTAGGGCTTTTTTCCCTTTGAAATTTTTAAAAATCTTCTCCTCCAAAACTACCATGCTGATTTCAATGAAACTAGGCGTGATTGTTCCTTGGGGGAGCCTTCACTAAAATTGTCAAAGAAATGTGATTGACCGCAAAATATGGGCGAGGCAGGGCAGGACCAATTTTTACTTTTATATATATCTAAGGGAGGGAAATATTGTAATTATAAAGTGAAGATATTTAACCAAAATTCAGATTCAGGAATAAAATTGATAATACTTCTACCATTTTGTTCAGTTTAGATTTTATGGTTATTTCAATGCTTTGGATGGAATATCGAGAATTAACAGGAGATTATCACTTGATAATTTTACTGTCCAACAAGTAAAATAAAAAAGATATCATCTTGCCATCTAGTTCCTAATCCCTAGTTCCACTTTTTTTATTTATCCTAATAAACCCTTCTGTTAGCTATATGAAATATGGACATTTTCTGAATCAAAATGTTATTTTTTTGTTTTTAACCTATCAATTTAAGGGCAATTTACCTTTAACAACATTTAAATGATTACTTAGAGGTAAATGTTGTGAAAATGACATAATAATTGACTTGCTAACATCATTTCTCAAATGGCATTTTATGTTTTGCGGAATAAGTTGAATCACTAAATGTTGAAATTTCCTTGTTTTATCACAAAATTCTGGTCATACTATAGATAGAATATCAAATTTGTGGTCAATAAATACCAAATTTATTAAACTCAAAAAATTTTCTAACATTTGAGAAAAGGACACCCAAAATTCTTAAAATTTATTTGAGCTGAAAAACAAGATCATTGCTTAAAAGAAATAGTCTACATCTAAAGCAGGGACTCCCAAAATACAAGAAAAGACACCTAACATCTAAATTATTGAGTCCTTTAGACCCTGTTTTGTTGATATCAGACTAAAACCTCGTCTTTGTTTCTCAAACAAAAACTACCACTACATCCTTTCTAAGCAACCAGCCGCTCATCCCATCTAGGTTTTGCAGAATGAATGATTTAGGGTGCCAAGAGTATTCAATACTCATTCAGTAAAAGCAAATTCAGGGAATTGATACAGAAAAAAAAGAAGATATATGATTATTTGATAAGAATATTGTATTTCTGTTAAAAAGAATCTTGAAATATCTGTTTAGATCAGGAAGTACCTGAAGTATTCCTTGACAGGTCAAATTTGACCTATTGTCAGAGCCCACAGTTAGCAGCATGGGCCTCAATAACACTTGTAGGAAAGAGATCTCCACACAGGGGACATTCAACTGGCAGTAAAACTTGGTCCATATACTCATCGTCTGTATCACTATGCAATGTTAAATCAATATTTGAATTTGTCCTGGAAGAAGATGATTGGTTAGCCAGCACATTTGAATGATCTGATTGGTTTATACTGATAGACTGGTTACCTGTCCCCACCATGTTTTCTGTCTTTGACTTATTACCTGGTGTATACCCATTTTGTCCAATCTCGTGCTTAGTTATCTTTTCAAATGCTTTTCTCTGTGCCTCAACAACTGATCCAAAATTATCACACATGTTGTCAGTTGAACCAACTCTAGACCTATTTTGGTTTGTACTATTTTGTACAGTCATTTGATCATTAATACTAAAACTTTTCTGTGCAGTTTCCTTGCCTTCCCTCTGTTCATTCAACCGCCTCTCTGCAGCCAGGGCTGCCATCACCCAAGGTGGGGATCTTTCATCTTTGTCAAGGTTTTCTTTCTTAGATGAGGGCAATGGGGTTTCTGGTCTTGTACTTAGCCAAGGAGAATCTGTACAGTTAGTTGATGATCCTTGTTTATTTTTCCATGCTGGACATCTATCCTGGTGGACTGACAATAAATTCTCGCCAAAATAATCTGGAAAATACAGTTAATATTGTTTAGTAAACAAGAGTTTTAAATAGAGGGTTGAAGCTTGACTTTAACCCTCAACCTGTGATTTCAAATTTTTATTTGTCTCACATGAAAATTAAGTTGTCTGAACTCTAGGTTATCCATTCTTTGAAAGAAAGATAGCTTTTTTGTGGTGGAAAAAATTCCTTTCTGTTGTGCTTGAGACCAACAAAGCAATTTCTCCTTTTCCTCTGATGTTTTCAATTACATTTTTTTTAAAATACTTTTATCGCATATAGAAATATACTTTGACCTGTAACATGAAACTCATTTCAATTGTCTGTGTTTTTTTTATTTTTCATGAATCAATTCCCTCTCATCTCTGGACAATTCCCTGAGAAAATCTTCTTGTCCACATGTTAACAGGGTGCCAAATTGCTACAAGATATGCCCATCACAATGCTAGATGTGGACTGGGTTTGGAAGTGGAGGATATAAATTGAAGTTTTCAATCACAAAGGGCAATAACTCAAACAATAAGATAGGTAGAGTTGTAGTTCTTGAGTACTGCACTTTGAGAGGAAGATAAATGTCAGGTTTCAAATCAATTGGACTTAAGACCACAAAGTTATACTCAAGACAAAGATGTTGTTAACCTCGGCACTCTGGACAACTGCACATCACTAGTGATCACATATGTGCCATCTTTCTACAGGCGTATAAAAAGCCCTAGTTGGTCATTGGAATTCCACACCCTTGCTTGAGTACAATAACAGGGGTCAAGATAAGACGGGGTAAAGCCAGTCTAAAATCTCTATTCAACAATGAAACCCCATGTTGTGGGTACTAATTTGAATCGCCTAGATGAGACGGTTCAAATGAGTACTCTAAACATGGGGTTTTAGTAAGGCATAAAGGAATATCTAAATTTGAAAACAAAACAACCCCCTCTTTCTGTAGCTCTGAATAAACAAGATATGTTTGTAAAACGTTTATGCCCGCCATGAGTAGGTTGATGGCAAATTCTATGTCAATTAACAAAGGGCAATAAATGTGGTAAGTATATTAATGGTTCTTGTGCACGGTACTTCTTCTCAATGAGTTCTATCCACCTGTGAAAGTTCAAGACTCAAGCTTGCATCCTTTTTTTAGATATGCTATGTAAAAAAAATGGTCAACAGACGGACTGACCAACAGACCAACCTACAAGTGCAAAGTAATATACCCCCTCTTCTTTGAAGGGGGGATAAAAAGAAGCAATCTGAACAATCTTCGGAAACAATCCTCCGTAAACTTAAAAGTACCACGGACGTAGGTGTAGTATTTTTGGGTAATTTTTTGGAAAATTTGGTTTCTGGGGGTACTTCAGGTATCTAATACACTTAAAGAAAAACACATTTTGTTAATTTCTTTCCAATCATCTGTGGAGATATTTTGGGCATATAATAGTTTGATAACAAAACACAGTAGGCAGTAAAACACTGTGTTTTGTTATCAAACCATAACATGCCCAATTTATCCTTTCATTGATTTTGTTTTTTTGCAACTTCATCCTTAGTAATGTTTGTGACGTCACATAAACCCATGTGCAATGTGATACACTTTCATGTCTGCGCCCTCATTATTCCCAAGGTCTATTCCGTAGAATCACCGAAGGTCCCCACATGCAAAAGAACTCACCACCACATCCTTCACACCGTGCAAACCCTGTAGGCCTGATTTCTAGACTATTTATACTAGGGCTGTAATAAAAGAAATCAGATGTTAGTTTGTGATTCAATTAATGTAGTGTTTATAACAGAATATCTCACTTTAAGAGTATGAAGAACAAGAGCACCGCCTACGGGTGCCTACGCTCAGCTGTCGAGTGCTGGATGGTGGGAAAAAATCTAAGTCGAAAAAGGGGCATAATTTGCACAAAATGCATCTAGAGTTATCCCCCTTGATAGTATAGTTTGCTCTTTTGATGGTGAACAAATGTGCTAAGTTTCAAGTGAATGTCTTCAGTAGAACTAGAGATATAACGAAATGTCAAAGTTTTCGCACGACGACAACGACGACTACATGGAGGCTATAGCAATACCTCGAGTTTTCTCCGAAAACAGCGGAGCTAAAAATAACAGGAAAAAACTTTTAATGAAAAAGCTGTGTTTTACATGGAATCATAATCAGTTAAAAACAAGGCTTTTTTTTATCTACAAATCATTCAATAAATTCAGTATTTCCTGACCACCCATCAAAGTACAAATTGTATCCTCCATATACAACTCTTACCACAGACTCCCAAAGCTAGAGATAGAAGGGGTATTTTTGGATTTCAAATTAAATTATTTCAACAACTCTTGCACAAATCCTAAATTTTGGGTACTCATTGGAATTGTCTTGCCAAGACAATTCAAATGAGTACCCATAATATAGGGTTTTGATGAGAAATAAGCATTAAAGACTGAATAAAAAGAAACAAAAAAAATACCCACCTCATATCTGTACCTCTGGACCTCCTGTTCTAGAAGTACAGATTACAGGGGGGGGGGGGGGGGGGGGGGGGGGGGTGTCCCCACACTGTATGATTTATGCAAGTATTGATGAAATAATCTAATTTGAAATTCAAAATTACCCATCTATCCATTGTAATACTGTTCTTACCTATCCTTGGCCCTAGGGGTCCTGCCTCTACCCCTTCCTCTACCTCTCCCTCTTTTGCAACCAGACAATTCCTTACTAGTGGATGGGCACTCTTGTAAATAAGATGAATCTAAGGGCTGGAGAGTCTTTTTACCTGTAAAGTAAGTTTTCAACAGTTGTGGGTACAGTGTTCTAATGGTCGCCGTCATAGTGCAGTTGGTAGTGCATCAGACTGTAAATCTAGAGGTCCCGGGTTTGATCCCCGAAGCTGCAAACATTCTTTCCGACTATTTGTCTCTCATTAATGGGTTGTTGATCGTAGACCTATGTGAGATAGCTGCTTGAGGCTAGGAAAGGATGTGGTGGTTGTACTGGTGAGAGAAATACCAGGAAACCATTGTTAGGTGCTCCAGCCGCTGTGATATAACTGAAAATGTTGAAAGCAGCGTAAAGCTCCATTCAATCAATCAATCAACAGTGTCATTACGACAGCAATACATGCTTGCAGTAGTCTTTTGAGTACTGGGTAGTCGATAAACATGAGAACAGCCTAAGGTTGCCTATGCTCAGCTGTTGAGTCCTAAATAGTGGATAAAAAATGAAGGTCAGAAAAAGGCTTTAATGCACAAAACACATCTAGAGTTATCCCCCTTGATAGTATATGTTACTCTATTGATAGTGAACATGTGTGCCAAGTTTGAAATGACTACCAGAGATATCACAAAATTTCAAAGTTTTTGCCAGACAATGACAACAACAACAAGAATGCCAAGGCTAAAGCAAAATCTTGAGTTTTCTCAATTAACAGCCGAGCTAAAAATCTGTCATAAAAGGGTCATAAATCGAACAACAATGCATGCAGAGTTATCCCCTGGATAGTATATGTTTGCTCTTTTGATAGGGATAACAACCTTCCTTCACAGCTTAGTGAATACTTTGAGTATAGCAGTTAACTCAAATGACATAGCAATTACCACTCAAATGACATAGAGGTTATAGAAAAATCTTAAATTTTCCTCTGAGCTGAAAATGCATAAAATCTGTGTATATCCTTTAAAAAAAGGAACCAAAAGTTCAGCAAATGTTTATGTTTGTTGGCCTAATTCAATTGTAATTTGCTAATAAATTGATTTTTTTCCTTTATGTGATGGTCATAGAAGGAAATGTATAAGATCATGTTTTTAGAATTGCAAAAAGAGTACAATAACAACAAAACAGAGATCATGGATTCTAACAAGTACGGTAGTTCTCCCTAATAAAGAGCCCTCCCTAATAGAAGCACCCATACCAAGAAAACCTATTTCAAGTGCCTAAATTTTAAGAACATTTTGAGACTTCTTCTCTAATTTGATGTGAATTTCCTGTAAACAATCATTTATATGATTGTTTAGAGTAAATTTACATCAAATTAAAGGGAAAAGGGCCTAAAAGACATTAAATTATTGATTTTTAAATCAGACAAAACAAGATGTGTTTGTGAATGCCCCTGTAACAGCATTTTTTGTAAATTTTGATCTTGATAGATTACCTTGTCACATGATTTTCCTCCTGGTAGCAGCAGATGTGAACAGTTAGTTACATCGTGAAATTGACATTCATCTCAATCAAAACCATTATAAATCGCTCACTCAGCGCTCCATTCATTCATTCCAAACACTTACTCAAACCATTCAAAAACGCTCAAACCCATTGAGAAATACAGAATCAATGTCATTCAAAATAAATTTGGATAGAGAAAAATAGCAATTTCACTGACAAAATTTAAATTGTTAGAGTCTTATAGGTTCTTGAGGAAATAGGATGCTATCTACAGAACTCGATGCATATTTTATTAAAGGGAGGTAATCAATTTGGCTAATTTTGTTCATCCCGAACAATATTTGCGCTATTGGATTACCTCCTTGTAATATCATTCCAAAATCACTCACCTTGTCAATTTCACGATGTTGTTAACTGTATCATTTAGATCTATCAGCATACCAAATTTGAGCATTGTATCTTGATTTGCCTTGAAAATATTGGCAATGTAAAGTTTTGGTTGTGCAGACAGACGGATGGATGGACAGACAGACAACGTTAAAACAACATGCCCCCGATCAATGCTGCCTGACCATGCAATATATAGCTGACGGGAGCTATTATTAGGAGAAATACAGTAATTTGTATCTAAAATGTTTTATAAACCACCTTATGTTCTTTTCTTTTCTCAATATATTGATTCCATAAGAATTGTGACTTTTAGCTGACGGGAGCTATTATTAGGAGAAATACAGTAATTTGTATCTAAAATGTTTTATAAACCACCTTATGTTCTTTTCTTTTCTCAATATATTGATTCCATAAGAATTGTGACTTTTTTGTTACAGATTTACTCATTCAATATCCTCTTATTATTACCTCTACTGCGACCTCTACCTCTCCCTCTTCCCCAGCCTCTTCCAGGCGTCTTTTGATCAGGAAACTGAATACAATCGTCATCATCACTGTCAATGTCATCAGGTGATAATGTCATGTTCATCAAAAACTCTCCAAAACTACTGTCCCTTCTACAGTCTTTACCCTTTTTCTTGGAAGTTTTCCTCTTTTTACTAGAACCACATTCGGCATTTCCTTGCTTAATAGATTTTGGAGATGTTAATCTTGTCTTATCATCACCCTTCCACTTGGCCTCACTTTGTATGGCATTGAGGGGAGAATCTTTACTCAAACTTATGATGTCTATTTCATTCTGATTTTGCACATTTTTCATATTCTCAATACTTCCATTCAATGATCTGTTTACTCCATTCTTTGCTTTTAAAACACCAAAACTGTTTTCAAACTTGGTATTTGGTCTATTGACCATATCCTCAGACAGGATTTTCTTTGAAGGTGGGGTAATCATATCATCCAAAGCATCAAACTTTCTCTTGCCATTAGGAGTAAATCTTTTGACTTCATTCTCAATGTTTCCATACTTTGATACACCAATTGGAGTAGAAGTTTTTGCACCAAAGGCTTCTACCATATGTTTGCTTTCAAATGGTGAAAAATTATCCTTGTTAAGATTGCCTTCAGTTTTCTGAACCAATCCATCCATAGAATGGACATTTTTATTCAGTTTGTCATTAGACACAGTTACTTCTCCAATCTTTCTTGTATAACTACTATTTCTAGAAATTGGTTTATTTCTATGTAAGTCATTTTCGTTATCATCAACATTAAATATTTCTGATAGAGTCTGAGTCGTAAGTTCGGCAAATTTCTTCTTTTCTTCTTTTGTAAGCTTTCTCTTTTTCTTTTTCTCAAATTTATGTCTTACATCTGAAAATAATTTTATCAAAAGTATTCAAACTTTGAAATTAATCTCAAGAAATAAACATGCTACAGGTCCTTTAAGCCTGTGGTTAATGTTAGTACCTAGTATTTCAAATTTGTCCAGTTTTGAAAAAAAATTGCCTTTCCAATACTAAAATTTGCATGACCAAATGGAAAACATTGTAGAAAAAAAGAAATTGCTTGTCAAAAGCAATATCTTCTTTTCCCATGTTTTCTTGCAATTTATCCCCTAGAATACTCAAGGAGGACCTGTAACATTTAGGGCTAACAGATCTTTCAGGCTGGTGGTAAAAAAGTACTTAGTGTCAAACCCTGATATTGCACACAAGAAATTTTACTTGGAACAAGCAGTTTCTTCTTTTCTCAAAGGACATTGCATTTTTCACTATAATTCAAATATTTCACATATCTGTTTTATGCTTTAAGTAGTAGAGTATCTACAGTCAAATTTAAGCTTTAACTACAAGGTTTTAGAATTAAACTGAAATAAACATATTTGAGACCTGTCAGACGTAAAGGGGCCATCTAGGTAGTATATTAAGTATATACACTAGTCAGACTGTGCAGACTGACTAAGGTCTAAACTTTTTGCACTTTGCCAATTTTCTGAAACTCAGACTTCTGGAAATGTGCCGGTCCTTTGGACCTGACCGGCAAAAACAATGCTGGACAGGCAAAAAAATTATCTCATCTGTCCAAATGTCCGGCGATGATTTTTTTTCCAGGCGTAAAATTTAAAGTGAAAATCAACAAATTCAATCATGGCAAAAGACAGTTGGACCGTCAGCCATGTCCCACAAAAATACCCTGGGTCCGATAAATTTAACCCTATCATCGGTTCGAATGTCCGACATTATTTTTTGGACAAAAACAGCTAATTTAAATAGTAAATCCTGTCTTTCACTAGAGAAAACACTATTCTGGTAGACTTTCCCACGAAAACAAACACTATCCTAATCTTAAACTTTACGTAGGTCTATATTCCGTCAATTAGGCCTAATCAGTTCCTCTACCACTTTCGGCACCACTAGAAAGGGCAAATTTCTCTTCTACTATTTGTATCAATTAAGAGGAAGAAGAGATGATATTAAGATCCAGATTAGAAAGAATTATTGGTAGCTAGTCTTATTTGACCTAATTTTTTTCGTATTTTTCCAGTTTTAAAAGCACACAGACTAAATAATTTTCTGCTTATTCGTACCCAAGGATGTTCGACCCATCAAATTATGTCTGATGTAATTTTTAACAAGAGCACCGCCTACGGGTGCCTACGCTCGGCTGTCGAGTGCTGGGCATAATTTGCACAAAATGCATCTAGAGTTATCCCCCTTGATAGTACAGGTTGCTCTTTTGATGGTGAACATGTGTGCCAAGTTTCAAGTGAATGCCTTCAGTAGAACCAGACATATAACAAAATGTCAAAGTTTTCGCACGACGACGACAACACGGAGGTTATAGCAATACCTCGGGTTTTCTCCGAAAACAGCTGAGCTAATAAAAATCACAAGTGACTGTAACCTTTTGACTTGTAAAGAGTTCAATAGACATTTTCTTTTTTTTCATATATATAACTCTGTTAATCTCGGAATCTCAGCTTTTAAATCAAAGCACTGAAAACAATGACAGACTATTTACTGAGAGGACTTTGTCAACCTAGTTAGGCCTATAATGCTACTGCTAGTTAATCTAAAAGAGGACAGAACACAGTGGTGATATATTTTGACCCTTTAAATGTTAGGTCTGACAGGTCTGGCATCGGTCTGACAGTCTATCAACTGTTCATCATGTTTTCATTTAACTTTTGGCTCATTTTTCAGGTTTTTTTTTTTTTTTTTTTGGTCTGGCAAATGTTTATTCGGTCAGGCATTTTTTAGAAAATGCCTGACCAAATGACTGGCAAAATTTTTCAACTTTCTAGAAGTTTGGAAACTGAAATAATCACTCCAAAATCTACCGTCCCATGAAGAATTTTTGTAAGCGACCTCTGTTTGACCTGCACTTGAAGTTATCTCTTTTTCAAATATTCATTTTAGGGAGTTCCCAGGGGGTCCTTTTTGGTCTGATGAGTCATGTTTCCATTGTTTAATATTTTGGACATGTCCATTATCAGGAATGAGTGGTTAAGTATTTATCATGTCATGGACCTTTTATTGACCTGATATCGCCTGCCTGATAACAAAATTATATCCGTCAACCTATTTTCAGAGCATACTTTCACCTGAATTGCTTGATTTTTAAAGGTTTGATAAAATCTTAAAACACTGAAAAATAATTGCATAATAAATAGAATGATATTTCAGTATTTTAAGATATCAGTGTATCTGGTCTAGGTTGGGAGATTTTATCTTGGCGAAGCTTTGCAAGTGTTAATCTACTTATATTTCTCAAAAATCCACTCAAAAAGCTTTTATCAAACTTAATGTAATTCATTAATTTTCTACCTCTGATAATAGATATAGAGGATAATTCTTTTTTTCAGTGTAAGATCGATTAATATTCCATTGAGTGCACAACAAAAGCTATATTTTCATGAGGGGCCATGAGTAAAAATATAGCTTTTGTTGTTAATAAAATAAATTATCAATTGATCTTAGTAGCAAAATAAATGATTATTGGATTTCTTAAATGCAAGAATGAACCAAATGTGAAATTTAAAACAAGTTTTCTTAAAGCATGTCCTTTTGCATGTAGTTGCTATGCAACATTTATGATGAAGTCAATTATTGGGCTACGCTTGAATAATGGCAGATAGGGAGAAATGACGAAAGCAGGGTATAAGTTTTTGATAATTAGTAGTTGATATTCTACCATTATTTCTTGATAACCCACCAAAAAGCATTGAAAAAAGAGCCTATGCATGACATTTCCATAAATTTGAAATGTTTGCGAGATGCAAATATTGAGTAGTGCAGAGATCAACATACTATAAATATAAAGTTACCTGATGGTCAACAGATACTTCAAACTTTATCTATCTACAAAATGCAAAGTAAAGACTCTGGACAGACTGTGCATATGGCACAGGCCGGTCAGAGTCTTTGCTTTTGCGTACATTTGAAATTGTTGGAAATCTAACGCACAGGCTCAAATAAAGAATATCATCTTTACCTGCAAGTGTTATGTTGTCCAGCTCTGTGGGATCAAGTGATAGTTTAGAAAGGAAAACTTTCACCTCTTCTTCAAACTGCAATAAAGAGATGAAAATATATATATATTTTAATATATATTATTTTATTCATAAAGGTATGAAAGTCAAAACCTTATCACACTGCATTATTTGGCCAAAATCTAACAAGTACCGTAAATGGATAAATCTTATATCAATTGGTAAATTTTCTGGCCTTTTAGTCTAACAGCTACATTGCAAGTTCATATTATAGGGAGATTATTTTCACGATGGAGATTAATTCACATACAAAGAGGTTGTAAGTGCCATTATAGGGAATTTTACCTCTGTCTTTATTCAGATACCGTAACATTTTTAAGAATATGATAACTGAAAAAACTCTTTCAAAGAGTTCAAAGTACAACACCAGTTGATGCTTGCATAAGTAGATTTGCAAACTAATTCTCCCTTATTGTTTGGATTTTTTGTTAGTTTGTATAGGGTTAATCACCACTTTCCGAGTTTTTGCATTTTTATGGCAGCTGGTGCACCAACCAATGGTTTCCATTGATTTATTTTACTCACAGAAGTCCATCAACAAAATTTCATCTGAGCAATCAGTTGCTCCCCATAACTTTTGAATGTCACAGGGCTTGTGTTTGACCCTTAAACCAGGGTTTTGACCCCCAACAATTTGTAAACATCTTAATTTGAGCCCTAGAAATTTCTCCCAAGGGGGTCATTTAGACCCCCTTGAGAGGAATTACTAAGGGTTAAAACATGGTTTTATACCTAAGATATTCACAAATTACAATCTTAAGATCTACAAATTAATTACTTGATTCATATCATTACAAGAAGCAGTTAAAATTACACTTAGATATGCAAAATTCTACTTATGATTTGCTTTCTATGTCATTTTGACCCATTTAATTTCAGATTTGACCCCCAGAATTTCTCTACATGTCAAACACTAACTCAAGCCCTGTGTCAAATCAGACAATAATTTTGAAAGAAATTATTTGATATCTGATCATGTGCCAATTCAAAAAAAAATTTCAAATTTGTTTCAATTTTCCAGGGACTTAACCCTTGTCATGGTATATATATCTGTGGTAGCAGACAGTATAGACTAAGATCAGTCTGCACAGATGTGCAGTCTGTTCTTAGTCTATACTGTCTGCCTTCTACTTAACCAAAAAAGATAAAGTTTGAGCCTCACTGGTTGAAATGTCAAACAAGAGGACCAAGATGGTCCTAGATCGCTCACCTGAGTCTCTATGACCCCTGGGACATCACATTAATTAGATAGGCAGATGTCAAAAAGAAGATAATTGCCTAAGATCAATACCATGGAAGGTTTTCAGCAAAGAGCAAGACAGATATGCCTTTTTGCTCTTTGATTCTATGTAAAAAGGGATGCACCTGGGTGGACCCCAAATGTGACACCAGGGTCTTGATATGAACAAACTTGGTAGGGGCCCACAAGATGATACTACATACCAAAAATGAAAGCAGTGTCAGTGTGCCCTCTGGTATCCATTAAAGAAGATTTTAAAAGATTTTCACTCTTTAATTCTATGTAAAAAGGGTTGCGCCTGGGTGGAGCCCAAATATGATCCTAGGGTCTTGATATGAAAAACTTGGTAGAGGTCATCTAGATGATGCTACATAGAAAATATAAAAGCTGTCTGCCTTCTGGTTTCATAGAAGAAGGAAGATATTTGAAGATTTTCATTTTTTTACCCTTCATGCTCATAAGAGATAAAGGGATGCACCCGTGCAGAGCCCAAATATGACCTAAGGGTCTTGATATGAACAAACTTGGTAGAGGCCCACTAGGTGATACTACACACCAAATATTAAAGCTGTCTGCCATCTGGTTACAGAGAAGAAGATTATTAAAGATTTTCATACTTTGATTCTATGTAAAAAGGGTTGGGCCCGGGCAAAGCCCAAATATGACCCCAGGGTCTTGATATGAACAAACTTGGTAGAGGTCCACTAGATGATGCTACATACCAAATATGAAAGCTGTCTGCCTTCTGGTTTCAGAGAAGATTTTTGAAAATTTTCATATTTTCACCCGTTTGGTTAAGGGTAAAGGGAAAGTTAAGGGTGGATTTCATTTATTTGAACAACTTTGGTAGAGCTTGACCCTACAAGGAACATCCCTGCCAAGTTTCATCAAGATTGGCCAACTGGTTTAGGAGGAGAAGATGTTTAAAGAAATTGTGGACGACGCACGACACACTACGGACCACTGACATTCTACGATCCCCTTAGCTCACCTTGAGCACTTCGTGCTCAGGTGAGCTAAAAATAGTTAAAATTTGTATGAACCCAAATTTTAATTCAGCAGGATACTAATTAACAAATGTGACCCGTCAACTAAAAGGACCATCTGGGAAGTGCATAATATATCAACCCTAGTCAGACTGCAGGTGAAACTTTTCGCAATGTGCTAATTTTCTGAATCTAAATGATCAATTTACCTTCCAGTTAAAGAACTTTTGAAATACGACCTCTGGTTGACCTACGCTGGCCCCAATCTCTTTTTTCATATATTAATTTTACAGAGTTCCGAGATGGTCCCTTTTTGTTTGATGGGTCACAAATCTTTTAACCAGACGTGTTCTTAAAATAACTGTGCCGCCCCAAACAGAAATTTTTCAAGAAGTCTGACCTAAGTAATTGACCCTGAACTCGTCAGATGACCCTGACAGATGTGTGTGGATTGATGTAAGGCACCATTGGCTGGAATATGAGCACCAGAACTTGAATACGTTGAAGAAGTGGGAAAATGTTTAGTTCACAGGTTGAGCTTTCACACAGACAGACACCAGCAAATATGTTCCTAATCTATCCTTGCAAGGGCGTAAACAAATTAATTAAGCTTTCTAATCAAACCTAGTACCTGAGGCCCATACTTCTGATCTAAGTGGTTTGATTGGAGTCCACGTTTACCACTCTCAGGTGTTTTAGGTATGTTAGGAGACTTCTTTGAGCCCTCTGAAGCTGCCAAGACCAGCTTTGCGGTCCTGGATAGAGCACTGTCAGCCTCCACACCACTTTCAGAACTGGCTGCAATCTTCAACAGTTTGGACTTCAGTTCATGATTACTTTTGGTTTGTCTGAAAGAAGAAATAAGTGATGTTTGTAAAACATTGATGACCCCAAAAGTGCAGGTCATTCGCAAATTCCTTTTCAGAATTTTTTGTGGTTTTCAGAGATCTTACCACCAGTTGAAATTCCAATACTGGCAGGACTGGCTGACCGACGGACAGTGCCAAGCAATATACCCCCTCTCTATGGAAATTGGGGGTTGACGGTGGAGAGTGGGGCTAAATAATAATAAAAGTTTTGAAAGAAATTTATAAGACCACTGCTCAGCTTTTATGCCATAGTAAGCTGGCAAAAATGTCAGTTGAAAAAGGCGTATAATTAGTCTAATTCTCTTTTAAAATGTTTTCCTGAAACAAACTTTTTTGAGGTCAAAATTTTAAAAAAATTAATCTCGAAAGATTTTCAAAGAAATGTTTCAGTAAGTATTTATAAATACCAAAATACAGTAATCCTAAACTGATGTCTTACCCATTTTGTATTTTCCCCAAAAAATGTTGCTTAATGGATTTAACTGAAGTAAATTCACCAGACCCTGTTACACCTTTCTTGTCAGTTGAACTTGTCTGCTTGTTGGATGGAGAGTTGGTTGTAACCGCTGTTCCTTTATCAGTGGAATTCATGTCGCTAGAAGATGCTGTAGTTTTGACATGGAAGAATGACAATCCAAATTGTGTTAATTTCTTGTATGGTTGTCTGCAAATCACTTTGATTCTATCCCACTGCTGTTTGGCTACAGTGGGACAAAATGAGTCTGTAAAGAAATCAAGCCTTTTTTTAAAAATACTATAGATATTTATCATAAGAAAATTCTATTGCCAATTACATTGAAATTTGTTTAGCAACTCTCTTGTCCTTTACTTTAATTTAACTTCCCTGAGTTTATAATGCCTGTAAAAGCATAATATTTTTGTTTGCAATTTGTTATCCAACTATATAAAGACTATTTAGTTGATTTTTGTATCATTGACTGAATACTTAAAAGCTTTCTATTGAAATATCCAATGGCAAATTATCCCCAAACATTGCTCTTTTGACATTTTGTCCCCAAATTAAGGGTTCTGTGCCTCTTCCATACGGGAAACTAAGATTTTGAAATTTAGAAACTCAGAAAGGTACTACCAAAGAATATTTAGGACAAAGGTGATAAGAGAACTGTCACAAATTGAAAAGATTAATGCCCTCCATCTGCTCCCCCATTTTCATGATTTCAGCATTGGTGAAAAATCGAAACATCATAACTACAGCTTAAAGAAGCTGTATTTACGATGTTTCTATCATTCATCTAGGATATTTTTCTAAAAAGGATCTTTTTTGAATACCCTTTTGTGTGTAATGGTAGTTAAGCCATTGCCTTCTGCTAACCTATAAAAACCCTGTGTTACTTAGTGGACCCATTATTGTTCCACAACAATATGGAAATCATGAACTTTAACAGTGTTAACCGAGGTTTCCAAATGATTTTCATTAGGAAACTTCGGTCAACATTGTGAAAATTCATGAGTTCCGAAATGCTGTAGAACAATTGCGAGTCCACTACCTTAATCCCTAATTACCTGGTGTAAACATTTCAGTTTTCACAGGGTTCTTGCCTAATGTACAATCAGCGGGGGTCATCAGACTAACAGCGTAAATAAGAGTCTCATACTCTCGGCCTGCAGGCCAGTCAGATCTGCCGACCTTGACCTCTGCTGTGGCACACCATATACTACCTAGAACAAAGAAATGCTGCATTGAAATTGGTCTTTAGTGTTCAGATTAGGGTATTTGTCAAATCATTTTTTCTATGGGGTAAAAACACTACTCTCAAACTTTCTGGAGCACCTACTTTCCTGTTGTTTCTAACTTCAGAATATAATAACTGCAATATCTTACCAGATCCACCAGCTGCTCATACCACTTAGGAATTCTACTTATAGACCATTGGTTGGAGACCAGTCTAAAATCCTGATTTCTCAATAAAACAATATGTTGTGGGTACTCATTCAAATTGTTGGGATGAGATGATTCTAATGTCACAGACAAAATAGGTTTTTTTGCTATAACTAGTGAAATGCTTTGAACTAACAAGAGCTTCGCAGAGCGGTGCATATAGGCCCAAAGGGGCTTGTCAGTAAAATTGGCTTGTCAGTAACGTGAGCTTGTGTGATAGCTTAAAAAATTGCAAACAGACGGACAGCCGACTGGGGCCATAACATAGCAGTGGTTCTGAAATACCTGAGTTTTCCGACTAGTCCATGAAACTGCACAGACAAGCAGATTTTCATTGCTTAGTTGTCCATGGACAAGTGAAAAATCTCAATTTGGAGATAAAAAAAATCTTATATTTTCACAAAGTAAATGTTAGATGTTTTCTAAAAAATGAGACTTAAATAAATACCATAATCAACAATAATTTAATGAGACTGTTTTATTGATGCTTCTTATAGCAATAGTGAATACCACTGTTTCTTCAATATCAAAATAAATACAGACAAGACAGTTTGTGATTGTCACTTGTCGGTGGACAAGTTGACTTTATAAATATTTCAGAACCTCTGCATAGTATGACCCTTTGAGTGTAAATTGAAAATGGTTTTAATTTGTAGGAGTTGTGCACACTCACAAAAAAATCTGTAATTTCAAGCTATTTTGTTAAGTAAAGGGCAGATAAATCAGGAACTACTTTGCATACAAAAGTTTCTAAGTCCTAAGCACAAATAGACAACCTACAGAATCATTGTTGCACGATTCAGTTTATTCCCATTCAAAATATAGGAGAAAAGGAGCTAACAAAATAAAATAAAAATTTTGTTTTTTAATTCAATTCAAGGGCAGATAATTCAAGATAACTCAAGAATGACAGGAGCATTTTGAATTAAAAAAGTCTTATGCACAACAAGACATCATAGGGAGTGATTGTGTCTAGTTTCTGCTCAATCCCATTGATAGTTAATGAGGAGTTAAGCACACAAAAAAACAGTGATTTTTGTTCAATACAAGGGCAGAAAATTCAAGATTTCTCAGGAATGACTGAAGCGATTTGAATTTCAAAGGTCTTAAGCACAAGTAGATATCATAGGGAATAATTGTGTCAAGTTTCAGCTCATTCCCATTGATTAGTTAAGGAGGAGTTGCGCACACAAAAAATTGATAACAGACAAGACAGACGGACAGACAGGCGATTGGGGCCATAACATAATATGACCCTTCCAGCGTATAAAAAAGAAAATGTTTTCTCCATCTATTATAGCTCTGGAGACAAATGACTCCCGTCTCAAGACATTTTTCTAACAAAAGTTGGCTAAGCAAATGGAGTAAATATGAGGGGACAAAAAAATTATTTGGAACATACTGAGACTTTCAACATTTTACATTCCATGAAATATGCATAGTCAGCCACACAGTGTATGCAGGTCATCTTGTGTTACTTCGAGTTATCAAGGAGAGTTGCCCATTTTTACGTGTGCAAATTTTCAAAATGAAAGCTTTCAGTAATCTGAGAGATATCACAAAATGTCAAAGTTTACACATGACAACAACACCACGCCTAAAGCAATACCTTGGAGTTTCTCCATAGGGGCCTGAGCTAAAACATAGAAACAGTAGAACATTTTTTAATTGTTTACCTATATTAATGTACGAGATACAACAGGGATATTCCAGCTGAAATATGGCTTCCATGACTCCAGTTCTGTCCCTTGGATCACTCAGCCACTTCTTGAAGGTGTCTGTACTCATCATGTTACTCACTGGGTGCTTGTCATCCTGTAAAGGGAGTATGTAACCTATAAATTTCTATATTATAGGTAGGATTGGTATTGTGCCACTAGTTAAGGGTTGAATATTTTGTTGATTTTCAAAAATGTAATGTATTTCTTGAGAAGCAGAATTAATTTGTATTAAGAAAAGTGTTAAATCCTTCTTTTGTGTTTTGTGCATGTAGGTGTTTTGCAAACAAACCAACGGTTTATGGCAATCAGCTGTGGTAAAACACATACTTAGCATGTGTTATAATCCTGATGGTTTGGCAGTCAAACAATCTATATTTCCTGTAACATGTTTTTATTAAGGCTTAGTCTTTTGCACTCATTTCCTTGTAAGAACATATAAATAGGCGCACAAGAACTCAAGAACAAAAAAACACTAACTGTGTGGAATGACTTTGTGTCAGACAACTTAAACAACTAAATTTAAGGACTTTATAACTCTGTGTCAAAGACTGTGTGCTAAATACATTTATACACTTCTTTGTGAAATTTGGACTTTGTGTTTCTGAAATTAAGATAATTCAAATCTGTCTTTGTGACTCTTTAGAACGTTTTAGAACTTGTATATCTATGTGACTAAATGCTACATTATACGTTTTATTAAATATCAACAAATTAACATTTTTTTCCTCTTGACATTATCCAACCAACTTGAGCCTTTCTACCTTACCAAATAGCATCATGAATTACAACAACAACCACCGAAATCCCTGCATTAAGGATAGCCCAAAATCCCCTCGTAATATTGGACACTGGTACTTTGGTATCGGTTACTCCTGATTCCATGTGGTCCAGAGTAATTGGTATCAATTCATAATGAAAGTACAGGTTCCTCCTTTAATTCCTATCAATTTTATTATTTAGTAACAGCTTTTCTGTCTTTTTTATAAAGTTTATTCACTTGCAATATATCAATGTAACAATGCAAGCAATCTTACAGTTTTGTTATGTATTTGAGTACAGCCCAATAGATAAGGAAGCTAGTCTGCCCAGTTTTGAAAAAATAACTGCCTTTCCAAAACTAAAATTTGCATAACCAAATGTAACAAGAGCTTCACAGAGCGGCGCATATACGCCCGAAGGGGCTTGTCAGTAACCTTGGCTTGTCAGTAACGTGAGCTTGAATGATAGCTAAAAATATTGCAAACAGACAGACAGACAACTGGAGCCATAACATTTAAATATGAAAATATATTTAGTCCTAAGCACAAAAAGACAACCTACAGAGTCATTATGGCATCAGGCAAGTTTCCTTTCATTCCAATCCATAATGTAGGAGAAAATGAGCCGACAAGACATTTTGTTTTTCATCAACTCAAGGGCAGATAATCCAAGATAACTCTAGAATAACTGGAGCATTTTGAATTGAAAAGTCTTACGCAAAACTACACATCATAGAGAGTAATTGTGTCTAGTTTCAGATCATTTCAATAGATAGTTATGGAGGAGTTGCACACAAAATACAGTGATTTTTCGTTTAATTCAAGGGCATATAATTTAAGATTTCTCAGGATTGACTGGAGCGATTTGAATTTCAAAGGTCTTATGCACAACTAGACATCATAGGCAGTAAATGTGTCTAGTTTCAGCACATTCACATTGATGGTTATGGAGGAGTTGCACACAAAATACAGTGACTTTGGTTAAATTCAAGGGCAGATAATTTAAGATTTTTCAGAAATGACTGGAGCAATTTGAATTTCAAAGGTCTTATGCACAACTAGACATCAAAGGGAGTAATTGTGTGTAGTTTCAGCTTATTCCCAATGATAGTTTAGGAGAAGTTGCGCACACAAAAAAACAGTGATTTTTGTTATATTAAAGGGCAGATAATTCAAGATTTCTCAGGAATGACTGGAGCGATTTTCATTTCAAAGGTCTTATGCATAACTAGACATCATAGGGAGTAATTGTGTGTAGTTTCAGCATATTCCCATTGATAGTTTAGGAGAAGTTGCGCACACAAAAAACAGTGATTTTTGTTATATTAAAGGGCAGATAATTCAAGATTTTTCAGGATTGACTGGAGCGATTTTAATTTCAAAGGTCTTATGCACAACCAGACATCATAGGGAGTAATTGTGTGAAGTTTCAGCTTCTTCCCATTGATAGTTTAGGAGGAGTTGCGCACACAAAAAATTGCTAACGGACGGACGGACAGACAGACGGAAGGACAGACGGACGGACGACTGAGGCCATAACATAATACGACCCTTCGGGCGTATAAAAAACATGATTGTAGAAAAAGAATAAAATGCTTTCCTTGAAATTGCTAAAAATCAAACATGGTGTTCATGTAGGACCTGTTGTTATCAGGGAGGACCTATAACATATTTAGGGCTAACAGGTCCTTCAGACTGGTAGCAAAAATAAGTTAGTGTCAAACCCTG
Organism: Fragum whitleyi; assembly: GCA_948146395.1. Lineage (NCBI taxonomy): Eukaryota > Metazoa > Mollusca > Bivalvia > Cardiida > Cardiidae > Fragum > Fragum whitleyi. The sequence continues at coordinate 39,991,170 of OX411553.1, forward strand.
TCTTAACTAGTTTGGTTTCCATGTATTGATGTTTAGTTGTCCTACTAACCCCCGAACAAACGAAAATATAATCTGGTAGGCAAATTCAAGCAATCGAAACTATTTCAAGATTTTGGTTACGACAGTTTTTGGTTGCGAATCCTTTTTTAAAACAAATCTGAAAATTCAGAACATTTCACTATATTATAAAATAATATACACCTGAGATGAGAAAGAAACAATGTATTTAATCGGGACCTGCGGCATCTTGAAATTTATTTCAACCGTAAATACTAGCTAATATGTTTTTAACATTTACTCCCGCCATATTTCGTGTAACTTTAGACTCGAAACATTGAATTATTTGTGTAGACTAGATCCCTTATCTTGTCTAGAGAATCAGGGATGGGAGATAGCAGTAAGTCAGTATTTAAACATTGTGAACAGCTGTCTTTTATTGTTAAGCAAACAAAATGTACGTTGAAATATACAAACTCTTTTGCTAACTATCTAGAACAAAAAGGAAAATAAAGCATAGATATATGCAAAACGGCCGCCCGGCCTCCCGCCCCCTCGGATCTGTGGGATGGGGGCGTCATTCCATGGTTCACAGTCAACTCGACCTGTGAATAACTCGACCCGTCAGCTCGGCTCGTTAGTTCGGCCCGTCAACTCGGCCTGTTAATAAATTACATAGGTTCATGATGACGATGCAGTGTAAATCATATTTTGGTGACCTTATGTGTATGTGTGTGTGTGTGTGTTTTTTTTTTTTTTTTTTTTTTTTTTTTTTTTTCTTAAGATTAAGAATCACTCGTTAAAAAAGGACGGTTTTACTATTATATGGCATTTGTGTAAATATGAGTTAATATAGATATAATTAAAAACTTAATTCACCTTTTATTCAAATTATTTTTTTCCGGTAAGCACGATCTTTTAAGCTTTGAAGATGACAAGTTATACGCCGCGGTATTAAATATGAAGATCGTAGTAGATTTAAGTAATCAATTGTGAATCTGCACCTCCTTTAAGTACATTGCACAATTGATTAACTGTGCTTATATATCCGTTTACTAGGCTTAAAACTTAATACGTCAGTATATACCGTGAGGCCGAGTTGACGGACCGAGTCGTACACAGGCCGAGTTTACGCGGGCCGAATTTTTAACAGGCCGAGTTGACAGGACACCCTTTCCATTGCATGTTTTTTTTTTAAATCAAATGTGTTCAAACATATTTTTAATCAATTTTTACTGCAACACCAACACATTCTACGTAGGCTACTGGCCGTTTCAATGATTGCTTTTATCGATTGCTGTAAGATTCAGTGCGGTATCAAAATTACTTCAATGTCGAGTGGATAAATTCAATCAAAACCTTACAACACAACAAGCAAAACAACCCCCTTTTTTGTAGCGTTCGAATCAAAGGAACTACAATTTCTACAAATAATGTCCAGATTTTGGTAAATTAGTCCCGATGTAAACCTATCTATATGGATACTATGGGACTAATTACTTGAATTCTGGGCCGATATCGAACCCCCTAAGTAGAAACCCTGGATCCGCCGCTGAGATGAGGTATTCAAACCATATACATGTACGAGTATGAGGAACAACTAAACTTCTCGACGTCATTTTCGGAGATAGGGCTCGGAATTTGCGGATTCAATGGATAGACCACAATAATTGACAGGGGTACTTCGGTCCATTTGGTTTACATTACTGATTATCCCTAACGCTTAAGACCTTTACGCAACAAAAGCGATCATTGGTGAGAACGAGAGTGAATTGATAATGCCGTTACCGTTGAAAATTGCTACTGTGACTCTCCTGTTCAAGTCGGAAGATGAATAAAAATATTAATAATAGTAAAAATAGTAAAAAAAAAAAAAGTAAAAATAATGATAAAAATATTAATAGCGCGACATTTCCAATAATTCCATGCATGGGTTGATACACTGGCATTCGACAGAATGGCCAATAGAACAGAGCATATAAAAATGCTTTCAAGTTGAACAGAGTCAACTCGATAAGCTCAGTAACGGTAGAGCCTCTGAAGTTTAAAACCGAAATATAGATCAATTTCGCGGGTTCGACTGATGCCCGGGCTGGCACCCTATCAAACTAATTTTCTATGGGACGAGACGGTTAAACCGAGCCCCGTGAAACGGTGCCTTAGGTAACATCGAGCACGTTGAAGAACCATGGCGCATCTCTGCAGTAGTTTCACCATGTATTCTTGCATTATAGTCCCGTAACAACCGTCTTCGGTGGGCGTCGATAAATAAACGGAAATATAAACAAACAGAGACTTTATACTCCTTGCTATCTTTTTGGCGCGTAGATGAGGCTCTAGCTGATCAGACTGTGCCAATGCTGAGGCTAATCAGTGTCATAACAAAGAACAAACATGAACTTGTAAAGCACAGGCTTTTAACCATCTGACTTACAGGACTGGCTCAAGGGAAATTGGGTGCATCCAATATAACAAATTAAGAAACAACATGTCCATGTATATCTAAAATTTAATTAAGACCCCAATTTAAGCAAAATAACAAACATTATATATTCTTTGAACATTAAATGAAAACAATTTTGAGCAAATATCACCCGTACTGCCCTTACATAATATTTAAATAGTATCAAACCTTTCACTCTGTATTCATAAAACTACTAAATATTTATGGTTTATCAACAAATGATTTGATTCTAGATGTGTCAATTAAGATCAGCGCATTCAGGGAAAAAGACTAACAAGGGCCCAGTTGCCAATGGCCCCTAAATTCTGGGCTGGGCCCCTAGATTTTTGGACAAAATGCCCATACCCACAGTATTTAGTACCGGCTTTTGTCCCCTAAGTCAAAATTGTTAGTCTTTTTCTCTGACAAGCTATCATTTCTTAATGAAAACATTTTTGAGTACACAACTTTTTTGAAAACTTCTGCATAAAATAGTTCTTTAAGAAATCAGTATAATTATGGATAAATCTATACATTTTCGCTTCATGATATCAAATATAAGACATAATATAAGACATTAAGAGAATATTTTTTGTTTTCAAGGAAGTATGAAACTTTTAAAAAAAAATATCTAATCACACTCATACATGAATTCTAAGATTGAAAAAGGCCATTGAAAACATTAAGGAACTGACAAGTAGGAGAGTCAGTTTGAAATCATATCAAAAGGAGGTTAAAGAATACCAATAATTTCGTTGAAATTAAAGCGATGTTTAGAAATGGGAAAACATTTTAGGCGATTTGGAAACATTTTTTAGCGACTTCGGACCGTTTGGAATAATTTAAGCTTATGAATGTTAGGCATACGTAAATCGCTGTTTAAAACATTTAGGGTATTACTCAGAGGGATGCTGAGAGTCAGTTTCATGATGAAGCAAGATACAACGTAATCAGGGCCCGTTATAAAGCTTTTCTCACACTCAACTGAGAATTTTCTCAAATTTAAATATAATAAATATATAAAATAAAAGATATTATTAATAAGTTGTTATTTATAACAACTTATTAATATCATCTTTCTATGTAAATACATTAAAATGAGTATTAAAACAGAATATTGCGGCTTTAATATCAAATTGAAAGTTATCTGAATTGAGAATGAGAAAAGGTTTATAACCTCGGGCACTGGATAGCTTATTCGAAAAGAGATGTAATAAGTAAGTTCTTTCTTATTAAAAAAAATTGTCACATAGGCCTACTAGAAAATTTCACTCTTTGTCTCGTTTTTGCTTTAAGAAAAAGAATGATCGTTTGTTTTTTTCGAGTAAGATCGGATCATATTTTATTGGGTGAACAACAAAAATTATATTTTTACTCGTAGCTCAGCCACTCGTGAAAATATAGCTTTTGTTGTTCACTAAATAAAATATAAATCGATCTTACACTGAAACAGACTTCACTATATAATGCGTGACCAAAGAGAACCTGCATAAATGAACTCACTTTATTTCAGCTGTCCAATCAAGGTTATACAAAAACGCATAATTTTAGACTAAAAAAAGAATATAAACCGAGTTTCAAAGTTTTGAAATTGAAAAGAGGCTCTGCGAAATAGTATAGAAAAGGATAGAAATGGATTGAAACAGGCGAAGCTTATGATCTTCATGATTTTCGGCCTTTCACAAACTTGACACAACGTTGTTCATTCTATGTCGTCGATTAAGGACACAAACACAAGCCATCGGAGTTTGTCGTAGCATACTGAGGTATTCATATGTGTTTGTGAATATGTTGCATATTTTCACGACAATGGGCACAAATGAATACACCTTACGACATCTCCCTCTCAGACATTTGTCACAGCGACAAACAGCTTCCGCAATATACTTTGGTATCCGTTCTTCCATATAAGTCACCTTGTAGCCCCATTGACATTCAGTCTGAGAATGGATACCAGGGCGTACAGACACAATCTGATCAACTTCCGGCACAATTTGGAGGTTATGGATATTTGAGTGGTGATGACGTGATACGCGGTCATTGTTTCGACAATAATGACGGTTACCTGATCCATGATCATGATGTACCTCGAACTTAGGATGTCCACGAATTATTTGGGAGATTTCTGGTATGTTGAAGAATGTAAAGTTTCCGATGAGAGGGTCTCCGTAAAGCTCATACAGTGCTGTCGCTATCAATACATCTTTGTCCGGAGGTTCGACACAAATTGCGATGCATGTTGAAATATGAAGAAGACAGCCGATAAGTGCCTGGAAATTGTACAAAAAAAGTAGAGAATAAAGCTTTTACAGGAGTACAACATGTGTGTTTCTTTTTTGAAAAAGCAATAATACGCATAATTGCAAATCTAGTTCCCGAACTGTCCCACCTTGAAAAAAAATATATGTACACAAGGAAATGGCGTATTCATGTCTAATTGAAAGAAAGAGATTTTATTTCAGTGTTAGAAATGTCTTTTTTTCTTTCGATGAACAACAAAAGTTATACCTAAAGGAGTGGCATCGCCAAAAGTGAAATTATAGCTTTTGTTATAACGAAGTGAAATATCGATTGATTGATATTACACGAGAACAAAAGATTATTTCTATTTCCTAAATGCTAAAATGAGACGAAATGGTGTTTAGGACAGATTTTCTCGAAGCGTGGTTCTGCAAGTGATTACTGAGCAACTTCATGACGTCATCCATTTATTTGGCCCCACTTCTAAAGATAACGTACGTCAGATAGGCTGAAATTAATGAAAGAGGGGTATAATGTTTTGGTAATTTCACTTATTTGAAGCGTTTAGATTATCAAGTCTTAGTCTGCTGATATTTCTCGATAACCTGCCCGAAATTATTAAATAAAAAATGTACAAAAGAACGCGGTATTTTGTCTCGAAGCGTTCTTTTAATTTTTTATTTGTGACGCGTCATGTTAAATGGGGCCACCGGGGAATTCCGTAAATTAAATATTTGAGAAATAGATTGGTTCTAGTACAGGCCAACCAGAGGTTGCATTCCAAAACTCTTTCGCAGATTGGTCATTCTAGATACAGAAAATTAGCAAAAAGTAAAAAGTTTTGACCCTAGCCAGTCTGCGTAATACGCTCTACCCAGATGGTCCCTTTTCGCGCGACGGATCACATTTATGTATGTTATATACTCCACCACCCATTGTCACCCTAAAATTTCCATCCTACTATGAAAATTTGTTCTAGGCAATTTATATGCAAAGAACCAGTTGTTACAATTAAAATACGATTAAATTAGTTCAACATTACAGTGTAAATCTAACAGAAATAGAAGAAGAAGAAGAAGAAGAAGAAGAAGAAGAAAAAGAAGAAGAAGAAGAAGAAGAAGAAGAAGAAGAAGAAGGAAGAAGAAGAAGAAGAAGAAGAAGAAGAAAAAGAAGAAGAAAAAGAAGAAGAAGTAGAAGAACAACAACAACAACAACAGCAGCAGCAGCAACAACAAGAAGAAGAAACTTTGAAATTTAAACTTGTTTTCATTTTAATTATTGTACAACCAGCTACATATTTGCATAAGAAAACAATTGTACTACTTATCATTTACATGTACTTTATAAATTTGGGATCTGTTTTTATGATTTAATGTAAGAAAAGCTGATCTTAACCGAGTCTAAAATATAAATGTTATTCAGCGAGCCTTTGCGAGCTGAATAACTTTTATATTCTAGACGAAGTTAAGATCCGCTTGTCTCAATTAAAATCGAGTATCAAATTATTTTTCTCACATTTACAATATTTCTGTATGTTTAAAACCAATTCTTGAACGCCCAGACGATAGAAATACCACCACCTGACGTGCTTTAGATTATTTAGAATGTGACCTTACACATCGCTGATGGTTGACTGGTGAGCCTGTCTCAAGGAGGGTAGCGTAGTTTGGGACAGGTTTACCAGTATACGCTGATGGTTGTTCGTTATATAAGACAAAGGACGTTATGTGAGAAAAAGAACAATTACCTGTTGATTTTTCATTTCTTGTAATTTCTTCGTGCAATATCTTTTCTTTATTTCGTAGATATTCATCAGATTCCGGCAAATATAAATTTGAAAATATATTTTTTTTAAAAATAATTATGTTTTCAATTTATTTCATCATTTCAGTAAGTTTCGGTAATTGAAAGGGATACTCATGCATTATATTTATATACAATACCTTTCGCAGGAAAGACAATGTTCCTCGAATTCCAGTTATTTCCCAAAACTTGACAATGTTTGATTCAGATTTGAGCAAGTCACCCATGCATATCGACTTTATGGACTACGCCCCTTATTCGCAGTAGTTCTATTGGTTATTCTCGTTTGGCTCGACATCACGCGTGAAACGGTAAGTTATGGTTAGATTCGCCTCATTTAACATAACGCATGAAAGGGTACAGTTAAGAACATCGTGAAGTTGACAAGTTAATTGATTTCTAAAAGCGGAATTCGGAATAGAATGTGTAGGATGAACGGGTTTTAAATGAAATTAAAGGGAGGTAATAAATATCGATTATTTCGATTAAGATAAACGAAATTTTTGATATTTATATTTATATTTATATGATCATTCTATAGATAGTTTTCTATGTATTCACGAATCAATTAGACGTTACACATGTAAGTATGTGAAATCATGGATTTTTTTTATATTTCGTTATTTCATTATTATTGTGGGGGAGGGGGGGAGGGCAAATCGAATGTTGTTGTTGAGTATTTGGGGTGATTTTGGAGCCTTTTTGAATGATTTGTTAGAGTGTTTGGAATGACATTAATCGAGTGCCGAGTGAATGATTTAGAATGGTTTTGATCGTAGTGAGTGTCAGTTTTAGAATGTTCTGAATTGTAAGCCGTGACGAGATAACGATTCGCCTCATTTAACTCAGGATGCTCGACATGCCCGTTCAAAGAAGTAAATCTAAATCAGAAAACAAATGACAAAAATACCCAAAATGATGTCAACTTCAACAATTATTTTAACGGAAAGACCATTAATGTAATTTGCTTTAACTGACATGCAGTCAATCCCGGTTAGCCCAGTCGGAAATGCGTTTGACACTCTTGGGTCCTGAATTCGTTATCTAGTTCGAGCAATTTCATCCGAAAAATGTGAGAAAAAAAAAAAAAAAAACTTTTTACATGTGAGCGTCATCTGTCCATTACTGATGAACGATTTTTAGGTTCATGGCCTGAATCAGAGGAGCAACTAGTGACATTGATGCAAATGATGTAGATATACTGGTGAAAATCTATAGGAATCCATGTGTAGATGCATTAGCCATGTAGTATGACTAAAACACGTAATGTTAAAAGTATCTTAAGACTCAATACACTATTGTTTACAGAGGAGCTAGTGAAGGCCTTGTCCGCTTCATATCTTTTAAAGCATCCGGGGGAAAGTAATATACAACTTTAATATTTGTGACCCGTCAGGCGAAAAGGAACATCTGGGAACTCTGTAAAATAAATAATTGAAAGAGAGAATGGGTTCCGCATAGATCAACCAGAGGTCGTATTTTATTTCTTTTTTCATTGGAAGGTAGATTATTCATTCTAGACCCAGAAAATAAGCAATGAAAGTGTGTAAAGTTTCGACCCTGGTCAGTCTGCGCACTCCTCGCAGTCTGACTAGGGTCGACACTTTACGCACTACCCAGATGGTCCCTTTTCGCGTGACGGGTCACATTTGTGGCCCGTCAGGCTAAAAGGGCCTGTTTGGGTAGTGCGTAAAATGTCAATCTTTTAGTCGAAGTGCGCGGACTGACAAGGATCGAAATTTTTCGAACTTGTCTGATTTTCCGAATCTAAAATTACTATTCTACATTTCTATCTTTTCATTATTGAAAAACGCCTTTGAGTTTATCGATGCTGAATTCGATCTTTTTATCCGCCCGTCGAATGACTAGACATAAAATGTGGACATCTGTGGCGTCCGGCGTCCTACGATCGAGCGGCGTCCATGAATGTCCGTAAATAAAGTCTGAAGGAGGAAGAATCGTATATGCAAAAGGTAAAATTCGAAGAGGAAGGGTTTTACTTTGCAAATTATCCCCCCCCCCCCCCCCGCCCGACCCCCGCCCGACCCCCCCCCCCCCTCAGTCTTTATTCATGGTGACACAAACGCAAAAATGAAAATATAACCATTTTAAAACGATCGCATTTCTTAAATTAGTTTCATTATTTCTTTCTGGATGAAAAAATAAATAAACAAGTAATGGTATTGACGTAAGAAGAATTTCACAGAAAACGAATCGCGTTATTTAGCACGTGTGTCCTTTGACGTCAAAAGCATTGAAACGTTCACGCTAAAGATGACGTTGAGTATAATGAATGGGCGGCGCTTTCCGTGTACACTAACACACATTACATGTGTTTTGTATTTTGTTTTATTTGCGAAAAAAGATTTCTATATGTGTATATGCGTGCTTTACGCCGTCGTGTAATAATCATTTAGTTTTCCTCTAGCAATATATGGAGTTCTCTCCTAGATTTAATAACTCGGTCAATTATTTTTTTAACACAAAACATCTTTTAATTAACCCATGATTAATTCTCATGGAAAATATACTAGATATTCAATGTAATACATAAGAAAGGTGTAACTTGATGGTATCTTCCCAAAAAAGTAAGGATACATAATATATTAAACAACGTGTTAAGTTTTCTCGAACGTTTAATCAAATTTAAATGTAAAACAAGAGAGGAGTAATATTATCGAGCATTGAGTTACTGCTTAAACAAAGTCCCAGGTAATTCATGTTGGACTATAACATTGAGCATTATTTACTATGTGCCATTATCCTCGCACGTACACCCAACCGAAACGTGTTCTATTTCACCATGGTACTCGAAGAATCCTCCTCCGCTTGTGCATGTCTGTCGTACAACCGGAAATGGTACTACAATCGGAGTACAACTTCCGCTAAATCGTAAACATCCGGTTCCGTCCTTTTCACAATGATTTCTTACTGGCTTGATGCACTGATGACAACTGCACTTGGCCTGATATATCAATTCGGGAAATCTATCGGTGTCAAAATCTTTTTCAAGATGCCACGGACATGAACGAAGTTCTGGCAATAATTTCTTTTCGCTGTTAAATACTCGTCTAGGGACCGCCCATTCGCCTATATCAGAAAACGGACAAGTACTGAACTGGAACAATTTTGCGACAAAGCCCGTGCGTGAGACTTTTTGTATATTTCCAGTTATAAAGCTGAAGTCCAGAAATCGAGTATACAATTGTTGAAGTGCATCTGCCTTGAGTTTGAGACTGTTAGGAGGTGTGGAACAACCATTCACTGAACTCGAGTTGGTTGGTGTAAGTTGAAACTCTCCGTATGTCTCGTCCACGATGTTTGTGAGAGCACAGACCAGCTGAAATCGCAATTAAGGAATGTAAAAAATCAAAACAATAAATTTGCGTAATTGAACGTTCAAATCGGGGATTCATTTGCTAATTGTTCGCATCATTTTATCATCTGGAACGCAAGACATGTCTTTTTATGTTTATGAGGGTTAATAATAATAATAATAATAACGCCTGTAAAGAGACTTATCTTAGACATTTACCCCGCATGTAGGCGGGGGAGCAAGAACGTCACATGCGACGCCATTATGAACTCACTTCTACATAGTCTCCTTTTGCTCGCTTGCCTTTCTACGCCTTACAAATAACTTGCAGAAAGAATCCACTTTACATTTCTAATTTAAACTCGTGTACAAGTTCTATACGAATTGTATTTCTAGTGATGTGGAGACCCAGATGCAGGACTATTTTGTTTGAAAATATTGCGAATCAATTGGGACGACTTCATTAATTGACACCCCATTATGCAACTCTTAATCCTCTAATAAGGCTCGACTTTCTTTGAATATACAAGGTAACATATATAAAACTTTTCATTTTGGCATTATAAATTATATTCTAAATTATCTGAAATGTTACGGTTGGTAATAACTCATGATGATGAAAAAAATCGAAAAATAAATGGAACTAACATTTTGGTGAATACGTCAGATCACTTTTCACTTGAATATTTGGCCTTACTCAAAATATTCTATGTCCTTAAAAACTCTTACTAAAATGTTTAAAGTATGGCAATCGATTCCCCTTTTGTGTCTTATTTACTTCTGCTCAGAAATTTCAAATAAATTTAACGAGCACTTTCAGAAAATTTGATTCATGTAACAGATTTTCATTATTTTTACGCTCCCCCGCCTGAGCATACAAAAGGTACTATAATAACGAAATTCAAGGCAGCTTCATATCATTTATCAGAAATAATAATATTTATGCTCTTGGTAAAAACTGATCCACACACAAAATAAACCGAAATATGCTAGAAATGCCAAAGTTATAAGCCAATTGTACGAATTTCTTGATCATCCATCGTATATTGAGATTTGCCAATTTATCATGTATACCTTGGTTTATTTGACTCGGATTTGACCCCTGTGGAAAAAATTCTTAAATAACTATTACCGACATAGTTAAGCAATTAACAAAATATAAATGACATTCAAAACAGTTTGTTATTCATTACTACGAAAGCACGTGAAAAGCCGAGTAGAAATAATAAGATTTTAATGATCTAGATAGCAAGGGTCAGATTCGGGTCAATAAAACCGCGCTATACAATTGTTTAACTATGTAAATAATATATGTTTTAAACCGATCTGAGATGCACTGCCAAGACGTTTCAGGTATGGTACCCGAAATTTACTTGCTTGGTAAGTGAAGAACCACTTTTAGACGTTTACAGCATTTTTCCAAAATTTAATGAAGGGCTAGTCTGTGTGTTGTCAAAAAACCGTTGTAATACACAAAATCGCAGAGCTTCGATGCTGACAGTTAGAATTTAACCAAGGTTATAATTTTTCTCGCTCCACCCACTTTGATCGAAAACAAGTCTGGATATAAAGCGGCCGCTTTTATTTAACGCCAATTATCAAAGATCTTTTTCTAAAATCAAAGTATCCTAAAATGATGACATTTTTGCCATAAGTATACGATGCGATGAGTATTAACAGCATTATTTTTCAATGAAGGATTATCTCTCTTATTTGTTACACGAAACGTGTATTAAGTAACCATACTTGTTGAAATGTTCGCCTTTTGGTAGAAACCTGAGTACTCGTTTAAAACAAGGAAATAGAAAAAATGTGCAGACGTTGAATGAAAGTACAAAGCTGTGGATAATGTCTTTAACCTTTTTGCAAATATTTTCATTTTGTTTGCAGGCATGTTTTTCTGTATATTGTGATTATCCAGAAAACATTTTTGTCTCATAAATTAGATATGTTTAAAACATTCCTACTTTCTTTTTCTCAAATAATTTAACATTTAAGTAAACAATTCTCAAATGGTTTTAGTAAAAAAAGACGCCTAAGCTTATTTATAAGCACATCAATGCCCGAAGATAATTTCTAATAAGCAAACTAACAAGAAAACTTACAAAGATTAATTTGTTTATTTGATATAATGCTGCCATTTGGATCAAAAATCTCTGTAGGTGTTTCTGTTTCAATGTCGGTGTTAGTTATATTCACGTCTTTTGGTTCAATATTTATATACCAGAAATCTGGAAGCCTTACCCTTTCTTTCAAACAAAAGAGGTTTCGTGTCTTTGACTTATGGAATTTTACTTCTAATAGCCAGAAAAAACACCTAACATCACATAACAATTGATTCGGAAAAGTCATAGGGCTTCAAACCATTCCTAATATTTTTTATCGGTGAATTGTTTAAAAAAAACAATGCAATTTTGTACAAACCATGTATAAAAATATATAATGCCACCGAAAAGAGTAAGGTCAGGAAATGTAATTCTATTTCTATTTAATTTGATTTTTTCAAAATTGGAATTAATCATATTTAATTTGTGTCATTAAAGTCATTATACCAATTTGACCGACAGCCAATGCTATTGGCCTGTAAAATATTCCATTGTGAAATCGCGGAGTCAACGCAAAACTATCGCAATCCTCTTTAGATTTAAAGGCATTTACAATAGTTTTACTCTGATCCCTTGAAGTTTAATGGGGTTGTACCCTACGCGGTACTGCGGAAACGTGAAACGTGGATATTTCTCAATTGTTCCAGAACGCGTCGGCCGTAATATCTCCCAAGTTCGTTTTGAAGAAATAGTCACCAAAATTGTCGGAAATACATTCAATAAACAGCAATTTTGTTGTCCCTACAGTTAGCCACATCGCGAAATTGACTTTCATTACGATGAAAACCATTCTAAATCACTCACTCAGCGATCCTTCATTCATATTAAACACTCACTCACACCATTCAAAAACATTCAAAAATCACTTCAAGAGATAAGATCATCAACCACATTCAAAATAAAAATCAGTAGAAAAATTCCCGATCTCACTGACATGATTCGATTTCTTAAGTGTATGATTAGTTCGTGAAGACGTAGAAAGCTATTTATAGAATATGAATGCATGTTATATCTAAGGGAGGTAATGAATAACGCTTATTTTGTTCACCCCGAACTAAATTAGAGATATTGGAGCACTTCCCTTTACTTTTACTCAAAATTTGCTCCACACACTCATTCAATTTCATTCCAAACTCATTCTATAATCATTCAACTTGTCAATTTCACGATGTTGGCGATGTTCCAGTGTGAAATCGCGGGAAGCGTGAAACGTGGATATTCCTCAATTGTCCCAGAACACGTCGTCGGCCATAAAAATTTCCCAAGTCCGTTTTGAAGACATAGCCACCAAAATTGTCGGAAAACATTCAATATACAGCAATGTTGTTGTCCTTAGCACCAACAGTTTTCTTCTCAGATGCTCCCAATATAGGTACCTATTAAGGACAACGTTAAAAAAATATTAGATCAATGGACCATGTAGGTTTTCGAAATGCAATTGGACCATTGAGATGATTGAATTTATAACGATAGTAAAGGGAGTAAATAATAAATTGCTCATTTCATTCAAAATTGGTTTTTCGTTAACAAAATATTTGATCAATGGACCCTGTAGGTTTTCGAAATGTATTTGGACCAGTGAGATGATTGAATTTATAACGATATTAAAGGGAGTAAATAACATATTGCTCATTTCGTTCAAATTAGGTTTTCGTTCGAGTGTGAAAGTATCGCTGATAACGCTATGATCGAAAGCCCGGGCTTGTCTCTCTATCTGAGCACATTCCCTCATTCGGAACATCACTCGGCCATTTCCGTAAACTGCAACAGACATCGGATGTATGTAAGGCGGATTGGTATGTAACAAAATCGTGCATTTTGTTAGGCGGAAAAAGTGTAAGAAAAACTAGCACTGTAGATTTAGATCTGTTACAGTAAATAACGGCTGAAAAATCTTAACTTTTGAGAATGACGAATCATTCTCAAAAATTAAGATTTTTTCAGCCGTTATTTGTGAATCTAAAGATATTTAAATAAGGATACAATGGTTTCACGTCAGTGACTTAAACGAGTAGCGTTGGCGACGTCGAATGTTTTCACTCAAAGTTTCGAGGGCTAACGCCATCTTATCTGACGTCATCGAGTTTTTCCAAGGATTTTCCGATTTTTTTTTAAAAATAGTCCGTCTTTGTACATCCGAGGTTGATCGTGAGATTGGCCGAGTGGTGTTCCGAATGCACATTCCCTCTCAGATAGAACTAGTCGATGCCATTGTCTTCGTAGAGCTAAATTCGGCGAGAAGAGGACACAATTCAAAATGATATTGTTGAATAAACGTGAACACAACTGAAATCGACACAGGATAAACAGCTGTTAAGAAAGGATAAACAGCTGTTAAGAAACTTTAGTTGCATAACACAATAATTGCAATCCAATAAAATAAAGAATTCTGATTGGTTTAAATCGCATCACGTGGGGAAATCCATTGCACTTTATTTCTGTATAAAATGCAATAGGTCTTTCGGGAAACCCCCGAACTTCGATCTGCAAGTCCTGTGTTGTAGGAACTCGAATTAACCTAGTTCCCGATCATCAACGCAACATTTCTATTCAATCTATTATAAATTAAGATATTTTCGAAAGAATTTACGATAACAAGCATGAAGTTCTGATTCTGTGCCGACGTAAACTTAGAAAACAGCAAGTCGACGAAGACCATCAAGCAACCCTCTTAACTAAGACCGACCGCGCCGTTTTCGTTTAAAAACACAGACTTACTTGGCAGAAACAAGCTTTTTTGTCATAAGTACCTCTACAAATTTTAATGTTGTCGTTTATTTGTGTATCATTTGTTTTACTTTATGACATTTCACTTCGATAGCGAGATAAACAATAAACGATCTAAAAATAGATCGTGTAATTTTTTACGCGGAGAAAGTAGACTTGAAACTTTAATGTTTGGCCGAGTATTTTAATAGTTTCTTCGATCTATAGGATTGCAATTATAAGGGATGAGTGTCTTTTTCACTGCGTTTATTGGGGTATAAAGTGCAATTGCCTTAGCACATGGCTTAAACATAACGCCCTACGGGCGTTATTTGCCATGTGCTAAGTCAATTGCACTTTATGCCCCCATAAACGCAGTGAAAAAGACACTCATCCCTATATTATTGGCATTTATACGATTATGTTAAAATGAGTTAGAATTTAGCTATTCTTTCAGATCTGTTGTTGTTGAGATATTGAGGTTTGACAACATTGTCGATTTGATACTCAGAACTGCTGTTCATGCGATATTGAGATTTATATTATAACTATACAAATATCCGTGTGATAACATCCTATATGATATTCTTTATGATATCACATAGTTATTTTTAGAAAAAGGATGTAATGCGGTTATTTTTAGAAACTTGCATTTCAGTTGGAAACATCGACGAAAACGAGACAAATAGAAGTTATAAGATAAATATAATACGTACTTAGAGCATTGTATGAAAAAAATATCTAACTCGGTTGTGAGAATTGATAATTGTCTCGACAGAGCCTCGACAAATTTCAATTCTCCCAACCTCGTTAGATATTTTTATTCATACAATATACTAAGTACGTATTATTTATATGTTTTTGATGCGATATTCAGAATCGTTGTTGATTCGGTAATCAGAACTGTTGTTCATTTGTAATTAAAAAAATAATTCTGTTGATTCAATATTAAGTACTGTTTTCGATACGATATTGAATACTGTCGTTGAGATATTCAGAACCGCTGTTGATGTGTTATCTACGCATTAAGTTGATTAGACAATACTAATTATTGTTCATTCAATATGCAGAAATGTTGTTGTTGCGATATTGAGAACTGATGTTGCGTTTTAATGAGAGCTGTTGTTGAGCGCTGTTGATGTAAAGAACGTTTTTATGCGTTATTGAGATCTGTTTCTAATTCCATATTGAGATTTGTCGTTGTTACGATATTCAGAGATGTTGTTGTTGCTCTTTTGATATCTGTTCTTTATGCCTTATCCAGAGGTATTGAGGACGTGATATTGAATTATGTTGGTAATGCGATATTCACAACCTTTGTTGATGCAATATTTTGCCCTGCGTTCAGGATGAAAACCGTTAGCGTAACGTTTTCTTCGAAATGATACCTCACTTTGCACGTATGTGCACGTGCAAAGCAGGGTACTCCCTCAAAACGTTCGTGAACCGTTCTTTCATCCTGAACACTGGGCAGAACTAATGTTGGTACAATATTCAATACTGTCGGTAATGCGACATTCGGAACCTCTGTTGATGAAATATTCAATCTGTTGGTGACGTGACATTCAGAACGTTTGTTGGTTAGTTATGCATTTTACTATTGTTGATGCGTATTAGATAAATAGACGATATTGAATGAGTGGTCATGAAATACAGAGTTTATCAAACTCGTCATCTAGAAACAGATAAAAACGAGACTGTGCCGAGTTTTTATCTGTTCATAGATGACTGATTTAATAAATTCTGTATTTTATGAGCACAAATTTTATATTCCATTTATAAAATGACCCGAATTTTTGCGAAAAATCGTCAAACATTTTGAAAGCTTCAATTTTTCGCGAAACTTATAACGCCTTTTAAAACTGACGTCACAATATATACATTATGACGTCATTTTCGCGGTTACAAAATAGCGTTGCTATTCACTCTGAGCTCATTTGCATAGTTATTCCACTAGTGTAATAACACCCGTGTAATATCAAAAGTATTCAACGGATTTAGTTCACTACCGCGACGTAGGTCATATTATAAGTTGATGAAATGATTGTTGATTTGACATTCAGAACTATCGATTTTATGTTAGGAACTATTATTGATGCGCTATTTATTCCTTTTGTTGACGCGACATTGAGATCTGCTGTTGACCTACTATTAAGAACTATTGTCCAAGCGTATTTCGGAAATGTTGTTGATGCGAAATTTTAAACTCTTATTGGTGCGATTTTTTTATCAGTTGCTGATGTGACATTGAGATCTGTTGTCGATGCCATATTGAGATCTGTTGTCGATGCCACATTGATAGGCTATCTGTTGTCGATGCCATACTGAGATCTGTTGTTGATGCAATGGTGAATATGAAATTGTTTCGGTGTCGGGATCTGATGTTGATGCGGTTAGACCTGTTGTTAATGCGATATTGAGATCTATTGTTAATGCGATATTGAGATCTAATGTTGGTATTACATTGTGTTTGTTTCGATGCGATAATGGGATCTGTTGTTGATGCGATATCGAGAACTGTTGTTGATGTGATGTCGATAAATGTAATAAATGTGATTTTTAGATCTGTTGTTGATGTGTTATTGAGAAATGTAATTGATGCGATATTTGCAACTTCTGTATAAGAATTTGAATCTTTTCAAACAGCTGCCAACTTCGATCATAGCGCTCGAAACGCTAAAAGCTTCTTCCAAATTGCTCAAATCATTCCATGATTTCATTAGGTTTCATCGATTTTGAAGCATCGAAATGGTTTTGGAGACACCAAAATTTAATTATACAGCATTACATCATTTTATGACAGTACATATGTGGGGAGTGGAATGGGGTGGGATAACATGTTGCGTAATTCCAGATTGGATTTATATTGCAGTAGGAAATATATTATTCCGTACATTCAATAATCGCATTTTAACGGGTTGGAGTCAAAATTTAGAATTTGGGTTTATCTTTTCAGTTGTAAATGTGTAAATATATCTACCCAACGAACGGGTGCTGACTACTATTGACACATTCCTTAACCCTTGTCGAGCTTAATATAAAATTCATTCTAAACAAAATACCGTGTAAACCAAGATCAAATTACGCGTCTTTGTAGGCTGATCTAGTTCTACAGTGTCTACAAAAGCTTTGGACACAGCATTAATATGTCGTGAACAACGTCGGAATGATTAAGATAGATTATAAATGAGTATGAAGAATTTATTTGTACTTTATTTATTCAAAGTACACAACACGTACTTCTTCAGGAGTATAGTCGATATGGCTCGAGCGACCACGTCTATGAATCCACCCCCTTTTCTCTCTATGTCTCTGTATGTCTCTGTCACTCTCTCTCTCCCTCTGTCTCTCTCTCTCTCCCCATCCTCTCTCTCTCTCTCTCTCTCTCCCCTACGGCCACCCTCTCTCTCTCTCTCTCTCTCTCTCTCTCTCTCTCTCTCTCTCTCTCTCTCTCTCTCTCTCTCTCTCTCTCTCTCTCTCTCTCTCTCTCTCTCTCTCTCTCTCTCCTCTCTCTCGATGCTATTATAAGTAGTATAATTAAGTCGGATGAGAAGCTGGTGGTTCGGATGAAATTGGTTTTTAAGAGTGTGAAAAACGGCGGGAAACTATGGCTAGGTGCATTAGCCGCCGAGAAATAACTGAAATAATGTTAAAAGTGGCTCAAGCCCCACCATAAAAGCTCTCTTTAGTGTAATGTTTGATCTGTAATGAGTTAGAACCACGACGGAAGAGTTCGTCTCCCTATCGTACTATCCTATTAAGAAATAAACCAAAAAATGTGACCCGTCACGCGAAAGGGAACCATCTAGGAACTCCGTAAACAAAAAGTGCTACAGGAGAGGTCGCATTTTAAAAAATTCTTTCACTGGAAGGTAGATTGATCGTTGTAGATTCAGAAATCAGCAAGAAGGTAAAACCATCGGACCTTATCAGCCATCACTGTTGACGCAGTCTGACTAGGGTTGAGGCCGCCACCATAGCGCAGTTGGTTAGGCATAAGACTTCCAATCTGGAAGTCGTGGGTTCGATCCCCGGTGGCGACAAATATCCTTTCCGACGTTTGTCTCTCACCAATGGGTAGATAATCGTAAACCTATGTGAGATAGCAGTCGGAGGCTATGAAAGGGTGTAATGGTAGTACAGGTGAAAGAAATACCAGGAATCCATTGTTAGGTGCTCCGGCCGCCGCGATATAACTGCGAAATTATTGAAAGCGGCGTAAAACCCATTCAAACAAACAAACAAACTGACTAGGGTTGATATTTTACCAGAGGGTCCCTTTTCGCGCGACGGGCAAAAAAATATAATAAAATACCGTAACTCGAGGTCGAGTAAAACGTCTGTTACGAACTTTTGATCGGCCACTATATACTTATAGGAACAAGTGGCATCCTCCTCCCCCTTCCAGCTTTTTCACCACGGTAACTTGATAGCCAACACTTGACTGCTGATTAGATACTAACAGTTACATACATAAACTTTCACCGAAAAGTTTTACTGTGGAGAGATAACTTGGCTTTTCAGTGGTCTTTTATCCTAGATTCTTCTCTCATTTTCAGTGTTACATTTAATAATTTCCATATTTCTTACAAAGTTATATTCATATTGCTACAACTTCAACCCTAGCATCAGTGTCATTTACATATCAAAACATCTGTCTGTGTGAAGAATAACTTGAAGATATGGATAGGTACACCAGCTTCAACAAAAGAACTGCAACAAGTTACTATTAAAATGGCATGAAACCCCACACAAACAAGATAACTTAGTGAGATATCTGTATATTAAGAATTACAGATGATTTAAGGAGGACCAATCTTAAATAATTTTCCCCATGACTAAATGATTTTTCAAGGAAATGTCAAATTTTGCAGAATAATCTGATCTGGTGTCTGTACTTTGTCTTTACTAAAGCATAACATCAATTTTATCTACCAGATTTCATTCTTGTCAGTAAGCAAAAAGAAAAACAAACACAGTAATTTAGTGCACAATGTTTAGAATTCAGTATATTATAAGCTTTTTCCAAAACCTTGTAACAACGACTTTTCAAGTTATAGTAAAAATACTATATTTACAGTTAAGAATATTGTGAAATTGACAAGATGAATTATTTTGGAATGATCATGAAATGAAACTGAATGTGTGTGTGTGGAAAGAGTTTTGAGTGAAATTCAAGGAGGGTAATGAACAAAATAGGCAATATTCATTACCTCCCTTTAATAAAATATACATTATTTTCTGTTACTGCGCCTTCTTGGACCTATCAGACATTATCAAGGATTGGTGAGATTCAGCTGCATCATGGAAAAGGGGCCTATATTTAAATGTTTCTGTGGACTCTACTCCTCCTTTACTTATGGACTGACTTAAATGAAACTTTCACAAAATCACCTGACCTTGCACATAATAAACAGGTTTTGTGAAAATCACTCAGGTCATGGAAACGGGGGCCTTAATGTCAAATTTCATGTGAACGCAACTCCTCCCTCAATTATGGACCGATCGTGATGAAACTTTCACTAATTGTCCCCATTCGCCTGACAATGCGTATAGTATCACAACTTGTAGAAATTTAGCCGGGTTTCAAGTAAATTATACCAAAGGTACCATAAAATGTCAAAGAATTCTACATCAGCTATAACATAACTACAATAGGGCTATAGTAATTGCTATGACTTTCTCCAAAAAACAGCTGAGGTAAAAACTGAACTTGACCTCGATGATAATGATAACAGTGAGGCGCAAAGGCTTTGTGCAAGCAATACACATTTTAAATATGAGAACACAGTTTCATTACAATAAAAGATGTTGAAAATAATTAGAGAGAAAGGGAGAGTATTCAACTCAATTTTCAGTAAGAACGACCTTGACTATCATACTAAATGGATTTGCTTAAATCTGCACTAAGAGAATGATCTTGTTACAAGCAAATCATTTGGGATAAACTTTATCTCTTTCAATTGAACGATATAATAGACAATGAGAAAATCAATATTTTTCATGAATGTGACATTGAAAAAGACCTTGATTAATAACCTTGAAGAAAGTACCAACAGAAAATAGTAAAAGGCATTTTTTTTCAATCAAAGTGCAGACAATTCATAAATAACTATCCATATTGATTTTAATTTAAAAGGTCAGATGCAATACCCGAAATCATACAGAATCATTCAGGAAAGTTTTAGGCCATTCAGTTGGAAACTTAATGATGAGTTTTACACACAAAATGTGATGACTACCTGACAGAAAGACAGGAAAGACAGACAAACAGCAGGAATGAGAGAGGACTAAGTCATGTCATAATTAACCCTTCCAGAAGTATGAAAACACTTTATCAACTTTAGAATTTTACTTCCTTTCAACTAATACCAAGACTAAGGCAATCATATGCTCAGGTGAGCTTTTTTGATCATTTAATGTCCGTTGTGCGTATGTCCGTCGCTAGACGTCAACAATTTTAAAAGTGTTTAATCTCTAGAAGCCAAAATAACAGACCAATTATCATGAAACTTGGTCAGAATGTTTGTCAGGTCACAAGGATGAACCGTATCAAAAATGGGAAGGATCCGTGTCATATCATGGGAAAAGGGGCCTTGGTGACATTTTTTTTTATTTTCACTTTCGAGTTCACAAATTATAATAGTACAATTATGACTTTTTCTGGAATATTTGATGATTACCGAAACTAAGAAACGAAGGTGAGCGATATAGGACCATCGTGGTCCTTTTGTGCTTTTTTCGTTTTAGCTCCACTGGCCGAAGGTAGGGTAGCTATTGTTATGGTGGTTTGTTCGTCGTGCGTCCGTCCATCCCCGCTTGTAGAAACCTTTTTCCTTTAAACATCTTCTCCTCCCAAACCAATGAGCAAACTTTACTGAAACTTGGTAGAAATTACCCTTGGGTGACCTTTTACTTAAATTGTTAGAGAAATTTTGATCTACCCCCTAATTATGGGCGTGGCAATTTAAAATTCTTCTCCTCCCTAACCATTGGGCCGATTTCAATGACACTCAGCATGGATGCTGCTTGGGTGACCCTTTACATATCTTAAAACTAGAGGCGCTTGAGCGCCTGATTCGCTCCACAGGCCTGAGTATCCTTATAATGATTATTAGAGGATGATAAGGCTGTTAAAAATTAAGATTATTCCAGTGAAATTTGTTTGAAATCCAAAAATAAAAATTTCATTACTAACAGAATGCTACTGCATAATATACTGGTACTTTGTCCACAAAATTTTGATTGTAGATCTTTCCGCTTTTCATTAAACACCACTATAAGGGTGTTACTTCACAATAATTGTTTGTCAGCAAAACAAAGTTCTATCTAATGATAAGAAGAAGTAAAATATTAAATCCAATATATTTATTCTGCCCAATGCCTTAGAGTGCAGTCAACTAAGCTTTTTCTTCCCCACTCTGAACCTCAGTAGGCTACTTTACATCACGTAATTGTCCTCTTTGGATTCGAACAAAGCTCATGTTCCTTCTAACCTACAATCTTTACACCCATTAAATTTAATGAGTCTAAAAAAATCATCATTTAGGTGATACCAAAAGGGTGGTCAAATATTCACTTTATATGTTGAAATGTCCTCTGCCAATAAAGAGCATGCTTGTTCATCTAATCAAATATATTTTGCAGCCTGATACAACTTCACAGAAATAAAATTCCTATGAAATTTGATTGAAATCCATCTGTTTGAACTTTGAAAAAAGTTTATTTTACCCCATATTGGATACACCATATAACATATCAAAAGAAAGGACCTCTGACAATAAAATACATATTTTGCATCTGATCACAATAATTTTTTGCAGACTGATAAAGTATCACTAAAGAATTTCCAGTGAAATTTGGTCGATATCCATCAGTTAGATTCTGAGAAAATGATTTTCAAAGTTTTCACTATATAACATATGGAGAAATGACCTCCGCCCATAAAACACTTACTTTTCATCCGATCACAATACATATTTACAGACTTGTAAAGGGTCATTAAAGAATCATTCAAATGAAATTTGGTTGTTATCCATTCGTTTGGTTCTGAGAAAATGATTTTCAAAGTTTCCACTATATAACATATAAAGAAATGACCTCCACCCATAAAATACACATTTTTCATCTGATAACAATAATTTTTGGTAGACTGATAAAGGGTCACTCAGGGATCATTCCAGTGAAATTTGGTTGATATCCATCAATTACATTCTGAGAAATTAATTTTCAAAGTTTATACTATATAACATATAGAGAAATGACATCCGCCCATAAAATACATATTTTCCATCCGATCACAATAATTTTTGGTAGACTGATAAAGGGTCACTCAAGGATCATTCATGTAAAATTTAATTGGTATCCATCAATTAGAATCTGAGAAAACTCACCTATTACCATATATGGAAATTAGCCACGCCCACTACAGCCATGATTTTCAACCGATTAAAATTCTTTGAAGGAATCTGATAGAGAGTCACCCAAGGAACATTCCTGTGAAATTTGATTGAAATCCATCCAGTACTATAGGAGGAGAAGATTTTTAAAGTAAAAGTTTACGGCCGGACGGACGCATGAACGACGGACACCACGCCATGACAATAGCCCGCTGGCCTTTCGGCCAGTGGATCTAAAAATGGTTGACCTCTTATTATAGGGGTGGCAGTAGGGGCTAATTTTATCTAAAAAAAATCCTTAAAAATCTCCACTTCCAAAGACATTGGGCCGATTTCAGTGATACTTGGCAAGGATGTTCCCTTTACTTAAACTGTTAAAGAATTTTTTGATTGACCCCGTGGCATGGCCGGGACGTGGCAGGTTTGTTTTTTCACTATAAAATCTTTAAAAATATTTTCCTGCAAAACCATTGGGTGCATTTTAACTAAACTTTGCATTAATGTTCCTTGGGTGACCCTTGACTTTAATTATTCAAGAAATTTTAATTGCACCTAAATATGGGCATGGCAGGGTGAGGCTTTTTTTTCCACACTTAAATCTTTAAAATTCATCTCCTCCCATTTCTTTGGGTCAATTTTGATTAAACTAAGCATGAATATTTCTTAGGTGTACTTTTACTTAAACTGGTCATGAAATTTTGATGGGCCCTTTAATGTAAAAAAAGCATTATGAAATAGTTCAAAAGAGATTTCAAAGTGTTGTTCAGTCAGTGTAAGCTTTGTTTAATGAAAGTCTAGAGATGTTAAAGTCAGTGGAGCAATACGGGCCCTTTTGGGCCTCTTTTTTCTTTTTGCATTTATCAAATCAGAAAAGCTCTTGAGGCAAAATGATCCGCTTGTTGTACCAAGGTCACATGAGGTAATCTGAAGCCAAGACTGATAAGCCGTCAGCTTAGACCCTGTGTTTATTTTATTTATGGCCAGTGGTATTTTGTTACAGTAAGAGTTATCAGTTAGGTAAATAGCTTCTAAAATTAGTAACACCTTAGAATAAGGGATTTCTATCATTTGTACGTAGAGGTATATATGGATATGTCGTAGATAAAATGGAATGCGACAAAATCGTAGGATTTATCCGTCCATTCATTTTCTTTGAATTGAGTTTTATCGCGGGGGAGGGTGTCAAATTGTTATGTTGTGGCTTTTCTTACGTCAACCACCAGTGATTTCAAATAATTTGATTGAAAATGTCTCTTCGGATGCAACCATATCCGAGTATATTAAGAAGTAATTGTATGTTTCCATTCTTCTTTTAAATCTCATCTTCTTCTTTTTCTCCTTTTTTTTTTTGCTACTTTTTCCCTTTTTCTTATTCTTTTTCTTTTTCTTCTCATTATTATTATTATTATTATTAAAATTATTATCATTATTATTGTAACTATTATTATTATTGATATTATTATTGACTATTATTGATTATTGACTATTATTATTGTTATCATTCCAGTGTCAAAAAGAACAGAAAACATTCTTGGAAAGGAAAAAAAAAGATTTTTTTTTAAACCTTAGTTATAATTCTTAAATATTAACAACTGGATATTGCAAATTTAATAGGTTTATGCGAAAGTAACTCTGCAATAGAACGTTGATTTTGAGTATATTCTCGATTGAGTAACAGAAATATTTTTAAATAACCTCTTGATCTGATATAATGGTTCCTTCACTGCGTTAACAAGCGAGGTAGTGTGAAATTAGGTAAAGTGCTGAAATGGCGATGGAAAAACTAGAAATGATAAATTAAATTGACGTTTGGCGGTCGAAATAGCATAAATGCAGTCTCAATTAAGTTGTATTTATGATTTTTGGTCAACTTTCATCACAACACTTGTAGCACTAACCATTCGGTAACCTGCCCTGCGTTCAAGATCGCAAAACGGCACAAAGAGTTTTCCATTAATTCCCCGCTTTGCACATGCCCTGCGTGCAAAGCGGGATAAAGTTGGAAAACTGTTTGCAACAATTTTTCATCCTGAACGCAGGGCTGATGTCATATTTTTTATACCACTTTTTTTCCTTTTGAGAAAATACATTTAAAACTGACCGAGTCGATATTTCCTATCCTTTATTGGCACATCAGATAAAAACGATAACAACAACAACAACAACAACAACAACGACAACAACAACATTTTTTCATTTTGTAATTTTTCCGTAGAAACATCTTTCCTGCTATATGATTTAAGCATTTCATGGCATTATTCGCGTAATGCGATATTTTGTGGCAAGGATAACGCTTGTTCTTGTCGGGTAGTAGCATTTTCGTAAACAAGGGGGACAGAATGGAATTAAACCGCTCACCTGAATTTTATTGGTCCAGTGGATGTGGAAGATGCTATAGAATTTTAAGGGAAAATATGACAAACCCTACCATGCTTTTTTATGCGTAAATCGAAATGGGAGGATTCAATTTCATTTATTATTTTTTGAAAAGGATCATCAAAGGAATAACCTGGCAAAGTTTCATTTAATTGCTCCAATGATTAAGGAGGAGATTCATTCAAGATTTCTTATTGGGAAAAGGCCAGGCTTATCAATTTTCACAAAAATTTTCGGAAGAGGGTCACCAAGGGAACACGCCGGCAAAGTTTAATAGAAATCAGCCAAATGGTGAAGGGGAGGTGTTGTTCAAAGGTTTCATAGTGAAAAAATGCCACGCCGCACCACACCCATATTTAAAGGCCAAATCAGCATTTCACCTACAAGTTTTGAAAAGGGTTATTCAAGAAACATTCGGAGTTTCATGGAAATCAACTTAGCGCTTCAGGAAGAGATGTCATCCAAAGATTTCATTGTGAAAAAAAAAAGAAAAAGAAAATAATATTCATAATAATATAAAACAAACAAATAACGCCACGCCCTGCCATGCCCATATTTATGGACCAATCAAAATTTCGCGAACACTTTTTAAATAGGGTCACCAAGGAACATTCTGGTAAAGTTTCATTAAAATCAGCCCAGTGCTTCAAGAGAAGATGCCGTCTAGTAAAAAAATCCCTAGTCCTGCCACGCCCATATTTATGAACCAACCAGAATTTCGCTATCCATTTTTTTTACAAATGGATACTCAAGGAACTTTCTGATCAAGTTTCATTGAAATCGACCCTGTGGTTCAGGAGAATTAGGCGTTTTGAGATTGTTGACGACTGACGACGCACGTCGCACGACGATTGCTGACGACTGACGACGCACGTCGCACGACGGACTTAGGGTGATCTTCGAGGCTCCACATGAGCACGTTAATCTCGTGTGAGCTAAAAAGTGGCTAAACTGCTTCTTACATGTATTCTCTATATTTATGTAAATATTGAAATTAGAAAAGATGATTTTAATTTATGATATGACCTACGTCGCGAGAGTGAAATAACCTCGTTGAATATTTTTTATATTACACGAGTGTTTATTACACTAGTGGAATAACTATGCAAATGAGCTATAAACAGATAGCAACGTTATTTTGTAGCCGCGAAAATGACGTTATAATGTGTATATTGAGACGTCAGTTTTTAACGGCGTTATAAGTTTCGCGGAAAATTGAAATGTTGAATTTCAATAATTTTGACAAATTTTCGCCACAATTCGGGTCATATTATAATTAGAATATAGAATTCGTGCTCACTAAACACAGAATTTATTAAACTCGTCATCTAAAACAGATAAAAACTCGGCGCAGCCTCGTTTTTATCTGTTTATAGATGACTCGTTTAATAAATTCAGTATTTCATGACCACTCAATATCCTCTATTTATTTTGAAAGGGTTCGTTTTAAGAAGATTACGAGATTAGAATATCTAACCCAATGAGATGTCCGCTTAATTGTTCAATAATCGTAAAATACCCCATATTACTATAGGATCTTTATCGAATACAAACTGATACGTTTATCTTTGAATATGTGACGCGTCACGCGAAAAGGGACCATCTCGGTAGTGCATAAAGTATCGACCTAGTCAAACTGCGCTGATTGCACAGACTGACAAGGGTTAAAACTTTTCGTAATATGCCTATTTTCTAAATCTAGAATGATCAATCTACCTTCCAGTGAAAGAATTTTGGAATGCGACCTCTGGTTGATCTATGCTTAACCTTATCTCTTTTTCAAATGTTCATTTTTAGGTAACTGCGGACAGATAACATAGTTGAATTTTCGACTTTCTTAAAATCTCATGATACTTGCTGAGATTTATCTTTGAAGTGTGGGCATTAGCTATATCGCAATAAAAAGTGTTTGAAGCTACTTTCTTTGACATCGTGACGTCATGAAGGAGCCAACCCCTTTTCAACCCGCCAAAATCAGTATTTGCGAATATTTTCTTGATTAATCGGTCGATTTTTACGAAAAAAGTTGCATATAGAAAGTCCAAGAACGCCAGAACTAGTCGTTAAATTTCATTGCACATTCAAACAGAAAAAAAGGTCTGAAACGCTATCTATTTCGCGATATTTTGTATTTGATGTTCAATTTTTCATTTCATTTTTTGGAAATAAATAGAAATTTCTCAAAATTTTGTCCGGAGACCTATGCTGATTTTTTGTAATCATGTAGCGAAATGAATTGTTAATCAAATAACAATGATAGGTCTTCGGGTTAAATTTTTCATAAATTTCGAATTTGCGGAGTTGTTGCAACATTTTTCGTCGTAGTCGACGTCGCACAAAAAAAAACCAAAACACATTACTATGATTTTTTACTCAAATCTTCGTGCAATAACGTATTCTAAAATATAGGAAATTAAGGTTTATGTAAAATATAGGCTTCAAAAGTATTAAATCTGTATGTGTTTTTAAGAAAAAAATCAATTATATTTCATCCGTTTAAAAAGGCTTTTTTTTAACATTTGACACGACGTTGAAATATCCTTTGATTTGCGATATCTTCGGGGAATCGAATTTTGAAAAAAATCTAACCCGAAGACACGTGGTTTTTATTTAAAAAAAATCTTCAGTGGAGTGGTTTGGCAGCAACATATCTATATTTCAGCGTAGGTCAAAGGACAAATTTTCGAGAAAAAGGTCAAAATTGTCAGTTACTGTACTCGAAAACAGCAACACAGAAGGCATTTACATATAATATGATACACCTTTATTGTATTTCTTTCACTTATATCTTCATATCATTTAAACACGACATCAGGCGTCTTTTTACCAAACAAAATGTGTTTTCGGGATAAAAATCGGTTAATTATTTTCGGAAAGAATGGACAATTACTGAATTTTGTCCCTGAAAAGGGGGTCGGCCCATTGATGACGTCATGACGTCATTTCTACGTAATGAAATCCCTTTTTATGGCCTTCATATGAAAGCGGATATTTCGAAGTTCAATTTTATCGCATAAGGCAAGAGTTTGATACTATTTTAAATTTGGACCTAAAATGACCCTCTATGTTGTTGCAGTTACCTTAAAGAGTTCCCAGATGGTCCCTTTTCGCGTGACGGATCACATATATATTTACTATTGATGTTAGCCTAAGTCATGCTGAATCTGGTATATAGCTGCCTTGGCAAGGGTTATGGACAAGGCTCAGTCTGCATATATGTGCAGTATGATCTTAATCTATTCCACCTGATGTTCATTTTCAAAGGAGAACATTCTAAAATTTATGTTTTCAAAATCGATACTGAAAAATACTAAAAGGCATCAAGCGTTTACAGCACTTTTATTTTAGTGCAATTTCGCCAATGATTTAATTAAGCATGACCTGGGTTAATGGTAAACGTAAACAGTTTAAAAGATTAGAAATCGATATATTGAATGATTAAGAAAATGACCGTAAATAGTTCAAATAGTAACAGCGTGAATTTGGCATTGAACTCGATCAAACCCATTCCAAATCTAACCATTTCCATTTCAAATCAAAACCATTCAAAATCGAACGCTCAGCGCTCAATTCAAATTTTATGTATTTTCTATTACATCATCACAATTATGTAAGAGAAACTACATTAATTATATAGGAAAATATGCTTGTTCACGCATTTTCACTATTTTTTACAAGACCATCTAATTTTTTTCTTATCCTTATAATCAAAATGTTAATCGCATTGAGGTATGGTAATAAGCGAACGTCTTGTGTGCCTTTATTTATGGACATATTTTAATGGTCTATAGAATTATGGGTTTTCAAGAAAGCCATTCTCATCTAACGAACATACAAGATACGAGTATTGTATTTTAAGACATAAGTCTAGTTTATATTTGCATTTTCGTCGCCCCCCCGGCCCCCACCACCCATTAACTTCCGTATCACAAACTGCCCGATGTCTGTGCAATCATCGCATCGCATGGTTTACGGACGCCGTAGATACGATTTTGTATCATAAAAAGTTATACATTTTTTTTTTTTTTGAAAATAGCTAGAGCGCACGGAGTCCGTGACCTGTAGACATACATACTGTATGATTGGATATGCATATTATTGCGAAATTCTCAATAATCCTATGTTGTTAAACTCAATAGAATCGTCTCATTGAACAATAACACATGGACCAACTATAGCTACTTTTTAAGCTATTTGATTTAAAGAAATGAATTTTGAAAAAAAGGTCACTTTATAAAACGATCGCTTAATGGACGTGGTCGCTCGAGCAAGATTGACTGCATTTGTTTAATTGATCTCGGGTAAATGTCTTGTGATAACTGAATTATTCAAAAAGCAATTTTCACTCAGTTTCTGAAAGTTGGAAGTTATCATTACTATTATGCAAGTCTCGATTGAAGATTGTTTATTATGTGGTGAACATTTTGTCGGTTCCGCATATTTTTGACCCTTGTCATTAAGACCCTGGAACAAATGTATCAAATTCAAAGTACTGAAATCAGCGGATGTCCAAACAGTGTGTCGGTATATTTTGCGAAAATACAATTTTAGAATTTTCTTGTTTAACAAGAAGAATCAGTTCGTTAAGACTTAGATCTATCTGCCCAAACAGCTGATCCTTGTCAATACCTCTTGCATAACAGGAATATTGCAGGTTCGGCATGGCAGGGGGTTAAACGATAGTATTTACAAAGCCCTATTCAACAAAATGATTTACACCAAGGATTTTGAGATAACAAACCATATAATCTAGTTCAGTTATCTATTTGGTCTTAGTTGTATATTTTGCTGGCTCTATTGACCGAATTGCTGTTTTAAGTGATTCATGATAATCTATATTTAAACCATATATCATGTAATTACATGTTATAAAATCGACATTTAAGTATAAGGCATTATTCTGATTTGAAAAAAAAAAAAAAAAAAAAAAAAAAAAAAAAAAAAAAAAAACATATACGTGCAAGTTGATAAAAATCTTAACCTAACTTATCACCTGACACAAAAAAAAAACTATGCCAAACATCGTGAATGGCTTAGACTGACAAGGGTCCAAAACATTCTTTTTTTTCTCACAAAGTTTAGCATGTCCTACTGTTCTTTTAGTGTTTTAAGATAAGAAGGGTCATTTTAAACCATGTTTCGAAGAAAAATACTTAGGGTTTAACATCTCCGTCCTGCATTCTGAATTAATAAAAAAAACACGTCTGCAAACGTTTCGAGATTGTTCCCCGCCTGCACGTTTCAAAACGTGCAAAGCGGAGAATCTTTCAAAAACGTTTATAAACGGTGTATTAACGTGAAAAGCGGCTCACTATTTCCTAGATGTTTTTCGTTTTTTCATCTTGAATGCATGGCGGGCGTTGCTTGATACAGTCGTCACATACTTCCGTAGCACCTTTTTACATAACTTATTCAGAAGCAAGCTTCCTTATTTACCCAATGCAGTATTTACATAAATTGTTTGTAACCTTTTTTCGAAAGTAACTGTGTGTAAATCGTCTTAATGATATGGAAAATTACTAAAAAAAAAAAGAGATAAATATTGAATGAACCTAATCATAGTCAATAATTCAAATTACGATGCCTTCATAGCGTAGTTAGTGGCGCGTCGGCCCGCAAATCGTAAGGTTTAAGTTCGATACCTGACGGCAGCATACATCATTTCCAATATTTGTGTACCACCAATAAATGGGTACAGTTTACAGCATCGCGAAATTGACATGACGAATGTTTTTTTTAATGATTAAGGGATGAAATTGATTGGGTGTGAGGAGCGAGTTTTGAGTGAATTTAATGGGAGGTATTCATATAGCGCAAATTTCAGGATGAACAAAATTAGCGATAATGATTACCCCCCTTTGATAAAAAAAATGCATGCAAGTTCTATACATAGCTTCCTATTTCTTCAAGAACCTATGAGACGCCAATAATTTGAATTAAGCCAGTGAAATCGCGTTTTTTCTCTGTCAAAATTTATTTTGAATGACGTTGTTTATTCTATATTTGTCAATGGGGGTGAGCGTTTTTAAATGATTTGAGTGAGTGTTTGGAATGAATGAATGGATCGATAGGTATTTGATTTGGAACGGTTTTGGTTGAGATGAATGTCAATTTCACGATGTTATTAACTGTAATCGTTAATTCTAATTGGAATGAGCAACAGGATGCCCGGGAAGGATGTCGGGGAAGTACTTGTGAGAAAAATAACAGGAATTCTTGGTAAGGTGCGCCAGTCGTCGCAATATGAATTAATATCTTAAAAGCAGCATTAAACCACATTTCAACAAAGCCATTTTCAACATATACTACTCAACGTTTGCTTGGGATCAGAGTCTCCCCCCTCCTCGTCGATGAATTTGTTTATGCCTGCCTACACTTATTTTATACAATTGTTTACCATTTTAGAACTATTGATTTGTAAGCTCGGGTCTAAAAGCTGAGCAAATGATCCAAATTTGACGTAATTTTACATGATCGTTAAGGTAGCGCGTTGGTTGAAGTTGTATACTTAAACCTTGAAGATTTCTTTTAGAAACTTGGCAAGTGTGTTCATCATCACAAGAGTTGTTCAGACTATCAAGGGGAATAAGTCTGGAAGCATTCTGGTAAAAAAAAAATTCCCTATTTTTGCCGAGACTTGCATCATACCACTTAATTAAAGTAGAATGAATTTTCTCAAGGAAAAATACCTGGGGCCCGTTTTACTAAACATCTCGCGATCATTTTTTTGCGCAAGTCAAAAATTAAAGTTGATTCTATAGTAGTAACTAAATATGGAATTCTACAATGCGTAATCTCATTGGAATCGTCTTCTAAAGACGATTACAATGAGATATTGTTAGGCAGAATCTAACAATGAAAGAAAACACCAGGTTAGATTTGTGATTTTGACTTAAGATTAATTTTCTTTGTAAGAGGTTAAGTAAAACGGGCCCCTGGTCTTCCATTCGAAGAATTTGAGAATATACACACTTGAAAAAAAAAAAAAAAAACAACAACAACAAAAGATCTAGGAATGCGTCCAATGTGAGAATATTCTCAAAAGATTTGAGACATGGTATCTCTCCTTACACGTACAATTAGGTGCAAATCTGTGTTTTCTTTCTGATTTCAACCTCATAAACGGTTTTGTATCTTTAACAGATGTAAGAGATTCTCTACTTTGTTTAATTGTATGCACCCACAACGGTTTCTCATGTAATTAAGTGAAATAGGGGGAATTTTAATGAGACTTTTACAAGAAGCGTCTACAATTAAAATGGAGAAATTTGAAATGCACACTGTGACACGTCAACGGATTTTGTTGGATCGATACAAAACACTTGTCTTTTAAATTCGATTATCTCACCTATCTATTGAGCCATTGTGAAAGGCAAATCCAAGAAAGGTCAATAAAATCATTAAACAGATCCTGAAATTCAACACATACAGTTAACAACATCGTGAAATTGTCAATGTGAAAGATTTTGGAATGATTTAGGAATGAAATTGAATGAGTGTGTGGAGCGAGTTTTGAGTGAATTTAATAGGAGGTAATCCATCATCGCAAATTTTGTTCAGGATGAACAAAATTTGCGATATTGATTACCTCCCTTTAATAAAATATACATACATGTTCTATAGATAGCTTCCTATTTCTTCAAGAACCTATTAGGCGCATACAATTTGAATTATGTCAGTGAAATCGCAATTTTTCTTTATCCAAATTTATTTTGAATGACGTTGTTGTTTCTACATTTTTCAATGGGTTTGAGCGTTTTTGAATTGTTTGAGTGAGTGTTTGGAATGAATGAATGGAGCGACGAATGAGTGATTTAGAATTTGATTGAGGTGAATGTCAATTTTACGATGTAATTCATTGTATTAAATAGCAATATTCATAATATGTTTCTGACTAAGGATACTTTTTTAAGGAAAAATACATTTATTTGCGAAAAATAATGACGTTTACAATTTTAAGAAGCGTCATGACTAGAAAGGGCGAAAGACCGCAGGTGAGTGTTTCATCTAATTTTAAGTCATTAAGGTCATATAATACTCTTGGATACCAAACAAAATTGGCTTGTATTACAATTGCGAAGGACACCTTTATCTGAGCAGAGATGTAATGAACATTTAAGCTTGTTTATCTGAACACCTTTAAAATACTTTTTATTGATTGAATAGTGTTTAACGCCGCTTTCAATAATTCTTAAGTTATATCGCGGTAGCACCTAACAATGGATTCCTGGCATTTCTTTCACCAGTACTACCATCACATCTTTTCCTAGCCTCCAGCTGCTATCTCACATAGGTCTACGATTATCAACCCATTGGTGAGAGACAAACAGTCAGAAAAATGAGGGCCGCCGTCGAGGACCCGGGACCTCTAGATTGACAGTCCGACGCGCTACCTACAACGCTAAGACGACGGCGTTACATTTAAAATGCATTTGCCTTACAAAGCATACACAAAGAGATTTATGATAAGACAATTTGTTTAACAAAAGAGAAACAAAGTATTTTAGAAAAAAAATTGTTTCGAATGTAATTTTATGACGCTGTTAACATTTTATATCGCACCATGAATGCCGGAGCGTCAAACAATAAATTCTTGCTTTTTCTTGCACCAATACTAACTACCATAACATCACTTTCTGTCCTATCCTATCCTACTAAAGATACGATTAACAATCCACTGGTGCGACACAAATGTAAGAAAGAATATGTTCCACCACCGGTACTGAACCGTTACTCTATGATTGGAAGATCTTTTCAGGTACAGAAGCAATTGGCTTATTGACTATTGATTTCCTCCTCGACCAGGCACATGATCTAAACAACATGTATACATAACCCGTATTGAAGAGTTTTAGCTTAAACTGCACAATTCAAATACAGGAAGTGTAATCAAACACTTTTAAGGTACGCTAGATACGATAAGGTGTTTGAGCTGAGGTGATAACAGTCTTATTTTTAGCTGCTACATTCGTAAAATACCCCAGGTACGTCATTCGGGTCCCGTGATAGCCGCTTCGTTAGCGACCCGGAACTTGTCACGCGGTAAATCGCGGATTGGATGAAACCGAGGCCACCATTCACTGTGTCGGAACTCATCGATGGCCGTGAGCCTGGAATTACCCTGGATTATCTTAGAGATTTGATAATTGTCCACTTAGGTGAGTTCTTGATTTTCTTCAGAGATTTCATATATATTGCTTTGTAATGGATCTCACCATCATTTTTTACATAATCTTGATTGAAAGTGTGAGATACTGATACCGTCTATTGGTCATTTAATATTTGAAATAATTTCATCTCGAAACTTTTTATTTGAATTAGCACTATACACTCTACCTAAGAGAAGCTCAGCAGAAAAGTTCGCAAACGGGGATATCAATTTCGTACTTTTGCACGAAATGAATTTTATAAAGATAGTAAGTATTATCACCATATTTGGCCAGACTCTCGGGTTGGATTTTTCGGAATTCGGAAACATTCTGAAAATAAGATCTACAAACATATGTAGAAACGCCTGCTTTATGATTCTCGCCGATGCATTCATAGATACTATATAGTTAAGTTAATGCATCTTTTAACTTATACTGTTGTATTTTATATAACCCGTAACAGTCTGGGTATACCGTTTAATAATTGTTTGAAACTTTTAGACCCAGCGGTGGTTCATCAAAGTCGTATTTTCGAATAGATTAACCCTTTCCTGTTTAACAAAATTTTGGACACGTCCAAATTCAAAGGTTTTGCAGACGAAAATTTAAAATGGATT
This sequence comes from Fragum whitleyi, assembly GCA_948146395.1. Lineage (NCBI taxonomy): Eukaryota > Metazoa > Mollusca > Bivalvia > Cardiida > Cardiidae > Fragum > Fragum whitleyi. The sequence goes on from OX411553.1 coordinate 40,026,322, forward strand.
TAATTTGAAAAATAACCATTCAGTCGGGTAGAAAATAGTGTGGAAAAAGAAGAAATTGCTTGTCAGAAGCAATTTCATCTTTTTTCACAATGTTTTCTCAATCATAAAATAACAGGCACGTAAAAAGTAAGGATTAAACAGCAAAGGGTTAAATAGAAAGTTATATTGATCTTTCTAAATTCAGAAAATCTCCTGAAAGTATAAAGTTTTGGCAATGGTCAGCTTGCGAATTCGGCGCAGACTGGCCAGGCCCGATTCACAGCTAAAATATCGTGAAATTGATATTTATCTCAATCAAAGCCATTTTCAATCGATCAGTCATCGTTCCATTCATTCATTCATTCCAAACACTCACTCAAACCATTCACAAAGGCTCAAAATGACTAGAAAAGATAATAAGATAATGAATGACCTACATTCAAAATAAATATTGCTAGGAAAAAAATGCGTTTTCACCGAAATAATTGAAACTAAAAGCGTCTGATTGGTTCTTTGGGGCTATTTTAAAGAACTTGTGTTAATATTTCATTAAAGGCATGTAATAAACATCGCTACTTTTGTTCATTCTGAACAAAACTAGCGATATTGGATTACCTTTCCTTAATCTTTATTCAAAACTCACTCTTCGCACTTATTTAATTTCATTCCAAAATCAATCTTAAATAATTCACCTTGCCAATTTTACGATGTTGTTAACTGTTCTGGCACTTCCCCAAAGGTCCATCCTTTAATTGGTTTGTAACATAAGCTTATTATCCTCTTCTTGTTTCAGCTTTTCTCTCAACTTTGGTTAGTAACGGTAACGCTCAGTTCGAAAGAGAAGTGCAGGGAGCCCAGTAGTCTTGCCCAAATCAAACAGGACCTCTACAAAGAGATGTTTCAGGAAAACTTACTGGAAAGAGCAGCTCTTTCGTTGATTCCAGAGATAGGAGACTACACAGAGACTTATCAATCCGGTATTAAAAAGGAAAGTGAATCTTTCAAAACGAGAATCTCTGGTAAGGCAAAATGTCGCAGAGGAACGAGACATTCTGGTCCCCTGAGCGAGACTTCTACATGTCCGTATTACTTTTATATGGACGTCGATAAACATAGGGAACCGGAAATCATGGTAATGGCTAAATGCGCATGCCCACATTGTTATCATGACCGACATGGAACGTGCCAACCAGTGACGTCATATGTCCCTGTCATTCGACGACGATGCAATGGAACTGTTTACGAATATTTTACGTACCTAGAAAGGGTTCCCGTCGGTTGTACATGCAGGCGAGCTGGTCATGTGTCCGGGTAGATTAATTCATAAGTTTGCAATTCTAAGGTACAGTTCGGAGGGGAGGGAAAATGGATATTAGAATCTCATATTTGATTTGTACAGTAAACAACATCGTGAGATTGACATTCGCCTCAATCAAAACCATTCAAAATCGCTCACTCAGCGGTCCAATCATTCATTTCAAATACTCTCTCAAAAACGCTCAAACCCATTGAAAAATATAGAATCAACACCGTCATTTTCCATAAATTTTGATGGATGAAAATCGCGATTTCGCTGATATAATTCAAATTGTTAGCGCCTCATAAGATCTTTAAGAAATAGGAAAGTATGAGTAGAATTTGTATGCATTTTTTATTAAAGGGAGGTAATCAATATCGCCAATTTTGTTCATCCTGAACAAAATTTGCGATTTAGTATTACCTCCCATAAAAATTCACTCAAATTCCGTTCCTCACACTCATTCAACTTCATTCCTAAATCATTCCAGAATCATTCATCTTGTCAATTTCACAATGTTGTTAACTGTTCTACTGCCAACCATCTTTGTCAAGCATACTCAAATGCGTACACACAACATACATAGGGTCTTCTTTGTGGTTGTTATTTGAGAATGACAAAAGCCTATCTCATCTAAAGTTATTGCTCGTTTTGTCATCAACCTAGTACATTTACCACGGCTCTTTCAATGTTTTTATTGTCTTATTTTCATAGGTTTTGAAAACCAAAAGCATTTGATACATAACATATAATTTTTTTCGTATTTAATACACCTGTTTGTATATATATATATATATATCATATCATATCATATCATATATCATATATGTCATATTTAGTACTGTTATGCCTTTTTGTAGTTTGAATCGGATGTTGTTTTTTTTTTGTATTTTTGTATTTTAAACAAAAAAACAAAACAAATGAATAAATGAAAAGAAAAAAAAGAAAAAAAAAGAAAACTCGTGTCGGTAATAAAGTCTCTGTGTAATCTACGTCTCATTTTTATCAAATTAAATGCCTTTTTAGAGAAAAGTTTCGGAATGTGTCGAAAGAGACAAACTATACACATTTGTATTTGGAAAACTTCTGTGCAAAGCAGTCAAATATAAACTCTGTTGCATAAGGGAGAAATCGTTACATTTATTAGCTTCATTATATTATTAGATATGAAGAGGGTATATTTTCTAATTAGTGGAGGAATGAAATCAAAAACCAAACCACACTCATGTATGAATCCGCTTCGCGTATTCATAAAGTGTGATAAGGATTTTAGTTTGATAGCATTATATAATTAGATGTGAAGAGAGTACATTTTCTATTTCATTGAGGTATGAAATTAAAAACCAAATCACACTCATGTATGAATCCGCTTCGCGTATTCATAAAGTGTGATTAGGTTTTTAGCTTGATAGCTCCATGACATCAGCAAAAAATCTCCCTTCATCTCACAATTGATTATAAAAGAAATATATACGAGTCATTCAGAAAGTGTTGACGAACTCGTTATCGTTTTGCGACCAAAACATCGTAACTATAACAACTTTAATTTGATTGTTATTATTAGGTTTTAATAGTAAAACGACGTAGGGATTTCTCAGGCTCACTTATTCGGCTGATTTCTGTTATGAAAATAATCAAAATATACATGTTTATACATGACTTACATTTCGGAAGTGATATTTTAAAAGTAAGGGAAAGTTTAGATATGACGCTTAATCGTTAGGTAATCGGAGAACTTTGGCTACCATATTTTTACATCCTGATCAAATCAAAATTGTTCAACTTCAGTTGATATTAGAATAGGGGGATTTTTTTTTCAATCTCATCACTGAATTATTATTTCCTTGTTTATACATGTTTTTGAGTTTAGGGTTTGTATTTCACTAAACGGAAAGGGAGTTGTATGGCAATTATAAAGAGGACAATAGCCGATTGATGACCAATATCTCGAAGCTGAAGTTAACCCTTTCCTGTTTTACAAAATTTTGGACCTGTCCAAATTCAAAGGTTTTGCAGACGAAAATTTTTAACTTGAAAAATAACCATTCAGTAGGGTGGAAAATAGTGTGGAAAAAGAAGAAATTGCTTATCAGAAGCAATTTCGTCTTTTTTCACAATGTTTTCTCAATCATAAAATCACAGGCACGTAAAAAGCAGGGATTAAACAGCAAAGGGTTAGGAGAATTTGGAGCTCAAAATGCGATATGTATTGTGAATGGGGCCAACAAGAAAGGCATGCGTTCTTTTTTATCTATTAAAGTACTGGAACCGTAATAGGTCTGCAACATTTTGGAACTCATGATCAATTGTTCGATACTTTTTGCTTTTAATTTTTTTCTAATTTTTCTCTCTCAAGCTATGATGTTCGATAGGTATTGATTCTAAAAAAATACTGCAAGGACTAGGGTTGATTTTTGTTTTTTTTGCTAGCCGATTTTCTGTATCTTGAACAGTCATTTGACTATAAAAAATGATTTCAGTTGTGTCATTCAATATAAGTGCGCTCTGATTGGCTGAAGAGTTGGTTTTATTCCCCAATGAAAACAACTTTGAATGCGCTGCTGTTTTGTAAGCTTCTGAAAAACGTAGACCCGAAAGAAATCTGTTACGTAACATTTGTTTTACATTTTTGCTTCGTGATATTAAATTATAAGATATTGAGATCATATTTGTTAATTTCATAGCGGTATGAAATTAAAAAAACTTATCACACTTATGTATGAATCTGCTTCGCGTATTCATACGTGTGTCATAAGTTTTTAGTTTCATTCCTCGATGAAATAAAAAAAAACGCTATCTTATTCTCTTAAACATTTTTCTCTTTTAAAATGTGATCTCTGCTTGACTTTCAACTTTTATTAGATTTTTGACATGTCACAAAAAAGGTTGTCGTGGAAAACAATTTCTAAACAAAAGTTATTTGTTTTCGATATTGACTGTTTGACTGTGATTTAAAAAGAGAATGCAAGAATGGCTAGGGACTAATTATAAATGAAACTATCATCTTAGATACTGTAAATGCCGTTGCTTTACATTAAGCATTTCATAAATTGTTCATTTCTGTATCGGGTAAAATCTAGTCAAATATTTTTATATGTTTCTTTTTATGTTTTTTAGGATTTTTAATAAATGTTGAACTAACAAATTCTAACTTTGTGTTGTTATTTTTGGTTCACAGTTTATGTATGATAAATGTACATTCCGATCAAAATCACTCCAAAACACTCGTTCAGCGCTCGATTCATTCATTCCAAACACTCACGCAAGCCATTCAAAAACGCTCTTAACTCAATGAAAAAGATAGTTTCAACACCACCAATCGAAATAAAAAAGCTACAAAAAAATTGGGATTTCATTGACTGAGATGATTGAAATTGTTTTAAAGTGTGTGACTGTGTGCGCATGTGTGTGTTGGGGGGGGGGGGTGTTAATGAATATCAGGATTATATTATATTAGGATAGGTTCCCTTTAATTTCACTCAAAATTATCCACAATTTCAATTATGTTAGTGAAATAGCGAATGTAGTTGTTGATGTAATCTTTGCCGGTGATTTTGGAGCGTTTTTCGGAATGTTAGCAGTGGGTGTTTGGAATGAAATGGAACGCTGATGTAGGTTGGTTTTGTTTCAGATGAATACCAATTTTACGATGTAATTAACTGTAACTCTTATTGAATCCCGTGGTTTCGAACCATTTACTACCGTCTTAATGAGACGAATCTATAATGAATTCCAACAACATAAGATCGAATTATCCACAATTTATCGACGAAGAATTTCCACCCTTTCAGAAATTTTGCCAACGGTTAAGGGACTTTTTATGATTGTCGCTTAATAAAACTATTCGTTTAAATAAAGTAGTCGCTCGAGCAATATCGACTGTATTTTCAAAGTTAGCCGGATTTGTTTATTAAGGTAGCAATGGACACATGGCGTCATTTTTTTCCGCCCAATGAATTTTTTTCTTGGCCACATATGTTGTAGATTAACATTGTGTAGGCACTATATCAAATTTTGAAGGTACCTTTCCACGCTCGTTTTCATGCTAGAGTTATCTTCCCTTGAGTGGTATAGGCCATTTTTCAGTAAAACGGTTATATTCCTTTAAAGTCTAGTTTAAAGCCTGTACTAAGTTATAGCTATAAAACACATGCATTTAGATAAACCTTATACACGTACACACTGGCTATTGACAAGAAATTTTCTCTTTGATCAATTGCATTTGAACAATTCGCTTTCAAAAGTTAAAAATGCACTAATTTTTGTAATTTTACTTGGTAAAAATGCCACGAAAACCTATTTTTTTTAAGAAATTACCCAATGAATTTTTCTTATTTTCCGATATGTTTATAATCTATATCTTTCCTCGATTTGGTAAAAAAATCAACATACCTTTCCATGCAAATAAGAAAGTTTTTCGTTATTTTTCAGTGTTTCCACCTAATCGAATGACGGTTTTAACGCATTTTTTTTCTTAAATTTAATGATCAGTCATTCAATTAATATGAAATGTTGAAAAGAAGCTAAATTATGAAGTTTTACCATCATTATTCTACGATATTTCCATAGGTAGAATCTTACGAAAACCGGTCTTTTTAAACAACGCGCAAAAAGAGCCGTAAAATAAACGAAAACCCACTTCCGGTTTATAGAGTCGGGAGGCCGCTGTCAATTGCCACCTTAAGGTAGTAGACCCGTAATAGTCCCGCAATGTTTCGGAAGAAATGAACGTTAACAGTGTTGACCGAGGTTTCCGAATGATTTCATTCGGAAACCTTGGTCAACATTGTGAAATTCATGAGTGCCGAAATGTTGAGGATCTATTACGATTCCACTACCTTAAATACATACACTTTAAACACATTGGGTGATAATCATATCCTTAACATCGATTATAAAATGTCATTGATGGACACTAGTCGGTTATCAAATCACTGTAACTGCATCTTACTCGTCCAAGCTGTAGCTACGATGATTTGGTTTCCAAAATGACGATGCGGTTTCGTTGAATAAAGATTGAGTTAAAGATAAACATCAGTGAACTACCTGTACTTTAGCTCGCATTAAAATGATCCTACTTCCGCATTTTTGTCCCTTTGCTTCAACCTCTCAAAATATCAGTTGTTGAAATATTGTCGATTTATGAACAAAGGTAATGATCAGAGGGGTTAAAGTAAGTCTTAAATCTTTATTTCCCGTTGAAACCATATGTTGTGGGTACTCATTGGAAACGTCTCGTCTTTTCCTCATTGTCTTGACGAGACTAATACAAGGAGCACCCACATTTAGGATTTGTACAAGTGTTATTGAAATAATGTAATATGGAATCCAAATAGCCCCTCTTTCTATAGCTCTGATGGTTATTTTAACACCCATTTGGGCAAGGAGAGGATGTGATGGTAGTGTTTGTGCGACAAATACTAGGAATTCATCGTAAGGTGCTCTAACCGCCGCGTTATAACTGAAAGATTGTTGAAGGGGGTATTAGATCCCATACAAACAAACGCCCATTATTTAAAACACAGAACCCACCATCATAGCACAGTTGGTAGCGCGTCGTTCGCCAAACCCTGGTTTGATATCTGACAGCAGCACACAACCAATAAGACAGCTATCTCGAACCAATGGTTGGATCACCGTTTACTTGTTTCATTACACATCTCCGTCAAAAATGTTTACAATTACTAGATGAAAGATTAATGTAAGAGCATGTGCTTGACGTTTCCAACAATTTCAAAAGTGTGCAATGTAATGGCTCTGGCCAGCCTGTGCATCTGCACAGTCTGACCAGAGTCTTTAATTTGCGCTCTGTGGATAGTTAAGGTCTCAAATTATCTTCAGAGTGACAGGCAATCTTCTATTTACTATATGAGGCCGTCTTGGCTGCCTAATGCTGTCTAATCACGTACATGTCAAATTGTTAAACAATGTCACGTACAGGCTCATATATCGATGACTTCTGTGCTAAATTTGTAGAGTTGTGATGAATTTTGTCACACATCACGTTCAATAAGGCAACTTTGAACAGCCCTGCTCAAGGAGATGGGACCGAATTAGTTCCACAATACTTCGGCATTAATGAACTTTCACGATGTAAACCGAGTATCCTAATGAAAAACATTTCCTAATGGAAACCTCGGTTGACACTGTTAAAGTTCCATGATACTGCCGAAACCTTTTAGGAACATTTACGGGTCCAATACCTTAACGACGTAGGATGTCACCCCTGAATCTCGATTTCGAATTTGTTAAAAAAAATGAAATAACCCCAAAAATAGAAATGACGGGTAATGCAAACTAAAATTAGATCCTTTTTCTCACAAAACATGAGATAGCCCACCCAAAAAACATTGGTCAAAACCCACGGCATTTAGCACGGCTGTTGGACAGTCTTCATTTTGATCATCATATGTGACAAAATTGCATAAAAGATCGAATGTAGTCTAATCGAACCTGGTGGTTGCGGGTTCGAGCCCCACCGGAGGCGGGTAGTGTATTTGGCAAGACACTTTACAGACAGGGTCCAGTCCACCCAGCTGTAAAAATGGGTAGCACTGGTTGGAAGTCATTGCCTCTCTAGGTGCAGGATAAGATCTGGAATGAGTTAGGACCACGATGGAAATAAGAGTCATTCGACCCTTTATCGTGTTATCCTCGAGTGTAAAAAAAAATTGTATATACTTCATCTAGTAACAGTAAATATTTTTGAAATATAGGTCTATTGAATATGACCAGCAAAGGCATTTAAACTGTAAATACAGTTAGTTATATCGTGAAATTGACATTCATCTCAATCAAAACCATTCCAAATCACTTACTCAGCGCTCCATTCGAACATTCTTAAGACTCACTCAAATTGATCAAAGACGCTCCAAAATTACTAAAAAGGAAACAATCAAAAACTTCCTTGAAAATAAGCACAACTAGAAAAGAAAATTGTGATTTCACTGACGTTATTGAAATTGAAAGCATCTGATTGGTTTTTTGAAGAAATAGGAAGCTATCTATAGAACTCGCATATTTTATTTCAGATAGGTATTAGAAATCGCTAGTTTTGTTCATTCAGAACAAGATTAGCGGTATTGGATAATTTCCCTTTAATTTCACCGCTCCATACACTCATTCAATTTCATTCCAAAATCATCCACCGTGTCAATTTCACGATGTTGTATGCTGTATTTCGAGACAATTTTACAAACGGTCAACCTCATTGTTGCAGTTTCTACCTCGCCACTGAGTAAACTGCTTCGAAAATCGTTTCGAAGTAATTGAAAAAAAAAATCTATCGAACTTTCACACTAAAACACAGTTAATTCCTACGATGGAATATTTGAGGTACCAGATGAGGAGGTTTTGTTTGGACAAATCTAAAATGATATTCTATTACGAACTGAAAAACTTGGCATCCGAAATGAAAAGAGGCTGGCGAAATTAACTGACTGATGACGTAGGCTATGACAAATATAGTCACCCTTGAAAGAAGCTTCACGAATTATTCATGAGAACGAGAAACGCTAGCAAGTTATCCCAGGGTCAATAGATGTAATTTACGGTATGGAACGACACTGGGTAACCAATGTTTTAGTTTTTTTTCTCAATCACCTTGATGCAAATGGCGCCATGTCAACCCTATTGCGAAATGACGCGCTTTCATGGCTGCAACCTTATTTATTCCCGTTGTCTATTCCGTAAAATAGACGAGGATACCCGATTGGGTATGATATCTCTAAGACTATGATGAATTTGTCTAATAAACTGAATTTATCGGTTTAGGGCAAGAAAACAATTGTAAAATTCATTTTCTGATTTTACTGATATGCTTTGTATCTGTATTGTGTTTTTACTTTAGAATATTGTTGTTGTTATTTTAGTTGTAGTTTCTTAATAGTTACAATTAACAACATCGTGAAATTGACAAGATGAACGAGTTTGGAGTTATTTTGGAATGGAATTGAATGATTGTGTTGAGCGAGTTTCGAGTGAAATTAATGGGAGGTATTCCAATACCGCAAATTTTGTTCAGGATGAAAATATTAGCGATATTAATTACCTCCCTTTAATGAAATATGCATAAAAGTTCTACAATTAGCTTCCTTTTGCTTCAAGAACCTATCAGACGTCTACAATTTAAACTATGTCAGTGAAATCGCGATTTTTTTTTCTAGCTTTATTTCTTTCTTAATGAAGTTCTTGATTTTATCCTTTTCAATGAGTTTTGAGCGTTTTTAAATGGTTTGAGTGAGTGTTAAGAATGAATGAATAGAGCGCTGAGCGAGAGATTTGGAATGGTTTCGATCGAGATGAATGTGAATTTCAAGATGTTGTTAACTGTAATCGAAGTGACCGATTTTCTTAAATGCATGTATACAAGCGGAAAATTCTATTCTTAATTTGGATTAATCAACTTGACAACTCGATGTAAACATAAAGGAATTACATGCAATTATATACCATAAAGCAGATACGCCCCCACAATTAAACGAAATCAAGTGAAAGTTTATGGATTATCTGATTAAATATACATATTTTGTCGCTTTCTTTGGTTCTGACGCTTCCGCCTGGTTTTATCCTTAAGTTTTAATTTGCGTCTGCTGGTTTGATAAAACGCAATCAAACATTTATAGAAAATTGATAGTTAAATTACTAGTACATTAATGCTCGAAATTTCAGAGCAAAGAAGCATAAACTCGTATACGCCATATATCACTTCACATTTAATACAATAAAAAAGGTTCGTGAAATTGACACTCGTTCCGATGAAAAATCATTTCAGTCACTCCTTCACACATTTCAAACACTCACTCACACCATTCAAAAACGCTCCGAAACCGTTCAAAACAACTTCGAAATAGTTCAAAACGATCACAATTTGATTCAATGGCTAGTATAAAGTGCCTTATTGGACCGTGAAAGTACACAAACAGTAAAATACGTACTTATTTTGAAAGGAGGGTAATAAGATATCGCTTATTTCGCCCAATCGGACGAAATAAGCAATATTACATTACCACCCTTTATTTTCATTCCTGAAAAACTTGATCAGACTAACTATGGTGGACACTTTTCGCGGTTTTTTTTTTTTTCATTAAGAATGGTCGTTTTACGTTCTCGTATAAGAATTTCTGAAATGCGATCTGTGTTTGACCCATTCTCGATCCTACCTCTTTTTTTCCAGATATTTTAAGGGAGTTCCCAGATATTTTCCCTTTTAGCGTGATTGATCATGTATATACTATTATTAAGTTATTATATAAGAATTGGCGATTTTTTTTACCAAAACTATTCTTTTATGAACAAGATATTTCAATTAAAGATGAAGATACTTTTTGTTGATTCCAGGGATGTATGAAATTAATAACCCAATTACAGTGTATGAATACAGTGAATATGAAGCGGATTCATACGATAGTAAAATAAGGTTATTAGTTTCTTAACTCCAAAAAAATCAACAAATATCTATTCGTATTTTATGATTTTATATCACGAAATAAAAATATTAGCATTTGTAAATTATGAAACAGATTTCTTACGGGACTGTTTTAGAAAGAAAGTAAAAAAAGAAAGATAGAACGACAGAAAGAAAGAACTAGTAACACACCGTCTAGAAAAACCTCTAATCATAGTTGGGTTTTTTTTCATTAATCTGCTACGCGAATTCATACAGTGTGATTCGGTCTTCCTGTAGTTCATTACATTCGTGAAAATTCGCTCATCTCATTTTATCCGCTGCGAGGATGGATAATGATCTGACATTTCATTTTAAAACTCCACGACAACCCCCCCCCCCCCCCCCCCCCCAAAAAAAAACAAAAAAAAAAAAACAAACTTGCATCTCCTGAATGAAGATGCCTCACATACTAACTACGTTACGTCACTGGCCTTTGCTGTGCGAAGAGTTTGTTGGAAAGATAGCAGAAAAAAGTGGCCTGATTTTACTCAACATCTTACGATCATTTTTTTGCGTAAGTCAAAACTAAAGGTCGCTTTACAGTGGAAATTAATATGGAATTTTGCCATGTATCATCTCATCGGAATCGTCTTCTAAAGACGATTCCAATGAATATTGCAAGGCAGAATCTATCAATGAATAAAAACATCGGGTACGATTTTTGATTTTGACTTACGATTATTTTTTGTAAAAAGTTTAGTAAAACGGGCCCCAGCCCAGAGTTAAAGTTGAAAATAAATGCGAAACGTTTCAGAAATTTCACCCTGCTCTGCAAGTGATTACACGTGAAAAGCGGGATAACATTTCTTAAAAGCTTGGCGAACATTTTTTTTTATCGCATGTCAACCTGTTAGAGAATTATTTTTTTTATTCCAAATGGGGTGAATTAGTGATAAGAAATGATGTTATGAGTTCAGATCCTCCAAAATATAATTATGTCAGTTGTATCGAGAAAAACACCGACGTTTAACAGACAGATTTTCAATTATGGTGTTGGTTGAGGGTCAGAGTGTTGTCTCCCTTTAATTCTTGGTCGTAATTCTATGAGAAATATTTGGGTAAGTTCGGAAGAGTTGCGTCCCCTGTAAGTTATCAAAAGAATTTTCACAAATTCATATAATTATTTATGCTTCCCTGGATATTTTAGAAATGAGCATGTGAGTGATAATAAAAAATCAATATGAGCGTAAAGCAAAAACTCTGGCCAGCCCCTGCATCCGCACAGTCTGACCAGAATTTTCACTATGCGCTCTAGCGTTGAAAAAGGTTTTAAGCCCATTTCAGGCAGTCAGTTGTATCAACTGCGTTGATGTTTAAGTGCGCGTGTGAAATTGTGAGAAGCACGATTCCATATGGAATTCATTTTTCTCAAATTCGGAGGGAACTAATCCTTTTTCAAACAAAGTCGTGAAAAACATTTTTTTTTACTTGGACGAGGTTTGAACCTATGCGGCCACGGTCACGTCGTCGAGCCTCGTGATGTCCAACGACCGTTAACATTACGTTCCCTTCTACTTTTATGTCCGATCGAGCTTAACGAATTTATGTGAAAACCCTTGTGCAATAGTACATTTTGGTCGTAATGCGACGTTTATCGGTTTAAACGCTAATGCTTTAATACTAGTTATTTTCATCGATATTCGTGTGTTCTGATTGGCCGAACAAATTGTATTTTCCCAATGAAAACAACTTTGAGTAACAATTTTGCTTCATTATTTTTAAGTATAAGATATGACGATATTTTTTAAATATCTGCTGATTTCTTAGAGGTATGAAGCTTAAAACCTAATCACGCTCACGTATGAATCTGCTTTGCGTATTCATACAGTGTTTTTAGTTTTATACCTCTAATACTTTTTTTTTTACATTTTTGCTTTATGGTTTTAAAGTATATGAAGATAATAATTGTTTATTCGCGAATACGCTAAGCGTATTCATACAATTTGGTAAGGGTTTTAGTTTCATTCCTCAATGAAACCAACAAATACTCTCTTCGTCTCTTAAATGAAATTGTAGATGAAACGAAGCGGGTAAAAACGATAGAATTAAAATTAGAAAACAACAGCAACATCAAAAACAAAAACACAACACAAATTAAAAAGCTTACACGACTTTTAGACTTCTGGTTGTAATAGGTTTTTTTTCGAAGACAACAACCTTATTTTATCTAACATGACAACACTTGCCCTGCGTTCATGGTGACAAAACGGCTCAAACTGTTTGCAAATTATAACCGCATTGCATTCAAAAACACGTGCAAAACGTGGGGTATAATTTGCAGACAGTATCAGGCAAGTATCAAACAATTTAACAATTTACAAGTGAGCCTGTGCGTCAGATTTCCAACAATTTCAAATATGCGCAAAGCAAAGACTCTGACCAGCCTGTGCACCCGAAGTATGACCAGGGTCTTCACTACGCGTTTAGTATCTATAGATAGGGTCTCAAAGTATCTGTAAGCCATCAGGTAACTTTATATAAACAATATGTGACTATCAACGCTACTCAATGTTACCGCCTCACAGACGTTTCGAATTGTTGGAAATGTCACGCACGGGCTCAAGTATGAAACAGATACACCAAGCTTGAGGTTTGCTAAAGATACGTTGGCACTTACAGGCGATACATTATCAACGAAATAATCATGCGAAATTCATGTCAATTTAAATGGTCAATAGATCATCACGAATATTGAATAGAATTTTATAAATAAGTCTTCCATTTCATTCTTCAATGGACAATAATATTGTCAGTCTCAATATATTGACAATATATATAAAATACGTACTTAGTGTTCTGTATAAATAAAAATATCTAACGAAGTTGGGAGAATTGATCATTGTCGAGGCTCTGCCGAGACAATTATCAATTCCCACAACCAAGTTAGATATTTTTTTCGTACAATAAACTTAGTACGTATTATATTTATCTTATAACCTCTATTTGACTTGTTTTCGTCGATGTTTCTAACTGAAATGCGAGTTTCTAAAAAAAATAACCGCATTATATTATTGTTCTAAAAATAACTATGTGGTATCATAAAATATATCATACGGGATGTTATCACACGGATATTTGTATAGTTATAAGATAAAATTGATTAAGCTCAGGTGACATGTTTGACCTTGGTAGAGAGGTAGAACGTATGCTTCTTGATTAAGAAGCTGCGTGTTCGATTCCCTAGAGCCATCTCAGGTCTTCCCTTGGCCCATACATTCGGCGCGAGTACGGGTCCATTTCCAGGAAACAGATACGGGAGGGTAAATCTAAGTTTTAAGAAGTTTTATCCATATAGATATGAAATAAATATGTCAAACCAGCACATGGGACATATATTGAATAAATACCATTGTCAGTGATTTTGATTGTGATGGGCGTTGTAATATTCTGAAGGAACCAGTAGGTAATTTGCAAAAGCTATTAAATGTCTGTGGGTCGATCACAGGTGCACCCCACTGGCACGGGTTCGAAATGCGTTATGTACTTGTATGTCCCTTCTATACACAGCTTTCTAAGAACTGGCATCGTCTGGATAATCTCTTGACAGGTACTTTGATTACACGGTTCCCCTGATTTCATTGGTCTACAAGTTTGGCAGGTGCACGCCGCCATGACGATATTAACTGGAATTCGGTTGATATTTACATCGAGGACATAATGCCAAGGGCAGGTATAACTTGAATTTCCGATGTTGTTGTCGCACTGCTCGCATTTTGAATTACCATAAATTTTCGTCCTTTTACTCAGTCCAGTGCTGGCAAGAAGAGCATCGAAGGTTGTTCCGAATCGTTCCTCATTCTTGGCCATGTTTCTTTCAAGTGCAAGTGGATAATACTCTGGTACCAGCATAAATTTAGCTTCGATTTGCATCTCCTTGTACAATTTGATCTTAAGTTCATCTGCATTTTCTGGTTCTTTACAAGCCTTGGTTTGGTGAACTTTGTTAAGAATGATGAGACTAAATAACGTCAATTGTGCAGCCTTTAATGGAAAAGATAAATAAATTGGATAAAATATGTGATTAACAAAATTTTGAATATTTTGAATTTTGAACTTTTATAGCTAGACTTTTGTCGTACCGCATTTGCTTTTTTTCTGTTTGATAAATAACCTAACTAAATTCCGACAAAGAGTTTTTCGTTATTTGGAATTTCTATTTAATCTACGAACTGTTTAGACATTAATTAGTGTAGTTTTTGTGTTGTTACTTTTTCCATCGATGTAGAACGAAAGCGCATTTATCCCGCGACTTAAAAGAAGCTTTTATTTAATCAATCTCTCTAACACGTCCAGAAAAATGGGTCATCTAGGTAGTGCGTTAAGCGCCGACTCTTTTCAGACTGCTCAGGCTGATTTGGGTCGAAACTAATTGTTATATGCACATTTGGTGAATCAAGAAAGATCAATATACCTTCCTATATACTTTCTTTCGAAATGCAATATCTGGTTTATCTAGGATGGACCAAAATTTGTGGTGTCATCTGCACATATAAAGCATGTTGATCTTTGAAGAACCGCACAACCACTAATACATTTAACTTCATTGTGAAATTGAAATTTGTGAATGATTCCAATACAGTACAATACATTCCAATACAACACGATTCACTTTATTTACTTCTTTTATTTGGGGAAACAGGGATAGATGTGCATGAAATACAAATGTTTTAGGCAAAAATCACAAAATACAATCTGCGCGCAGATTTAGAGCAGAATAGAGAAATAAAATGAGGGGAGAAAGAGAATTAGAATCTGTCCATGATTATCTTTATGGATTCAACTAAATTTGCTACAGTTAACAACATCGTGAAATTGGCATTCATGTCGATCTAAACCATTCCAAATCACTCGCTCAGCGCTCCATTCATTCATTCCAAACACTCACCCAAACCATTCACAAACGCTCCAAACTCACTGAAAAACATATAATCAACTACTTCATCCAAAATAATAATAATAATAAAGCTACTTTACAAAATTTGCGATATTCGATTACCTACCATTAAATTCACTCAAAACTCGCTCCACACACTCATTCGATTTCTATCCAAAATCATTCCAAAAATCACTCACCTTGTCGTTTTCTCGATGTTGGTAGCTGTATTTGTGCTTTATTATGTATTCAAGGGTGATTCGAATTCTTAAAATATTGCATCTTTGAATGTAAGGGTGTTGTGTCAGACAGTTTTGTTCTGTATTTATGATACAACAACTAAGCATGTACTTGTACTCGTCGCCTATATCAGTGTCTCAAAGTGAATTTCGAACAATCAATCAAAAACTGCCAATCGAATGGCAGTTAATGATTGATTGATCGATATTCAATCGATGCTTTTAGGAGTGTTTTTGAATGATTTTGAATGAGTGATACCCGCGAATTTAAATTAAATTCATGGGAGGTACTGTAATCAAGTGTCTTTAATTTCGCCCAATTTCATTACCCCCCCTTTATTAAGATCTACGTTTTTTCTTGCTTGTGTTTTTCACGAGCCAGTTTGACGCATGAAATACCCTCATCGGCCAACAATTGTGGAAAGACTTTATCGATTTGAATGAAATGTCGATCGTTTTATAGCGATTTCGAAGTGTTTTAAAAAGATTTTCGAGCGTTTTTGAGTGATTGGAGTGTGTTTGGAATGAGAAAATATAGCGCCGAGTGAGTGAATAAGAATAGTTTTGAATGGGATGAGCGCCAATTTCATGATATTATCAACTTGTTCCATCTTTGAAGCACGCACAAGTAATTCTTTTCAGAGATCAACTGACGATGTTGCATCTCTAGAATTTAATGACAGGAAGGTAGAATGACCATTAAAGATTCAGAAAACCGGTTAAAACATAATAAAAAATGCCACTAGTTAGCTTGCACAATCGGCACAGTCAGCCCAGGGTAGACATTTTACGCACTACCCAGACGGCCCCTTTTCGCCTGACGGATAAAACATTATTTTTAATTTGAAAAAAAGTAAAATTTACATACCCAAAGTTCGACCATGTCTCAGTTTTCGATATTCTCAAACAACTTAAAATCGCAATTAATAACTTCCAAATGCCTACCCTCTTATATAACCAATTCCTTTCAATAGTGCCAAATATAATGAATGGGGAAAACACGGAAATAAATTCACGTGGAATTATTATGATTGAATAGCCTTAAAAAGTTCGATTTCAAAAGTTTAAAAAATCGATATTATCGTAGTTAAATAACGCTAGCTTAGGCTACAGATAGCCTGTAGTTACGAGCTTTAAACATTTTGCCGAACAAATAATGTCTCAAAATTTCCCACTGGCTGGGTAAATATTTACAAGCCTCCGAATCAATAAAAAAGGTTTCACTTCTTTTGTTTGATAAACCTAAATACCGTCTTTGCAATTCCAAAACTTCGTAACTACAGCTTTAATCAAGCTGTAGTTACGAGATTTGGGCATTACGTCGACGATATGCCATACTTTCGACTTAGCCGCCGTAACAAATGCTTGAGCATAGTTGTAGTAACGACATTCTGTTGGCCACGCGTTATTTGTTACTTACCGCTTTTCTACGTTTTTTACGTTCCTTCTACGTTTTTTACGTTCCTTCTACCTTTCGAATTACTGTAAAAATTCTGTAACGAAGGTTTCCTTCTCATTGGCATTTTTGAAACTAGTAATCGACCCTACAGAAAAACAGATTTTCTCTTCTAAGTGCCACTCCTTTTAAGATAGCTTCCAAGCTTGATTTCAACAGATCTTACACTAAAACAAAGCAAAAACAAACAACGAACAAACAAAAACTTTTCGATATACGCATCATCTGCAACACCATTTTGGTCGTATGTCCACTTAAATACCCAATTCGAGCCCCCAGCTGCTCATTCCGTTTAAGCTATTTATTTTTCGCAATGGTGGGAGAAAATTGTGAAAGAAACAGCTGGAGGCCTCGAAAGAATGTTATGGTAGCACTGGTGTAAGAAATACAAGGAATCCATTGTTAGGTGCTATATCTGTAGTGATATGGCCGATAAAATGTTAAAAGCGGCCGCCCAGAGTCTATGTTATTACCTTTACAGCTTTGCGCATCTCCGTTAAGTAAGAAATAAGTAGTTTGGAATTAATTGTCCAGAATATATACAGTAAAACTAGTTTTAAGCGACTACTGACGGGATCACCAAAAACATTCGTTGAAGAAAATGGCCGCTTAGTACACGTTTTGATTACCAACAAGAAACATACTTTTTCATTGGATATGCATATTGTTGCGAAATTCTCATTAATCCTTTATTGTTTAAAGTCAATACAATCGTCTCATTGATACGATTCTGGTGAGCTTTAACAACATAGGAATAATTTTCAATAATTTTTAGAACATTTATACCTTTTTTTTCAGAAATTTTAATTTAAAGAAGGGGATTTTGAAAACTGTCGCATAATAAAAATGGTCGTTTAGTAAACGTCGCCGCTGGGAAGATATACTTTACCACGTTAATATGAGATTATATTTTCAAGGTTTTTGAGATTGTCTTATAGTTCTGGACAAGATGATAATTTACGAAAAACGTTGCCCTTGCTTATGATTGACAGCTATTTGTCCATTATTCATTCGGATCCGGATTCGATCCCCGACGGCGGCACTCATTCTTACCGGCAACTTTCCAGTCAATTACCATAAACATGTGAGAGGAAATCAGCTTGGGGCTACAAAATGACGTATTGGTAGTACAGGTGTAAGAAAAACCAGGAATCCATTGTTAGGTGCTCCAGCTGCATGGATATTACCGATAAATGTTAAAAGCGGCCACTTAAAGACAATATGAATTACTACCAGAGCTTTATGAATCTCAGTTGGCGCGTCGGACTGTCATTCTGGAATACCCGGGTTCGATCCCCGACGGCGGCCTCATCCTTTCCGACTATTTGTTTACCACCAATGGGTTGATAATCGTAACCCATTTGGGATAGCAGCTAAAGGACAGGAAAGGGTGTGATGGTAGTACTGGTGTTAGAAATAACAGGAATCCATTGTTAGGTGCTCCAGCCGCCGCGATATTACTGAAATAATATTAAAAGCGGCGTAAAACCCCATTCAATCAATCAGTTATGTATCTCAGATGAAGTAAGATATGGGTAGTTTGGAATCAATATTCAATAATATAATGTCTGATTAACTCTTAATCCACTGGATTTGATTAAGAATTGCATTTTGTTTGAAAAAATCCAATTAATCAGGTTAAGACTCAATAAAAATCTGGCTCAAGCGTTTTTACCACAAAAATAGGCAGTTTAGGTTAAGATCAACCTGCATGTCTATGCAGGTTGATCTCAGCCCATACTACTAGTCAAAGATTTTTGCACAACAGAAATATGGCGTGAAAAGCGTGCAAAGAATTATGGGAAAACGGTCAATCGCACATCCCCTTTTATTTGTATTTAAGCTATGGAAGATTTCAAAAATAGATACCATTGATTGTATATATGGCTCCAATTCAACAAGATTAAGTTCTCTCCTCATTACAGTTGATAGGCATATTTAATATTCTGTAATGATATAATGAGGTTTTTTCCAGGGGTGTTGACTTTCTCCTCCATAATCTTAGCGAATGGGGTAGTGCAATCGTACTGGTCCTACTGAAAGATCAAACCATTCTGAAATTTGGGTAAACGAAAAAGTACTGACAGATAGGTTTTAATAAGGGCAAAAACGTATCAATGCTATACCGATGTTTTTGTTTTTGTTTGTTTGAATTGGGTTTCTAGCCGCTTTCAACATTGCTTCAGTCATATCGCGGCTGCTGAAGCACCTAACAATAGATCCCTGGTATTTCTCAAACCATTACTACCATCACATCCCTTCCTAGCCACCAGCTGCTATCCCACATAGGTCTACAATTATCAACCCATTGGTGAGAAAGAAATAGTCGGTAAGGATCAGTGCCACCGACGAGGATCGAACCCGGGACCTCTAGATTGACAGTCCGACGCGCTACCAACTGCGCTATGACGGCGGCTAGTAGTACCGATGCTGAACAGAACAGAACAGAACTTTATTTTCAATATATAGCTTATCATTGCTATAAATAAACAAACCAACAAACATAGGGATATGGCAGATGATAACTAATATTATCCATGATTAATGCCCTGGCAGGGCGGAGCCATAACGGACCGTTGCACTTCAGGTTAAGGGAACTCAGCTTTTATCTAAAATAACCTACTTCCTAAGAGAGTCGACAAAAATAACTCGAAACCTTAAATCGTGGATTGGTAACCAAATCCTCGTAACTTCAGCTTAATCAAGCTGAAGTTACGAGGTATTGGTAACAAAACGATGAAATGTGTTCATCCTCTCAAAGCACGTGATTCCTTTAGGTTTTAGGATACAGTTATTTGCACGCGTTAACGATGATTACCGACTAAGATTTGAAAGAACCTAAACTATTGAAAAGTAAATTCGCCAAATTACGTCACAGTTAAGCCCCACCCTGCCAGTTCATTAATTACGCAGAATACAATGAAAACATTTTTTTTTTTTTTTTTTTTTAAACTATAACATCGAAGAGACTGTTACATAGTTTAATAAATTTAGTTTTTGACCAAATTAAATTTTATCCTGACATAAGGGTCGTTCAATCACTGATTATTTCAAGTTTATAGTAACATTCTGTGGCATCCAGAATATTCAAGAACTAAGTGCTACGATTTATCACAGTTCTAGTACGGAGTGTCATGGACCACTACGGATAGTTACGGTTCACGCTGGAAAATGTTCGTATCCCATTCATTATCTGTTCATTATCTGTAAAAAGTTGGCCTTTGCACGAAGCATTTATATTTTTGGTAATACGGGGGCGTTAATATTACACTAGTGAAAATTGTTCGAATTCGAATCCATATCGTGCAACTGCCCGCTTTTGGTAACTCCTTGGGCACTGTATTTCAGAGCCGTTAATAACAAATTAGAAAAATATAATGTGAAAGATCATGATATAACCAAAATATTGTTAAAAAAGATATTTTCAGAATTAATTCAATGCGATTCTACGTTGTAAACCAACGTAGAAAAAGTTAATGTTTCCGTAAAAATGAAAAATTTCGACAAAGGTCGGTTTCAAGATTCTATTTCTTGAAATAAATTAGAAGTCTCAATTTTGAAATAAAGCTCAATTCTATTATATATAAAGTACAAGAACATGTAACTTAGTCAAGGAAGAAAATTATTATCGCCTATACAAATTGGTATAATGGCTTCTACGTCATTATAGAATAATAAGCTTAAACATATGACAGAATTCCCTACTGTTTAACCTATTAACGACCCTTACAAACGCAAATCAATACTTCGAGGATTTAGAGCTAAAAAAAACGAGTATGTGTCTATACAGTGTATAGACACATACTTTGTTTTTGCTCTAAGCATTCGACACGTACTCACAAATTCATATCTGATGCAGAGGCATGAACTATGATACAAGCAAAGTCTTTAAAAAATTGCTTTCATATAGGAGGTAAAAGCTTTTTTTTGCTTTAATTAACATTCTGTTTTCTTAAAATGATATAGCCTTAGATAGGATTCATAATTGTGCTTTTACGTAATGTAACAAAATGCCCGATATCC
Organism: Fragum whitleyi; assembly: GCA_948146395.1. Lineage (NCBI taxonomy): Eukaryota > Metazoa > Mollusca > Bivalvia > Cardiida > Cardiidae > Fragum > Fragum whitleyi. The sequence goes on from OX411553.1 coordinate 40,047,637, forward strand.
TTAAGTTGAAAAACTGTTTAACATATGTATATATTCTCTCATAAAGTTGAAAAACTGTTAAACACATGTATACTCTCTCACAAAGATGGTACCAAATAAAAATGGAAGGAAATCAGGTCGACCAAAGAAGGGGAACTACAGTTAACAACATCGTGAAATTGACATCGTTAATGATTTTGGAATGAGTTTGGAATGAAATTGAATGAGTGTGTGAGGCGAATTTTGAGAGAAATTAAGGGGAGGTAATCCAAAACCGCTATCTTTGTTTAGTACGAAAAAAATTAGCGATATTAATTTCCCCCCTTTAAAAATATGCTTAAATGATCTAGAAAGCCAACATTCCTACAGAAAACGCAATCAATCGCAATAACGTAATAGATAATTTGTACTAAAAAACTCAAGCTGGTTTTATGAATTATCCGTGTGCCATCGTCAATAGTGATTTACAAAGATTCTATCACGTAGCGAAAAAAAAAAAAAAAAAAAGAAAAAGAAAGATCGGTTTAAGTGCCTCGTACTCGGTCATTCTCGATTCACTTGAGAAAAAGCGTGGAGATTGGACAGAACAGAACAGAACAGAACAGAATAATAAATTCATTTTGACCTGTTGATTTTTGTACATACATGTAGTCATAAAACATAACTGTACATGCATACAAAAATCACATCACGTTTGAGTAAGATTTTTTTGCAAATAACAAAAATAATAAAGTTAAATAATATGTAAAAATAGAAAAGTAAATGAATAAATAAAAAAGGGAGAGTAGCAACTTGGTCGGACAGGTATTTCTATATTTGCTTCTGCTGCATTGAACAGGGAAACTAAATATTTATGTCGCAGTCTCTTATTTGCGCATTGAAATCGTTACTTATTAAGGTCGACAAAAAGGTTTGTCGATAAACAGTTATAATTTGCGTAAAATTATTCAATTTTGAAAACATAATTCGTCTATTGATTGGGGATTAAACGAAATTAGCTTACAGATCAACGAGTCACGAGTGAATCTTAAATCGCGGCTATTCGCGTACATTAGGACCAACCGATGAGAAAAATAACGGAGTGAAGTCTTTAAATCAGTGGAAAATGACTTTTGCATTTTAAGATTAATTTCTTTAGTGCTTTTCTGTGGTTTATCGAAAAATATCGGTAGATTATCACTTGATAATCTCACCACAAAAACAGCGATATTATCAAAAACGAATACCCCGCTTTTGTGCATTTCATCTTATCTGACGTCATTTATGCGAGGCGAAATAAGTGACGTCACAATGAACGTCACATGCAAAATGACGCGCTTTACGAAAAGATGTCCTAGAAATTTCACATTTTGTCTCATTTTATTTCATTTATCAAATTATAAGATACGAAGAGATTTTTGTTGATTTCGTGGCGATGTGAAACTTTACTCTCTTTGTCTCTTAGTGTTCGACATACAGTCAAACTTACTCAAGCGACCACGTTTATTAAATGATCACTTTTTATTTAGCGACCGTTTTCAAAATCCCTTTATTTAAAATATAATATCTGAAAAAGTAGATATTACTGGTCTTAAATGAATCCTGTGTTGATAAAACTGATTAGAATCGTCTCATTGAGAACAAGAAAAGTTTTAAAATTAGATGAATGTAGGACAACCTTCGATTACAAAGTTACAATTAGTGGATGGGGTATTTTTGACATTTCTTGTTGTGATAAGAAATGTGTGGAAGGCTGTTGCATTGCTTTTAATTTTCAGAAGCCCACATGCGTTTTAACACTGATATTTGTACATAGAATTGATATAATGTGCGTTTTTCAAGTGTCGAAAAATTAAAATTTCTCTAAAAAGTGTCATTTTTGTGACTTTTGAATATACAGGATATTTTTGACTGCACGTTTGTGCAGTCTTATCTTAGTCTACACTGTATACCAAAGCTTATTGTACAGTAAGTAGGTATGAAGAACAGCACGAGAAGGGTTAACCGCATTTTCATTGCCCAATAAATGTGCAATAAGTGAATTTGGATTAAATTGATTAATCGATTTTGAATAAACTTCCTTCAGGAAGCTAGTAATGTAAATAACCTATTGAAATTAAGATTAATCCAAATTTGAATATTCAACCTCTTTTCAATATTTTTGCCAAAACCAAATCATCTCTAAAATCCCATTGGTCGTGTGTATTTAATTGCCTTATCATAATTAATGAGTCGCCCATTTGGCTCGTTTACTCGATCAATTATCCAGAAAGTCGAATGTAGACGGGGATAAACCCAAGTTGTAATTACGCGTTGCCTTATCGATGTAATATCAATTGCTTTTAACCGTTTCCAATTGCCACGATTATAGCATTAAAGGAACTCGGTCTAAACTGAATAAAATTCTGACGTCTTGCATCTCACTGAAATTTATTTTTGGCTAATAAAGAAATAAATAAAAAGATAAATAGATCAAATTCAAATAATAATACCTTGATTTCGACCTGAAGGCTCTTAATAGGTATGGTCACGGCCTGTTTTGATGTTTGCCAAAAACACTTTTTTTACAAACACAGTGTCGAACAAAATTAGTATTGTTATCTAACCACCCTCAATATCATTCAAAACTCTCGGATCCTGCCCATTCAATTTTACTCCAAAATTATTTCAAAATAGCCCACCTTGTCAATTACCCTATGTTCCATAATTTACAATAGAGAGATATATGCGACAACAAACAACAGGTTGGAGATTTGTCACAAGATATACCCGGCCACTGCTGGATGTCCAAGTATGAAAACAAACAAAAAAAAAAACAACAACAAAAACTATGTAATTACAAGAAATACGCTATGTTATGGTTCTCACGCATTGCAATCCGTAAACATGAGAGGAACATATCTGCCAAGTTTCAGGTCAATCGGACATAAGGTGACAGAGTTATTCTCCGGATAAAGAAGTGGACAGCACCCGCTTGCAACGGGTGATCAAATCTCTTTCGACGGGCGTATAAAAAAAAAATAGATGACCCAACGAAATTCCAAGGCATTGAAAATACAAAGGTTGCAGCATCGATCTTGCTTCTTAAGTACTAAAAAGAAAATACTTTATTTCAAGAACTAGATTATTGGCTATAGTCAAAAACGTAGGATCGAAAATTCTAGTCGAATCTCTATCCCACTGTCTCTGTCTGTATCTATTATTACTGAAGTAAGACGTGTTAATATAAAAGGAAAGGCAGTCGGTTTTAATATATATAATTATGTCGAGCCGATGGTAGAACTTCGTAAAAAGGGCAGATTAATACTTACTAGTACATACGAATGTTCTATTTCAAAATGCTAAGACGTTGTCATATGTCAGTAACGTGCTATGCACACGCTAGTAACACGGATCCCATCTTACAATCAGTTTTTTGCCTAAGTCAAACATTTAAGTTGCTTCTACAGCAGTAACTAAATATGGAATTCTGCCATACATCATCTCATTGAGACGATTCCAATGAGATAATGCAAGGCAGAATCTAACAATAAATGAAAACACCAGACATGATTTGTGTTTTTGACTTACGATTAATTTTGTCGTAAGAAGTTAGTACGCTAGAGACTTGCTACGAGAGTGCAGAATAATCCTTAAACGAGTTTCTGGTAAATGCTCGTTGTCTGCGCATGTCATATTCTCCGAAGAAGTAAGCATTTGAAAAATGCCACCTATCGGAAGATAACGGGTAAATGCTTAGACTCTGCTATACGCATGTAGCACGTTATTTACTCGCTGGAAACACGCTCAGTACAATGGAGACATACTATGCAATTATTTCCTTATACATAAGCCACACGCTGGAAACGCGTGCAACTTTTGTTCCAGTGTTCTTTTGGCATATGTGCATGTCGTGACCCTACCGCACTGAATATGTGCCGAGCGTGAGCGGAACGTGTTTCAAAACGTTTGAAAATGTGTGCATGCGAAAACTAAGCGCTTCACGTGTGCAAGCGTGTTACAGCGTGCTCGTAGCTTGTGCGAAACATGTCTATCGTGTACTCAACGTATTGAGAGCGCGTTTTTTTTAAAATTCTATCATGGCACAAGATTTTATGTCTATACAAAGCATGCAGTCGCCTCGTGGTTGAATGGGCGCCAATCGTCGAAAAAAGATCCGAGTGGCTGTTCCATTCCGCCCATGTACAAATCTTCATTGATGTAACATTGGGTAAACTCGGAATGTTGGCAAGGCAACCTGATAAAAAAAACCCCCTCAATTTTGTCTATAGTACGAAAATATTTAGAAGCTGTCAAATAAGCGTAGGGGTATTATACTTTGCAAGACTCTCAAATTATCGTGGGCGAATTATATTTAATCGATTACGTAGTTTATGACGTAGTTTATGACGTAGTTTAAAATTATGACGAGTATTTTTTACACAAGTTTACTTTATCCGGATGGTTTGATAGATTAAAAATTGTACTTTTGTTTGAGTTGTTGGTTGAATTAACTACTTCGCTTGTTTTCAGGTTCGATCCTTTATTACAACTGACGGATAAATCAAATTACAATAGTTACAATAACAAACAAACACGTATCTAATAAACAACGTAACGTCAAGACAACACAGACGTAAAATACGGGAACGTATACAAGACGCGGGAAAGACGAAACGACGTTAACGTAACGCGGGAACAACATACAGACGTTGACGTGTCCACAACATTCTCCGGGCACCACAATGCAATAACACAAAAAATCATAAATTAGTGAATCAAACGGATAAGAAACACATTGATTTCGGCACTTTCCATGAATGTCCTTATGTCTCTTTGATACACATGAATTAAGGAATGAATTAATATGGAATGTCCGTATGAAAATGAATTTAATAGGATTCCAACTTCGGGTTCTTCGTTGGTGTCTAAGGTTTTTATCATCTCGCAAATAAGAACGTCGTCGTGGAGGTCTATCGTATATGAAGGACCGTTTTCTAAGGGGGTATTGTAGATTGTTAGTAACGGGGCTCGATCTTTGGTTCACATCGACGAAGTCGTAGTTTTGCGATGTCCGATTCACAAAACGCTCACAGAAGGGTGACGCAGGTATCCTCCGCCCACACAAATGTTTACCGGGAAACAAATCTATTGATATGTCATACTGATTCTCGCTTTGATATGACTGGGTGATATTAAACATCATGTGGGTATTCGTTTCATCGGGATCTGTCGGCAAAGGTCCGGAGAGAAGATATCCCACTTTCGATTGTACTGCAGTGGGACCGTTTCCCCGAATCACTTTGTCCTCAACGACTTTCCAGTACTGATCTGCACCAATCAATAATGAAATCTCGAACTTATCTTCACTGGAAAATGGGTGTGCTAACTTAAGTCCACTGAGATACGGTAGATTTGACACGCGGTTATGTGCGGTGATCTGTAGAGGCACTGCTATTGACGGAATGATAAGAACGTCTAATTTCACCTTCTCGCTGTTATCTGTTATCAGAAATATTTCAGCTTTTCCTATGTCTTGATAAGACAAATCTTGTTGCTGGCTACCGAAAGAAGCTAATCGTATCTGTTCTGTTCCTTTTCGTATTACTCCTAATTCATTTGCTAGTTCCTCCGTTATAAAACTTCTCTGCGCGCCTTCGTCGAATAGTATATTTGAGTAGGCATAATGACCTTCATTCTCAACTTCTGCTACTGCCGTTTTCAATAATATGTCTGGTTTGTCGTGATTAACGTTCATTATTGTTGTTTTGGGTGCCCCCTCGATATCTGACTTAAAACGGGGATTCTTGAAACAAATACTAGTATGATGTTTCTTATCGCAATATCTGCAAGTTCTTTTTGACTGACAATTGACCACATAATGATTTCCTAGACAGTTGAAGCACATTCTTCTCCATTTAACTTCGTCAACCCTTGAGGCATGACTGGCGAATTCTCTGCATTCGTTGCTGTAATGCTCTTGTCTACAATAGGCACATTTTACTGGTTTCTCAACCACGCTCGTGTTAGTATCTACATCAGTTATGCTTTGTGTAGCAGTATAGAACATTGCTGTTGGGTTTTGAGTACGGATCTCTAATGTTTTAGAATCTCCAGCTTCAAGTATGTTTATCTCTCTGTTGATTGCTTTACGTAAGTTTTCCAAAGTCCAGTTGTTATGCTCATTTTCCCTCGCGATATTTTTCCTCATTTCACTGGGTAGCTTGTCTAATAAAATTGGTACTAATAGGCTACCATAAGTATCTTGACTTTGATTCAATGATTCTAGCCCTCGGATGTAACTCTCTATTTTATCATGAAATAACCTTAGATCGTGTATAGTAAATGAGGGGCTAGGTAACTGTAAAAGAGCTTGCATGGTAGCTTGAATAATCTTATGTTGCTGACCGTAACGTTCACGTAACAGCTGTAGTGTTGATTGTCAATAACCGGAGCCCAGATCTGGAACCTTCCGGAAGTGGATTACTGTGGTGGTGTAAACAACTGATATCAGCCAATCAGTGCGCAGTATTGTTCCCGCCTTGGGTGGAATTTAGCATATCCCACAGTGCGCACAGAAGATCGCCCCCAGTACACGTTCGACGTCTTGAAGGAAGCTTAGCAGTCCAATACTTGGTAGTGCCGGCACTAGCAGGGACGACTACAGGACTTACGTAAGTAGTAGTTTATATCCCTCGTATAAGTGGCAATTACACAACAATTGGCGCTGCGACTTGAACCGCGTTTTGGATAAAATTCCAATTGCAGACGACAAGTGAAATTTTTTCATTTGAAGCTGCACGCCGGGGGTCGAACTGACTTGTTAAATTCTGGAATTAGTTTTCCTACTGTCATTCATTGCAATTACTAGGCGTGTCAGTCAATTTATTCTTGCATTTAGGTTGTCAGAGTTGAAATTTATTTTTCGGCAAGGTCAAACTCGTGTGTCTGTTGAATTGCTGGGCGCCGCCATATTGGATGTTTACAGTCAAGGTCAAATAGGATGGTGCAAATTATTTGTTCGTTTTAGGTTGAAATATTTTGAATTTCTAGCTTTCACCTTAAATTATAGCATATGTGCTTAAAAGAGAATTGTTTTAAATAGTTCTTGAATTAGTATTGTTGCAAATTAGGTGAAATTTTGGGTTTTCGTGTTTTTCTACCTTACCCAAATACAAGTAATATTGCAAAGGCCTAAGTTTATTAATTATTTGTAGGATATTGTATATCCTTTATTTTTGATTGTGCTGTCGCTTTATGTGCTTTAAGTGTCAACTACATTAGCTGTTGCTTTTTGTGTTCGGTGACATTTAAAAATTTGTAAACTTACTTCCTTGGTTCAAAATGAATAAAATTCCAATAAATCATGCCCCAAGGGAAACCTTGTTGACAATTCCGGGAATAGGGGAGAAAAAGGTGGATATGATTTTAAATTTCCGCAAATCAAAGCCTATAACGGAACAAAACGTGCAATTTATTGGTTTTGCTATCACACCAAATTTCCGTGAAGCAATTGATTACAATTTCTATCCGGAGCAAGCCCATCAAGAATTCGTTAAAGATTGGGAAAAGCTAAAAAGGGCCGAAAACTTCATTGGCCAGTTCTTAGGAAAGGAAGATGATGACGAAACTGATGAAACACGGCCATTGCCTGCTCCTAACACTTATGGGGGCGAAGATTTTGGGGTAAGACCTAAAATAAATCAGGCAGGGGCTGATGTGGGGTTTGGTTTTAATGCACAAAAGCCGGATAGGGAGGGTAATAGGAAAGTAGGATGGAAAAAGGGGTACAATGAACCCGAAAAGTATAATAGGGAAGATAGGTTTATGGATGCATTGACAGCGTTAATGTTCGAACAGAAAGAGAATAAAGAAGCATTTCAGGTGCTTTTGGAGGACGCGAAAAATAGAGGTAAATATTCTAAATTATCGCATGATAAACCGGACAGGATGCCCTCAATACCGCATTCTCTTGAATACGATGGTTCAACCAGCGTTAATCAATTTCTTCGGAAATACAGGAGTTTTTGCAAAAGTAGTGGCTGGACTCAGGATTTAGCAAAAAGAGATGATCTGCTTTGGGTTCTATGTGGGAAGGCTGCGGACTATTACGCCAGTTTACTGGATGCTAGGCCGGGGTCAACCTATCCAGAGATTGAGGAAAAGTTGGCTACAAGATTTGGAAGGAATGATATTCCTGAAAATCTTCTGGCTCAGTTTTCCTCAGAAACACAGAGACCGGAAGAATCATTAGAAGATTGGGCAGACAGAATTCATGATCTGGCTACTAGGGCATATGATGGTTTTGGCCATAAGAAGATAATGTCATTGGCAGTCACAAGGTTTTGCCAAGGGTGTTGTGACAAGGAGGCAGGTTATAGGGTGATCTCTAATAAAGTTCGACCTTCTGACCTGTTTGAAGCAATATCCGAGGTAAGATGGCAGCGATTTTTGGCTCCAAAGGTCGATTGGTGCAAAATGTTGAGTTGAACTCTGATGAGTCTTGCTCAGTTCAGGCTGTCACCAATGCAGACAGAAAAAATAATAAAGTAAATTTCTCGCGTCCACCAAGCCCTGTTAATAGTGATAGGATGTTACGGTTGGAGGAACGAATGGGGACTATGGAGAAAAAGTTGGATGGTTTTGATAAGAAACTTGATAAATTAATCAATTTAGTGTCGGGACTGTCCAATTACAAGCAAAGGTCAAGCAGTCCAGGGCCTAACCGTAGTCCAGTTAAAAAACAACCGACATCTCCCAATAGAAACACATGTTTTCAGTGCGGGGGTGTTGGTCATTTTGCTAAAGAATGTCCCTCCAAGCGTCAGAAAAGTGTTAATTTCTGTTCTACAGAGGAGAGATGTGAAGATTTAAACTCCTCAGGGTCGGACTTCTAGGCCATAAGCTGACCCTTAATAAAAATGGCCTGGAAATTGAGTGTTCAGATGAGCCCGACAATAGCTTGACAAATAAAATCGAAGTTCCTATTGAAATTAGGAAAAAAGACGTTGTACACATTAATCAGTTAAGTTCAGCAAATATGTTAGTGATTGATGTAAGTGTGGGTGGGGTATCGACTGAAGCTGTTGTTGATTCAGCAGCTGAAGTTACCATCATCTCAGACTGTTTGTATAGAAAGCTGAGTCCAAAACCAACAACTGTCCGTACAGTAAAATTAAATACTGCTGGCAGAAACATGGACATGATAGGATTCGTTGTGGGTCCTGTGTCCATAGGTTTGGGTGATAGGTTTTTTAATGAATGGGTGTATGTAGCACCGATTGAAAATGACATGTTGCTGGGCTTGGATTTTTGCAAGAAATATGGGGCAGAAATAAATGTAGGTCAAAATTTATTTAAATTGGGTGATCTAGCTATAACCATGAAAGGTCAAAATAAGGGTTCTCATAGGATTGCACAAGTAAAAGTTTCTAAGAGAGTAGTCATTCCCCCTAATAGTATGAAATTTATTCGTGGAAAAGTGGGGGGTCTTGAGTTAGATAATTATTATGCAGAGCCCTTAACCATAAATAACCTTTTGGTAGCTAAATCTATCCATAAAGACACGGATATGCCCACTATTTGTGTAATGAATTTAACTGACCAGTACAAAACTTTGAAAAAAGATCAAGCTATTGCCAGAGCACTTCCCTATTCAGAAATTTGCCCTATACCGGGTGAGCTACAAACTTTTGGCTTAAATCAAGTAAGAAAAAGGGATGCTAATGAGACGGGTTTACCTGAGCATTTAGCTAGTATGTATGAAAGGTCGATAGAGAACCTGACAGTGGAGCAATCTCAAACATTTAAAAAGCTTATTCTTGAGTTTCACGATGTCTTCGCAGAAAATGATTTTGATCTTGGAAATTTTAATGCTTTAGAACATAAAATTGATACTAGGGATGCGCGTCCCATTAAGCAAAAGATGCGTCGGACTCCCATTGAATTTGTCAATGAGGAAGAAGAACATCTAAATAAGATGATAAAAGCAGGGGTTATCACTCCATCCATTTCAGAATGGGCGTCACCTCCAGTTTTGATTCGGAAACGCTGTGGAAGTGTGCGTTGGTGTCTGGACTTCAGAGCCCTTAACAATGTTACGAAAAAAGACACTTATCCATTGCCAATAATAGAGGAATGTTTAGATACTTTGATGGGAAATGTGTGGTTTTCGAAACTTGACGCCAACTCTGCATATTGGCAAATCCCAATTGCAGAAGAGGATCAACCGAAGACCGCATTTATTACAAAATACGGCTTATTTCAGTTCGTTAAAATGGCTTTTGGATTATGCAATGCGCCTGCAACCTTCGCGAGAGCAATAAATATGATTTTGCGGGGTTTGGTATGGAATATTGTCTTGGCTTTCCTTGATGATATCATGGTGTTGGGCAAATCATTTGAGAATCACTTGGATAACCTCCGACGGGTCTTTTTGCGACTCAGGGAGTACCGATTGAAACTCAAACCAAAGAAATGCGTGTTTTTCCAAAAGCGAGTGGAGTTTTTAGGCAGAATTGTGTCGGGTGAGGGTCTTGAAATAAGTGACGAACAAGTCGCTGCGGTTAAAAATTGGCCTACCCCTGAAAGTTCTAAAGATGTAGAACGGTTTTTAGGGTTAGCAAATTACCACAGGGGCTTCTTAAAGGGCTATGCCGATCTAGCAACTCCATTGTACGGTTTGACAGGAAAAAATGAATTTCATTGGGGTGAATCTCAAGAACGGGCTTTCAATCAGATTAAGGAAGCCTTAACGAGTGCTCCAGTGTTAAGTTTACCCAATAGGACGGACACATTTATACTAGATACCGATGCCTCGCAAAACGCTATCGGGGCTCAATTGCCACAGTTGCGGAACGGTCAGGAGAGAGTAATTGCGTTTGCTAGTGTTTCTCTCACGCCTGAGCAGAGGAGATATTGCACTACCCACAAGGAATTACTAGCGGTGGTGCGTTTTACTCGTCAGTTCAGGCATTACTTATTGGGTCGTGAATTTGTGGTCCGAACAGACCATAGTAGTCTAACCTGGCTCCTTCATTTTAAGAGCCCACAAGGCCAATTAGCAAGATGGCTCGAAGAATTGGGACAATACAATATGCATGTCCAACATAGGCCCGGGATTAAACATGGGAACGCGGATGCTCTTTCTAGAATACCTGAGTCTGGTTACTGTGATAACTTTCGGCTGGGGGGCGATGTTTCCAGTCTTCCCTGTGGGGGGTGTAAGCATTGTGCTCGAGCCCATAAGAACTGGTCCAGTTTTGCAGAAAAAGTGGATGATGTTCTGCCTTCAATTGGTAGTTCGCCATCCAGGAGTGTGGCCATGTGTCTGTCCTGGAATGAAAATTTGCCTAGTGATCCGGCGGTTAGTGTGGTCAGAACACAGGATTTAGAGCTGACGGGTTGGGGGTACTCCCAGGCGGAAATAAGGGATTTGCAAGAAAAGGAAGAAGATTTAAAGTATATTCTGGCTTGGTGTCGGGATGGAACGGAACCGCCAGAGGGCGCAATGTTTCGTTCGAGTCCTGCTGCCAAGAATTATTGGATAAATAAGGAGTCTTACTTCCTCGAGGATGGTCTTATATGGAAAAAATCTCTAAATCAAGATAAGCGCTTGGTGGTACCATCCGATCTTAGGCAGGAAATCCTAAATTTATCCCATGATATCCCAACGGGGGGCCACCAAGGGATTGTGCGTACTACAGAACGAGTTAAGTCAAAATTTACATGGTATGGTTTAGCTAAGGATGTAGAAATTTTTGTAAGTGGGTGTAGTACGTGTAGTCAATACAAAAAGCCTAGTAGGAAGAATAAAGGGGCCATGCGTTTATATCAAGCGGGGTCACCCTTGGAGAGGGTTCATATTGACTTCCTCGGACCCTTATTAAGAACACCAAGGGGCAATGAATATGTTCTAATGATTGTAGATCAGTTTACAAAATGGGTAGAATGTATTCCTTTGCCTTCACAAACAGCTGAGGTGACCGCGAGAGCCTTTGTTAATGAATTTTGTACTAGGTTTGGCTTCCCCTTTGAGATATTTTCTGACCAGGGTCGAAATTTTGAAAGTAGCCTGTTTGCAGAAATGTGTAAGCTTACAGGTATTACTAAAACTAGGACTACACCGTATAGACCTTCTGGCAATGGGCAGGTGGAAAGGTTTAATAGAACTTTGATGGATGCTGTCCGCTGTTTCGTTAAAAAGGAACCCCAGAATTGGGACATTTGGCTAGCCCAGATTTCAGGGGCTTTGCGAGCCAGCATTAATCGACAGACTGGGTTTACGCCTAATCGGTTGATGTTGGGCCGCGAACTAAATTTGCCAGCGGATTTACTTTTCCCTGTAGAGAGACATTCATATGAAGGTCCTGTGCAATTTGTTCAAGAATTAAATGCGACTATGATCAAGGTTCATGCCACAGCAAGGGAAGCTCTTGGATCTTCTCAGCTTCGTATGAAGAGGGATTATGATCTGAGGGTTTCCGAGCATTCTTTTCAGGTAGGGGACATTGTCTACGTTTTGAACAATCCAAACCCTAAGGGCGTGTCGGCAAAATTAGTTGCTGTTTGGAAAGGACCTGGGGTAGTAATTGCAAAGTTTACTGCCTATACATATAGGGTTAAGTTTAAGGGATCGATCACAACTGCTCATCATGACAGAATGAAAGTATGTAAGGATAGGGAACTCCCTTCGTGGTTAAATAATTTCATGAAAACCTTTGACAGGGATTATTCTAAAGGATTAATTTATTGTCTTTGTCGAAGGGGTTACAAGGGGGAGTTCATGATACAGTGTGACGAGTGTGCAGAATGGTACCATGGGGCCTGTATTGGTGTTACACCTCAACAAGCTAAAGGTATTTCTGCATACCAATGTCCTAGGTGTCGACCCGTTTAGATTGGCCGGAAAGGTAACAAGTTTTTTAAGTAAAAGAAAAAGCTAACTGTGATATATGTGCTTCTGTGATCTATGTCTGTGATATGTTAATATTTTTAGTGAATTTGTATATTTTTGTATTGTAATGCATGTGTATTGTAATATATGTAAAGTTTGCTTTTGTTTGTGTATAGTGTATTAGTGTTGTATATTCAGGCCTGTTGTCCAAAAACAAAATAATGATTAAATTAAGTATTAGGAAACTTAAATTCAAAAACTTTAATTTGATATTTCTGGTAATTTGATAGGACTTCAGAATATACACTCCATTACCCCTTACAAAACCTTTGTTTTGGTTTGTTTTCAGATCACACTATGGCCGCAGGAAACTTTCCGGAATTGGCAGCCAAAGCAATCCTCGATGTTGAGGGCAAACTAGGCAAAGGAATTTTGATACCTGCTAAAGAGCTTTTCAATGATTTAGGTTTGAATTTTGTTCAAAAAGATGACTTCCAACGTTTGGTTGTTGGAATGTACAATTTGGCTAAATCAAAAAACCATTGGAAATGGGTGGAAACTGCGCAGTTAAGTGCTTTAGTATTTTTTGAGAAGCGTTGGATCCTTGATAATTTGCCTCACAAGTATAAACACAAGAATAAGGTACATATATCTAATAGAGTTTCTAAAGATTACTCTTTTCAACAAAGCAAGGATATTAGATATAACCCTGAGTTTGTCGGCAAATCTTTTTCTAAACTAAATGCTGAGGACGTAGTTTGTAAGGAACCTAGCACGGAGCAAATGATCCCTTTAAAGGTAGATTCACCATTGTCTGAGCCTGAGCCTATTGAGTTACTGCCAGGCCCCCCTTCACCAACTTCTATGGATGTGGTTGAGGAAGGAGAGCTTGTAAGCAATGAATCAAGACTGTCTGTTCCTGTATCAGAGCTTAACTCCATAACAGACAATTTAACAGTAACGACTTTGGAAGGTGAACGCTCGGTTTCATTGGTTCCTAAAGGGGTGACTCCTGGGAGGATGCATGGCTCGTTATGTCCATGGAAAAAATGCACTTTCAGAACGAGAGGTCTTAGACATCATGTTAATCGAGTGCATCTGCCCAGGGTTTTCAGGGATAATGTTGGTCTGGCTAGAGTGAAATCTCAGGATTTTATTGAGCAGAGACTTGCAGGCCTGGGAATGCTGCGCAGATTTCTACTGGGTTCTGATGGACCTATAGAAGACTTAATTCCTATTGTGAATCAGTCAGGTTGCTTAAATGAGGGTTGTGTCATCTCTAGCCATGTTTCTTCTGCTATGACCGCTATGTGCAAATTTAAAGAGTGGGAAAATTTGGAGTCATTCAATCTATTTCCACTTAATTCCCCAGCGTGCCTTATTCATTGGCGATGTCTGGCCGTCCTTATCGGCAAATTGTCAGTTAAAAAACGTAGGATTTTTTATTTAAGGTGTAATTCCCTAACCACTCAGGTAGCAAACCCAGGATTATCGAAGGAAGTTGTGCAGACAGCGATGCAGTCAGGTCTACCGGAGTCTTCAAAAGAAAAGGGGGTAGAATGTGACGATAATAATAACCAGGTGGGTCCGCCAGTTATTCTTACTTCTAATCCTACACCTATGCAAGAGAGCTCTCATCCAGACAGTCAGTTGCCCTGGGCAATCGATAGTCACATGCACCTTGACCGAACAGCCAGGAAGCTTTTCGGTAAGTCTGTTGATATTTCCTTGGATGATGTCCTGAGTCATAAACATGTCGGTAAGCCTGAAGTTCCAATAAATTTGCTGGGTGCTGTGGCCGTTTTTTGTGATCCTGCAGATTACCCTATGTCTTTACCTAGCGATCCAAGACTTAAGATTGCTATAGGGGTACATCCTCGCAAAATTGGGGAATTCACCCCCTCAAGAGAGTCTCGGTTTGCAGAACTACTCAGCAGTCCTAGAGTGACTGCCCTGGGAGAAATTGGGTTAGACATGACCGAACATCACTCAAGATGGCCATTGCAACAGGAAATTCTGGTCAAAGCTCTTTCTTATGTACAATTTAGGAAACCTCTTATTCTACATATAAGGGGAGACCAGTCTGATGAGGGACAGCGTTTGTATAGTAAAGTGTACTCTTTGGTGTACCAATACTGTGCCCCATTACAACCAATCCATTTACATTGTTTTAATGGTAATCCAATAGATGTTAAAAGTTGGTTGTCACATTTCCGTAATTGTTACTTCGGTTTCACTTTAGGCCTTAAGTCATTTAATAATGAGCAACTTGCGGGTCTTATGGAAGTACCTCTTAATCGTCTACTTTTGGAGACTGATTCTCCTTATTTTCCTTCTATACCAGGTGCAAATCTGAGCACTCCTTCTTTCATTGGTTCAGTGGGGAGAGAGGTAGCAAACAGGAGGGGAATAGGTGTGAGAGAGGTCTTGCATATGACTTGTGAAAATGCTTAGATCTTATATGGATATTAAGTAAAGTATTAATTTGTATTGCAAAGTTATTTTTTTATAAAAAAAAAGTATAATTGAGCATTTGTAAAGATCTTTAAGTGAGTACAATGTAAAGTATTTTTCCAGTATTTATGTCAAGTTCAATTGAGTTTTTGTAAAGGCTTAAAGTATCAAGGATCTATGTAAGCCTTAACCATAGGCTCTTTAGATGGATTTTAGGGGTAAAGATTGTTAACCTTTTTGCTAGGTTTTAATGGATAGGTTTTAAGGGGTGGTATGTTTTAATAGGATCTTATTAGGGGTTGGGGTTAGGAATTATTTTGAATAGGCTTTGGGTAGGGGGGCATGTTTTCTAGAAAGTTTCAGGCACTCCTTTTGTAAACGGGGAGGAATGTAGTGTTGATTGTCAATAACCGGAGCCCAGATCTGGAACCTTCCGGAAGTGGATTACTGTGGTGGTGTAAACAACTGATATCAGCCAATCAGTGCGCAGTATTGTTCCCGCCTTGGGTGGAATTTAGCATATCCCACAGTGCGCACAGAAGATCGCCCCCAGTACACGTTCGACGTCTTGAAGGAAGCTTAGCAGTCCAATACTTGGTAGTGCCGGCACTAGCAGGGACGACTACAGGACTTACGTAAGTAGTAGTTTATATCCCTCGTATAAGTGGCAATTACACAACACAGCCCTAGTGCTTTCGAGTAATTGGCGTTTGTCAGCGAAAATCCTTCGATAGTCATGGCGGCTATTCCCTCTAACTGTGATTTGAGATAACTGAATTTCTGAATGCTACTCAGACAAGGGTTGTTATGTACACTGGTTTCGAAACAGTCCCAAAACGTCTGCCAATGAAGGATGTTACCGTCGAAAGTAGGGAGTATTAACTTTGGTAATTTATGACTCTGCGATGAAGTAGAAATAAAAGATTCGTTACTCACAGCTTGGTTCCCTTGAATAACTCCATGTGCATGATTTATACTCAACTGCGATGTGAGATGTTCTGTCTGGTTTGTAGGTTGACTAATGACCCCTCGATCGTTCGAATGTGTCCACTGTTGCTCTCTCTCGTATGACTGACTCTCGGTTGCAATAGGTCTTAAGTCTCTTAGTTCGTCCAGGCGTATACTCAGATCTAACGAATACTCGTCCGTATTCACGATCTCCTCCTCGATTCCATCCTCGTCCATAAGTGATAAAATCTTCTCATTCAACGTTTCAAGTATTGTACATTTTGACTCCAGGGTTTCGAAGATTTTGTTGAACTCTCTGATTTTCTCATCGTCTCTAGCGGCTTCTATTTTCTCCAATAATCGCTTCGTTGTATTCCTGTGTGCGGTTCGCTGGATGATCAGCTTACTCAAAGTTTGTTTAGACATCTTGCTTGTCTAATCTCTCTGCGGTTTATCTCAATTGCGGGTTGTCTCTATAGCGGTTTGTCTCTATTGCGGTTTATCTCTATTGCGGTTTGTCTCTATTGCGGTTTGGTCACGGCACCAAAATGTTTGAGTTGTTGGTTGAATTAACTACTTCGCTTGTGTTCAGGTTCGATCCTTTATTACAACTGACGGATAAATCAAATTACAATAGTTACAATAACAAACAAACACGTATCTAATAAACAACGTAACGTCAAGACAACACAGACGTAAAATACGGGAACGTATACAAGACGCGGGAAAGACGAAACGACGTTAACGTAACGCGGGAACAACATACAGACGTTGACGTGTCCACAACAACTTTACTCGACTGAGGAGTATTTTTAGAGACAGAAACTTTGAATCTAGTCGAAATCTATTTTGACCTTGTGATAAATAACCAGGATGCCATTAAATCGTGAAAACAAAGTGGAGATGGGCGGTCGACAAGAAAATCCATCGCATTTGTTTTAAATTCTTAAGGTATGTTAACTTCGTTTGATTTATTTAATCGTTAAATACTCTTTCTTATGTTGGCATTTGAGGTTCTTAGCCGTTAGCATTAAGGCTTTATCCCACCCCTTACCTACGTACCCACTGAAGTTCACTTGGTGCTGTAAAAATTATTCCCTGACCCACTTGAAATTTTGGATTGAATACAGCGGGTTAGATGCATAAGTTTGTATGCCAATATTGACAAAAACAAATTAAGAATAAGTATGGATGTATTTTTGTTCATTTTTCTCATTCAAATTTACGGCCAAATTTAAAAGTATCGAGAGCTTTTTATTGCTTACCGTCTTTTACTTTGCTAAAAAAGAATAGCGTGCATTATCAAATGAAACTAATCCGCAGTTGTTGTAGACTTTGGTATCTTCGCGATTATTTCCCATGAAATAGTGAAAAATTAGTCATGATAGAATTATAATAACAAATTCTTACCGTAATTTATTGAAAATTTAAACACGTTTCTGAGTTCTAAGACTTAATGAATAATCCATTCGAGCTAAAGCTCTCATGGATTATTTATTGAGCCTTGGAACTCAGAACCATCGTTAAATTTTCAATAAACAACGGTAAGAATTTGTTATTCAATAACGCTTACGCTGGAATAGACGTCAACGTGTGACAGCCCTATTAAGCTGTTTACACCACGGCCTCAAAGTCATATAGAAATAATAAACTTCATATTGGATTATACAAATAAGGTTACTCTAAGGTATAAATACAAAATTGGAACAATGGAAGCCATCATTTTATCTTTTATCCAATTTACAAATTGAACTCCTATAATTGTCAACTAGGCATACGACAAACACATCCACAATGTCTTTAACTCATTTCCGCACAATCCATTGCTTATTTTCTACCCTATGAAGTAAATTTGTGTATCTTTAACAAGAAACTGTATGAATTAATAGCACGTGCGTGGTATTTACACCAATTTGCAATGAGTGTAGGGTAGTTACATTTAGCGTCCTTGACAGCCACATAGTACAAATAGAAGATTGACAGAATTTCTAAAGAAACTGTTTGACTATATATCTACATATAACATAGTAAAGGCTATAGTCAGACTGTGCGCATGCATAGGTTGACTAGAGTCTTTGCTTGGAGCACAATTTAAAATTGTTGCATTTCACGCTCAGGCTCATGTTGATATTTTAACGCTTGCTGTCACCTAAATTATTTTTTCAGTCATATATTTGAAAGGTGAATATATTATGTAGATATCAAGGAAGCACATATTTTCAAATTACAGCACATATGGTTTTATTCGGTGCAGCATAGAAAAATGTGTAAGTTTGTATCGGTTGAAAAAGGGGTTTAATCCCCGTCGGTGACACAAAGGTCGCTTGGTCAGCACAATTTTATACATATTCACAACATAACGTAACCCCGTCACCTGGTCGTGGCGAACAACGTTTCCGGACGGCTCCTCATTTTTTACAATGATATCCAAACCCGCCAGAGTTCATTAAAGCTTTTTTCCATAGTGAACAGAAATGGGTTCTCGCCACTCAGCAATCACGTGAAGTACACGTGTCCCCCCCCCCCCCCCCCCCCCCCAGGAGACATGCACTATTCAGGTACAGTTAACAAACTTGTGAAATTTAGTTTATAGTTTATACTAATTTATTTTAGTTCGATTGCGACGAAAGCTTAAGCTTAAAGAATCGCTCTCGAACACTCAATCCTGATGTTTTCACGTCACCGAGAGAGGCAGTAGATTAAACCTACTGCTACCCATTTTTACTGCTGGGTGAACTAGCTATTGAGTGTTTTGCCCATAAACACACCCCGTCGACAGTGGGGCTCGAACCACGGACCTCCAGGTCACGGGTCGAGTGCATTTACCACTAGGCCACCGAGGCAGTCAAATTGTGAAATTTACAATGTGAATGATTTCGTAATGATACTGGAATCATATTGAATGAGTGTTTTGAGCGAGTTTTGAGTGAATTCGAGGGAGGTAAATCAATATCTCTAATTTTGTTCAAGATAAACAAAATTATCAATATTCATTGCATCCCTTTAATAAAATATGCATACGGGTTCTATGAATAGCTTTCTATGTCTACACGAACTCATCATGCGTTTACAGAGTTCAATTATGTCAGTGAAATTGTGAATTTCATCTTTCAACTTTTATTTTGAAAGACGTTGTAAATCTTATCAATTTAAGTGATTTTTGAGCGTTTTTTTTAATGATTTGAGTGAGTTTTTTAATGAATGAATGAATGAATGAATGGAGCGCCGAGTAAGCGTTTTAAAAAGCTTTGATCGGAATTATTTGGCGATATTGTTAACTGTATTTCATATTTAAGAAATGCAATACATCTTGTTCGAGCGACCACGCCTATTCAGCGACCATTTTTATTAAGCGACCTTTCGAAAAAAATACCTTCTTAAAATCAAATATCTTGAAAAGGTAGATTATTGGTTATGCTGGTATGTTGAAACTCATTAGAATCGCCTCAATTATACGACTCCATTCTCCATTGAGCTTTAACAACATGGGTTTATTGGGAAATTTGCAATAAAATTCATATCCAATCATAATGGTTTTTCTTATTTGTAAACGAAACGTGTACTAAGTAACCATTTCCTTTAACAACGCTTCTTCGTGGTCGCATAAGTAATTGCTTAATACACATTTCACTATGTGATTTGCAAGTTGATAAAAGTACGGTTCGACTCAAGGTTTTTTAAGTGAGTCTCTGAAGGTAGACATGTGTGAGGGGATGCGCTTTTCAAGACGAGTTCACAGAGCATGTTTCATGTTTCATGGGTTAAAGCATATTTGATATGAATTCTCAATGTGTAAAAAAAGCAAAAAAAAAAAAAAAAAAAAAATAAAAAAAAATAAATAAAAAAAAAACACGCACACTAGATACAAAGTGATTCTAGGCAAGATTTGGGTGTTATACATATATTCAATTGGTAGATCATTTTATATTTAAAGAAAAAGTCAGATTGGCAGAGTTTGAAAATTTTCATATTTCAATTAAATGCTTGTTTCTATTAACTCAAAGACAAAAGTCAAAGGAATTCAAATTTATTTCTGATAACAAAACAACAAATAATCACAGACAGGAACCATGGTTCTACGACAATATAAACATGAATGTTATTAATAGAATGCTCGCCCCGCCCCTTTCTCTCCGTCATGACACACCCCTAAAATATTTAATAAAAGTTATTTTACAGATAAGAATATCGTGAACCTGACAAGCTGACTGATATTGGCATGGTTTCGGAATGAACTTGAATGAGTGCGTTGAGTGAGTTTTGTTTGAATTTCAAGGGAGGTATTTCAATATCGCTAATTTTGTTCAAGTTGAACAAAATTAGCGATTACCACCCTTTAGTAAAAAATGCATAAAAATTTAATGGCTCCGAATGTCTTCACAAACTAATCAGACGCTTACAAAATTCAAAGTGAAGTCAGTGAAATCGTGTTTATCTAGCTTGTAATTTCAATGTAGTTGTTGGTCTAATCATGTTAGTGATTTTGGAGCATTTTTGAATGGTTTGAGTGAGTCATTGGAATGATAAATTGACCGTTGAGTGAGCGGTTAAGAGTGGTTTAGATAGCGCTTTTTTCAATGTAGTTTTTGGTCTAACCATGTGAGTGCTTTTGGAGCGTTTTTGAATGGTTTGAGTGAGTCATTGGAATGATGAATTGACCGTTGAGTGAGCGGTTTAGAATGGTTAAGATCGGAATGACAGTTAATTCAGGACGTTTTTTAACTGAATGAATCTACTCAAGATAAAGTAATGGGCATTGAACATAAAGTACATGTACCTGTTAACTTCGAAGGTCGAACTAAATGTCACAACTATATCTTTTTTCATTGTGTAATTTTGACATATAATATAATCTATTCACAAAAATTCTATACAAAACGGCAGATAAGCGTTTTGATTGGTTGAGACTTTTTTTTTTTAGATTGACGTCAGTATTTTGTTAATTAACTAGAACTTTGTCAAAAATACCCTTAATGACCATATACAATGTTATAAAATGCGATGCCGATGGCATTCTTTTTTCATTATAAAGAACTTCCTGGAGAATTTTCTTGGTCAAAGATTTTCCCTTTGGATAAATATGATATAGAAACTTTTTCAATTATATACCATTATTATTATGACAAAGGAATTCTTTCTATTATTTTCATATTATACTTAATAAGCCCCTTTAAGTGAATCTACGACACGTTAGAAAAGAACGAAAAATATTCGCAGTTTGTCCCTTATATACGTATATATACAATTTTTAAGGATATATTAGACAAATGTATTCGTAAGAAATCTTGTTCGATGTTTGATTCAAGTTTTATCAGCCATTTTCAGTGAACGTTTCTGTCTTAAAATCTACTTTTTCATGTAGGTACATATGTTCCGAAAAGCAAATTCCATTTTTGAAACGATGGCAAGCG
This sequence comes from Fragum whitleyi, assembly GCA_948146395.1. Taxonomy (NCBI): domain Eukaryota; kingdom Metazoa; phylum Mollusca; class Bivalvia; order Cardiida; family Cardiidae; genus Fragum; species Fragum whitleyi. The sequence continues at coordinate 40,069,282 of OX411553.1, forward strand.
TTTTATCATACGTATTCAAGGCATTGAAAAAAAATAAGTCAGTCTAAATCCTAGAAAGTAATTTTCTATGATTTATACTGGGCATGTGCTACAGACTTTCTCTATTTCAGAATAATTCAAAGATTATAAAATTGAGAATTTATTGTTCAGTGCCCAAGATTTAAAAAAAAATAAATGAATTGATAAATAAAACCCGCATGGTCAATTGACAAGTCCCAAAGATTAAAACTCAAATTATGTTGAAACACTTTGATAAATATATGAACATGAACAACTTTTAATGACTTGTTGTAAACAACAACTTATTATATACTAGGACGAAAAAGAAACGCATTAACCTGTAATGATTGTTTTAAGGATAAAATGTTTTAATGGATTATTACATTCACTTTTGTATGAAATGTCATCTGATTATGAGGGAAAATAACCCTTTTAACGATTTAACGATGGCCCTTGTTTTGCAAAACACGGCCGGACATACCAGTATCTTATGTGTTCTCCATGTACAGCTTCGGCATTCCTGATGCGTCTATGTTACATATTTTATGTATCCCGGCATTTCCTTTTCGTCCATGTATAGTTACGCAAGCAAGAGTGAGGTTCGAAAAATCGTTATCTCCTTTCATTTTCAATGTAGAATTTATCTTTGATCACTCACTTGAAATTGCTGGTCAAAAACATGATATTTTATATTCATACATTTTTGTTCTTAATTCTAAATTTAAGAAAATGCACAGTTTGCACAAGAAGAAAGTGTTCTCGCGGTTGTTTAGCAGAACAGAACAGAACAGAACAGATATTTTATTTAGAATATCGACTTGAACACATTATTGTTCATCGTCGAAATACAAAACATTTTACATGACATACATGGGTATGAACATAATTAACAATATATGTGACAATGTATAAGTGGAAATAATGGATTTCGTAGAGTTCCTGTTATAATAGTTCAAATAGTAACCATATATAGTATATCGTCAACCTAGTTCAGAAACCCCGTAACCACGGCTTAATTCAAGCTGTAGTTACTCATTCTCCGAACAAAACTGACGCAACAATTGTGTTTTCTCGGAAAGGTAATCTCAAATGTTTAAGAGGATAATAATTGATCATTCATTAATGATATTTAAATGTTGTTTTCGTTTTTCGCTAGCCTTTATGTAATAAATACCAATACCGTTTAAGATTCTAATGTTTTCTGAATTTAAGAGTTCAATTAATTTTCTTACACTTGGTTTCTCATAATAGTATTTTTTGATATATGTTTTCCTTAATTCCAAATAAGCAGGACATATTAACAAAAAATGATATTCGTCCTCGACTTCATTTAGGGAACAAATTGAACAAATTCTTTCACTCCGTGAAATATTTCTATGCCGTCCAGATTCAATGTATAAATTGTGAACGGAAAGGCGTAATTTTGCAACGGCATTTCTATATGAGACAATGTTCATTTTACTTAAATAGATGGAAAATGAAAAACTGTCTTTAAGATGTTTATAAATGAACAATGAAGAACGATTACTTATATCTTGAAACCATTCATTTATATATAAATCATTCATTCTATTTCTAAATAATGGTATGAAGACTTTTAGATTTACAGAATTTGGAAACAACCATACATCGTAAAAAACCGGTAGCAGAAAGTACAACTGCGCAGACTGATCTCAGTCAATATTGTCTGAAAATGTGACCCGTCACGGGAAAAGGGACCATCTGGAAACTCCATAAAACAAACACATAAAAACTGGAGTGGGTCAAGCATAGGTCATCTAGCGGATTTCGGTAATAATTACATAGAATTTGTAAAAAAAAAAAGCCATTCTAGATTCAGATAATTAGAGACCTGCGAAAAGTTTCGACCCTTTTCAGTCTGCGCAGATCGCGCAGTCTGATAAGGGTCGAGACTTTTCGCACTTCCTTGATGATCCCTTTTTGCGTGACGGATCCCAAATCTTTGGTTACAGTAGAAATATGCTGGGGCCAACGTGAGGAGGATTAAAGAAAAAGATTGGTCTATTTGCACTCAACCCCTCCTGTGTATTAACTATGGGGATGATAAAAACATAAAAAAAACATTTGCTTTAATGCATCTTTTGCTACGATTTCTCTAAGAAATTCGGATATCCATCGACACTTTTTCATGCACGAACAAGTGATCAGATGTACGCTCGTGGTTAGTCTGGCCGCCAGACTCTTCTTTACAGTATTTTTTTCAAAGGGAATTAAATGTGTCAGTTTTTACATAAATTACAATTAAGTCCCCTGTCTCTGAAAAGAAGAAAGTTATTGTTCAGCACTTGTTAATATGAACTTGGATTAAAGAGGCTTGTAAAAGAACTACAACAAAAGATTTTCTGAAAATGCTATCCAAAACGACTGCGGCCAGTCTAGGCCGTGATACGAAGATAGGAATTTAAGTGAGATATATTTTTCTTTCACAATTATGCAATCCATCTTCTTAAAGATGTTTGCCAAAATTTTCAAAACGAAAAGGGAATCATTTTCATTATAAGCAATCGAGATGTGCTAAAAAAAGGATTTTGAAAATACACTATTAACAACATCGTGAAATTGGCAAGATGAATGATTTTGGAATGAAATTGAGGGAATGGAATGTGCGGATCGAGTTTTGAGTGAATTTAAAGAAAGGTACACAAAAATCACTTATGTTGTTCATGTTGAACAAAATTATCGATATTTAATACCTCCCTTTAATAAAAATTGCATACACGTTCTATGAAAAGCTTTCTATTTCTTTAAGAATCAATCAGACGCTTACGATTTCAATTATGTTAGTGAAATCTTGATAATCACCAGCTTTTTTTTATTTTGGATGTAGTTGTTGATCTTATCTCTTTAGTTATTATGGAGCTTTTTTGAATGATTTGAGTGAGTGTTTCGGATGAATAAATGGAGCGCTAAAAGGGTTGAGGGATAAAAGGTAAAATTCCTATACCAAACCTCAAGCGCTTTAAGCTTTTGCGTCTTTACCAATCTCAATACATGTCTTGAAAACTATCTGGCGTATCGCATCTTCGCAAACCATTGGCACTGTATCCACTCTGTGTCATATACATGGCCGAGTTAGAGGGCGTCTTGGCCTGTGAAGTTACATTTGATGGCGGTTGATCCTTCTTACAGCACACATTTTGAAGAAACCTTTGGCGAAATTGACGAGAAAGAACGAGATAAATGTAGAAGTTTGATGAATGGTTCAGCTGCTCAAACGTCTGGGCGACCATGGTGAAGAGAATGAAGGCTTGGTCCCGGCTGTCGAAGATTGACTTGTTGGTCCAGAAGGTCAAAACGAGAACCAGCGTGATCGGGATGACGCAAACGATGTACCATAGCACAACCCCTGAAATGATAAATGTGGTTCGTCACGGGAAAAAAGACCATTTTGGAACTTCAAAAAATAGATATTTTGAAAAAGAGATCTGAACCTTCAGAAGTAAGATGTATGTCGCATTTAAATAAATCGTATACAGCAAAAAATGAATGAGTATTCTTAATTAAGAATATCAGCCAAGTGAAAAAGGTTCCGACCCTATTCAGTCCGCGTTCTTTTAGATTTTTTCCTGAAATTTTGATCTATGGACAGTCTTGTTCGCTTAGTTGCTGAGTTAGCCAAAGTGCTTGCGCATAGGGAAAGTGGAATAATATCTTTTTCTTTAAAATAATTTATTACGTATTACAATATCATCTACGTTGCGAGAGTGAAATAACACCGTTTAATATTTTTGGTATAACATGAGTATTATATTACTGGCTTGTTAACTTTGCAAACGATCCCAGAGTAGGATTTCATTTAAGGCGCTGAATTTTACGAGGAAATATTAAAATATAAAGATTTTATGGATAAGTATTAGTATGAGTATTATATCAAATTATTGTTAACAAAATACATAATTCATTTAACACGTAATTAAAAGCAGATAAAAACTCGACAATTGCTTGATTTTATCTGTTTATAGATGAATCGTTTAATAAAATCGGCATTTCACGAACAAAAATCTACATTTATTCACATCGTGAAATTGACTATCAAAACCATTCAAAATCACTCGCTCAGCGCCCCAATCATTCATTCAAGAAATTCACTCTAATCACTAAAAACGCTCCGAAATTGTAAAAAAAAAAAAATCTTTAAAAAATGATTATCAATTCAATGAAATCGATCAAATAAATGCATAAATTTTTTGATTGGCATTACTTTTTAAGCAAATGATTTGTCCGCGAATACAAAAAATAGTAAAAAAAAAACAAAACAAAAAAAAAACGTTGACTTAATAAAACATGAAAGCTCCATTTTTATGGATAGATTTTACAGAATGTTTCGTATTATCGACAAATGTATTTTAGACCTTTATGATTGATGTGGAAAAAATGGCCTCCTGTATGTGCGAATGAATTTTCCTGAAAATCCAAAGGGTGTTCCTTATATATACAATATCACGTGAACGTCCTCTAATCACATAGTGTCTGGTGCTGCGCCACGGAAAATGGGCCTTTGATGAAGAATTATATTTCTTTTTAATGACACTCCTCCTACATTAATGTACAGAATTACATTAAACACGGAAATAAATACGTAATATACATGGAGCCGACTGTCTAGTCATCGGAATTGGGTAATTAAAGTAAATGAAAACAGGTGTGATATATAGAGAATAGATGGTTGGTGACTTGATATGGAAAAGTTTATCGGGCAAGGCGTAGGAATTTATCTGGTGAGCCGGAGGCGAACCGGATAAATTCCACTGCCGAGCCCGATAAACTTTTCCATCTCAAGTCACCAACCATCTATTCTATTTATCCTGTTACAATATTTTTCTAAAGTCTAATCGTTATTTATTTACGAAAATTTAATCCGATCCCGATTTACAACTTCGATGTCGGCGAGTCCTCGTCATAAGGGTGAATGGGTGGAGGAGTTTGGGTGATCGCTAACGGCTTAAGAACTCGATAATTGAAAGGAATTCTAATGCTGTAGCAAGAAAATATTCAACAAATGAAAACTGTAATACTTTCATACCTTAATGATTAAGAAGATATCAATCTGGTGATTTTCGCAAACTCAAACGTTCTTTTTTCTCAGAAGTTTTGTTGTCATGCAGCTAAAAGCAAATCTCAATTCAATGCCTTCCTTGCTCTAAATCAGAGGATGGACATAGATTGAGATCAGATGCAAAGCTACTATCTCCGAAACCCTCCTCATGCGAATACATGTAATATCTGCGTTGAATCCATTCAGATAAATGTTTTAAAATCCTGACAGTTTTCGAGGTCGAATGTAAACACCGAGATAAGCTTCATCACAATTTTATAGATTACGTCATCAGTCATGTACTACGTCATCGATATGGTCGCGACTTGATTTTAAAAAATATATGGGAATCGAGTGAAATGTATTTTTTATCAGAAATAGACACTCAAATTCAAAAGAAAAAACTGTTAGAGAGGACTGTTTTCAGACCTTATAGCCGCAAAAAGAAGATCCGGCATGTCACGTGACCAAGTGACATGATAAAGCTGTCACGTGATCAATTGACCTGATATCAACAAGTTTATCATACCCCCTTTTATCAGGCAATATTTACAGCTAGTGACAGGATAAAACATGAACACTGGCGCATCGAAGGGTGAACGACACAAAACAAGAAGAAAATTCTTGTTGCAAGACGTCAGGGTATATATTCTATAAGAAGATAGGCCCTACTCTACAACTTCATCATCGGAACAAACTATTTTCTCTGAACTGTATAATTTTATTTATTTTTTTTCAACTCCTGCACACTGAAAACAAGGGTCTACGGCAGATTCTTTACAGAATATTGGAGTTTGGAGGGATAACCACATGTTTTTAATTTTCCCGGATAGGGATTGCTCTGAGAAGAAATTATTTTGACATACATTAAGCATTCGGAACATCACTCGGCCATTTCCGTAAACTGCAACAGACCTCGGATGTATGTGAGGCGGATGGGTATGTAACAAAAACCGTGCATTTTGTTAGACGGAAAAAGTGTAAGAAAAACTAGCACTGAAGATGTATATCTATTACAGTAAATAACGGCTGAAAATCTTAATTTTTGAGAATGACGAATCATTCTCAAAAATTTAGATTTTTTCAGCCTTTATTTAAGAATCGAAATATTTTATATTACGATACGATGGTTTCACGTCAGTGACTTAAACGAGTAGCGTTGGCGACGTCGAATGTTTTCATTCACAGTTTCGAGGGCTAACGCCATTTTTACTGACGTCATCGAGTTTTTCCAAGGTTTTCCCGTAATTTTTGAAAATATTCCGTCTATGTACATCCGAGGTTGATCGTCAGATTGGCCGAGTGATGTTCCGAATGATACATTAAGGAGGTGATTACATTTCTTGAGTGGGTACACCAAACTCAAACCAGTATATCTGCAATGACTCCACTTCGTGATTGTTTTCTTTATTCGCTCAACCAACGGGAATTACCAACGATCAATAAGTTGTCCCTTATTAATTTTGGTGGCGTATATCTCATTTTTCATTCCAAATAGTTTAAAAATGCTTACATCTACATAATCGGAGACGCACAAGGCACGGAAGATTCTCACAATATTTCTAAAGCAGAGCCGGTGACTCCGATTATGGACATTAATCCAGTGTTAAATTTACTCTTCCCACATCATTGTAGTTTGCCTTTAATGTATCTCTATAACTGGCTTTAGATGATGATCATCTCACAAATCGGCTACACATATACTTGCTCGCATCTTTTCAAGCATTTTTTGATGTTGGACGGGCATTTGCTGAGCGAAAAATGTACTAGCCGAGCGATATAGGCCAGTTTAGGACCTCTGTTCATCAAATCCACAGATCACCTTTAACTCACTGTACGTGAAAATCCTGATAGCGTGACATGACATATATTTCTGTTGTTATATTATCGAGTTTGCTTATGGCTTATGGCTTATTATGTCTCTTGAGAAAAATCAGTAATTTTCTTGTTAGATAAAGCCAATTTTCTCGACATTTACAATTTCAGAGATTACAGTTCAGCAAATCGTGAAAGTGACTCTTAACCTGATCAATCAATCGCCTCTCCGTTCAAAGCAATCCTACTTATCACTCAAATCATTCAATAACGCAGCGAAATCGTTCAAATTGGTCAAACCATTACACAACATTATTTGTTGGCGTTGATTTTTGAAGCGTCTGATTGGTCTCTCAATTCTATTTTTAAGACAAGACATGTGTCTTGTTAAGAGGGTGGATTATAGAGTAATACTAATTACATTCATTTTGAACGAAATTAGCGATTCTAAATTACCTCCCTTTCATGTCGTTCAAAACTCGCTCATCGCCATTCTAGTTGATCTCATTCCAAAAGATTTCTCAAAATTTCACCTGGGGCCAGATTGAGAAAACATCTTACGATCATTTTTTTTTGCGTAAGTCAAAAATTAAAGTTGCTTCTACAGTAGTAACTAGATATTGAATTCTGTCATGCATCATCTCATTAGAAGCGTCTGCAAAAGACAATTCCAATGGGGTATTGCAAGGCAGAAAGTCAGATGAATGAAAAGCACCAGGTACGATTTATGATTTTGCCTTACGATTAGTTTTTAACGAAGTTTAGTAAAACGGGCCCATGGACAAATTCACGTTTTTTTCCTGTAGAAAAGCAGTATACCATTTTAGGTCAGATTGGGTCACTGGGAAATAGGGTATAAAGGGGATATTTAATTAGAGGTCATCAAATACCAAATTTATTATATACATGTACAGTAAAAAACGAATCTTTCTCGAGTTTTTATCTCTTAGATGAGGAGTTTGATAAACTTGGCATTTTATAGACAAAAATTTGATATTTTGTTTTTAATTTATAATGATACATCAACGTGAAAAATCAACGAAGTTCTTTAAATTTATCGGTATAAATTTTCATCTTATATCTAATATTACAAAAAAATGCCGTCATCACACAGAATTTGACGTCATTTTTACGGTAGCAAAATAGCGTTTATTTCCACTCTAAGCTTTTTTGCAAAGTTGTCTCAGTAATCTCAAAAATATTTAACGGGTTTATTTCACCCCCGCGGCGTAGGCCATATTATAAATTGTTTCGACAAAAATTCAAAAAGACTTACCAATCAACATTGCTGTTACCCTCGACATGTTCTGGATATAGGCAGTTCCGTGAATCGAGGTCGCTGAGAGCACGTGACGTGTCCTCCTATGTTGAAGAAGCTTGTAGACGATGGGTGGGGTAATAAACAACAAAATGGCGATCGGTACTATGGAGTAGGTTAGCCCGCCAACGAGCACAAACGCCTTATGCACGGCAGCGTTGTTTTCATTGGTGACGTCGGGTTTACATATACCATCGTCTATTTCCGTGGATACAGTCCACACGCAGCAGATGGCGATATTGTAGATAAAAACGGCAAATATGGCTAGGTAAATGTTCATCCTGGTGAATGTTCTCCTAACATGGAGAGGGAATAATATGGCAACAAAGCGTTCTAGGGCTACAAGCACGATAAACCAAGATGAGGACATCTTACTGACCCGGTATATTACGAAGAATATCTTGCACGAAACGTTACTGAGTGCTCTCACATCCATGCCAAATAGGGACCTTGCGAATTGCTGATTGAATACGTTCGTGGTTAACAAGGCCGAATCTGTAACTGCCAAAACTTTGAGGAGTGTTTGTGTGGAAATCTGACCAAACTGTCCCCTAGATACGGTTACTAGGACCAGCATGTTACCGATAAGCCCAATAAACAACAATGTTGGCGTGATGATCATCTGTGTACGATTGATGGACTGGAGAAGTCGTACCATTTCCACACTCATGTTAAATGTTCCGTTCGTTTCATTTGCCATTGTGATCTCCTTTATGATTAATTGTTGAAGAAACTACAACATAAACATATTGGTGTCACAAATCAATTAAATATTCAACTATAAGACGCCGTGGATTTAATAGACTTATAAGTGTAAACTATTCATTTTATGATAGAAAAATAGAAAAAATGAAAAATAAAAATATTATTTTCAAGTTGACAGAGAAATACCCCCCTTCTATAATCAAATTTTAATCCGATTCGTAAATTATCTTACTTAAACAAATGATTATAGTATTAAAAGTCTAAATATCAATAGCGCGTGTAAGGAACTTTTTTAAAATGTGAATTAGATAACGCAATCAAGAAAGTGATTAGAAAATACATTCTAAAAAAAGTAACAAGAAAAAGAAATTGATATCCGATAAATAACAAATAGTTCGAAGAAATATAAAGAAAAAAGCACTAAAAATTAAAAAAATACGATAAAGAAATTCTTCAAACCTTAATAAACGTGGGAAAATATCTTGTTTTATCGAAAAAGCCGCACCATGTGTCTATCCTTCTAAGAAAGTGTCATATTTTCCATTGAAAGAGGACAGCGTGAAATAGCCATGAACCCGTTAATAACCGATCAACTACCTAAAGTCATCTGGAAAAAAAGCGATATTTCTCAAGTAATTACTGTTAATCCCTGTCTTCTAAAAATCTGCTGACTTCATATGTGTTCTAAACACAGCAAAACTGACCCCTTCATAACCGCTTTCCGGAGCAAAGGCGTTTCGTCGAGAAGAGCAACCTTTCAATAATAATAGATAAATTTGTCTTTTCTTTAACTCATTCGAAAAAAACAAAACAAACAATAAAAAAAACGTATTTCATTCGCGTTTTTAAGTGTTTGTTGGTAATAATTATTTGTAGTTCTATAGTCACAATATATCCACCATTTTTTTTTCATAAAGTGGTTACATATGAGCCTGTGCGTGACATTAACAACAATTTGAATTGTTTGTGAGGTGTAAACATTGAACAGGGTAGACAGCCATTAACCGTAAATATAATGTAATCTTATGGTCTTCAGAAAATTTGAGACCTTATCTCTTTATAAAATGTATAGTAAAGACTCTGGTCAGACTGTGCGGATGCACAGGCTGGTCAGAGTTTTTGCTTTGCTCATATTTGAAATTGTTGGAAGTCTCACGCACAGGCTCATATATAATAATCAAATTCCAGTAAAATGCCGCCTGAAGGGTTCTGTGTAGCGTCAATCTGTTAGGATGAATGACGTCTACGGGAAATCGACCGGTGGTAGTTATACAATTGTGACCCGTCAAAATAGGACCATCTGTAAATTATGTAAAATTAACATTTGGAAAAGGGATTGGTTTCAGTACAGGTCAACCAGAGGTTGCATTTCAAATTTCTTTCACACAGGCGTAGATTGGTCATTCTAGATTCAGAAAATTAGCCGAGTGCGAAGATTTTCGACCCTAGTCAGTCTGCGCAGTTCGCACAGTCTGACTAGGGTCGACACTTCACGAACTTTCCAGATGTTCCTTTTTCGCTTGACGGGTCACAATAGTTAACGTAGCAGGAAGACTGTGTCTGTCACAAAGAGGGATCTCATCTGAATTTACGCTAGATTCGACCTTTTCTATGCACACTTTCCGTTTCGAAAGGACGAAGAAGGGATAAGAGTGGCACCTTAACTAACTGTCCTGTTCATAGGTGGAAAAGAGACGGTGCCTCTACTTAGGATTATATAGCTAGAAACTTCAAGTGACTTCATCTAGATTGCTTTACTTAAAGATAGGACATTGAATAAAGATAAAAAGTTAATGAGGTCAAAGGTCAAATCATATTGTGGAACCTGCCACAGCACAGCAAAAGGTTGAATTTTTCATGGAACAATTCCGGGTAGGTCTAATCACTACTGGCGACAGCTGCGACATTGGTCGTTACTTAAGAATTCCGCTTGTCATCGACTAGTCGACCCCATTCGGAACATCAAGCGGACTTTCCCGGAAACTGGACAGGGCCTCGGACGTCAGTATAGTAATTTTGGCCATTTATTAATAATTAGGCATGCGGAGGTAGAATTTTTTTAATTGCTTTCCCGATACTATTTGGAGGTCTTGTAGGTATTTTGTATGCCGTCAAATTACAGTCAAACCTGTCTTAAGCAAGCACCCAAGGGACATTCAAAAAGCGCTTGCTTAAGACAGGTGCTTGCTTAATACAGGTCAACATATGCCTTTTCTTTAACTCATTCGAAAAAAAACACACAAAAAACTGTATTTCATTCGCGTTTTTAAGTGTTTGTTGGTAATAATTATTTGTAGTTCTATTATAGTCACAATATATCCATCCTTTTTATGCCCCCGCATCGAGAGATTGGGGGCATATTGTTTTACTCATGTCCGTCTGTCTGTCTGTCTGTCTGTCCGTCTGTCCGTCCGTCCGTACGTCTGTCTGTCCGTCTGTCCGTCCGTCTGTCCGAAAACTTAACCTTTGCCTTTTCTCCAAAAGTATTTGACATACAAAGCTGTACACCAAAGTCAAGGTCATGTGACAAGGTCAAGGTCATGTGACAAGGTCAAGGGCATCTGTCAAGGTCAAACTGTAAAAAAATGCTGTTCCGGGGGCATTTGTGTTTCACAAACACATCTTGTTTTTCATAAAGTGGTTACATATATAAGAATCAAATTCCAGTAAAATGCCGCCTGAAGGGTTCTGTGTGGCGTCAATCGGTTAGGATGAGTGACGTCCTCGGGAAATCGACCGGTGGTAGTTATACAATTGTGACCTGTCAAAATAGGACCATCTGTAAATTATGTAAAATTAACATTTGGAAAAGAGATTGGTTCCAGTACAGGCCAACCAGAGGTTGCATTTTCAACACTCTTTCACACGAATGTAATTTGGACATTCTGGATTCAGAAAATTAGCTAAGTTCGAAGATGTTCGACCCTAGTCAGTCTGCGCAGTTCGCGCAGTCTGACTAGGGTCGACACTTTACGAACTTCCCAAATGTTCCTTTTTCGCTTGACGGGTCACAATAGTTAACGTAGCAGGGAGACTATGTCTGTCACAAAGAGGGATCTCACCGGAATTTACGCTAGATTCGACCTTCTCTATGCACACTTTCCGTTTCGAAAGGACGGATTAGGGATGAGGGTGGCACCTAAACTACCTGTCCTCTTCATAAGTGGAAAGAGACGGTGCCTCTATCTAGGCTTATATAGCAAGAAACTTCAAGAGACATCATCTAGATTTTTTTTTACTTAAAGATAGGACATTGAATAAAGATATGACGCTAATGAGGTCAAATGTCAAATCCACAGCACAGCAAAAGGTTTGATTTTTCATGGAACAAATCCGGGTGAGTCTAGTCATTTCCGGCGACAGCTGCGACATTGGTCGTTACTTAAGAATTCCGCTTGTCATCGACTAGTCGACCCCATTCGGAACATCAAGCGGACTTTTCCGGAAACTGGACAGGGCCTCGGACGTAAGTATAGTAATTTTGGCCATTTATCAAATAATTCGGCATGTGGATGTAGAATTTTTTTAATTGCGTTCCGATAACATTTTTGGTCTTATGGGTACTTTGTATGCCATCAAATTACTTTATGACCAGTTTTAATCAATCTTTCGTTGATTTGTCAGCTTGACGTCATCTTAAGCGGGAGCGTTGGTGCTTTTGGTGTCATATAACCAATGTGCGAAATGACCTGTTTTCGTGGCTGCGAACTTATTATTCCCAAGGTCCATTACTTTTATCCGCGGCAAAGAGTTCGACATCGCACAGTGGCATGTCTACAGTATTTGCTGTTAGAAACATCATAAAAATTGCAAAAATCTCATTCGAAAACCTTTCTAAATCGCTCACCCAACGCTCAATTCGTTCTTAATAAACGCGCACTGACACTTTTCAGATATGCTCCAAAATCTATAGAAAATACCGTTTTCCCCTTATAATCGGGCCTTTCCACTAGTACATGTAGTATCCCTATATTTTTTACAAAGAAAACCCACTTCAAATGCCTAAAATTCAAGAACGTGTTGAGACTTCTTCTCGAATTTGAAGTGAATTTCCTCTAAACGATTGTTTAGCAGAAATCTACCTCAAATTTGAGGGAAAAGGGCCTCAAAGACATAAGGACTTTTTTTTTAAAATCAGGAAATGCATACTAAATAAAAACGCCCTTAGCATGTTATGTAAAGCTCCCGGGAGCGTTTATCAAGAGAAATACGGTACCACAAAATTGTTCATAATGTTTCACAACTTCATTCAAATCGAACAAATGATTTTCTTTACTTATAAGCTGGTTTTGATTTGGAAGCGTTCGAGGGGATACTCAACTTTTCCTTGGAAAGGAAAGTAGATTTTCGAAAGGGAGGTAATTAAATATCGACGATTTCGTCCATTTTGGACGAAATTACCGATATTGTATGACCTCCCTTCAATTTCATTTCATTGAAAGCTCGCTCTGCACACTAATTCAATATAATTCAAAAACCATCAAAAATCAGTCGACTTGTAAATTTTACGATGTTTCTGACTGAAGGCAGGGTGTTGGAAGCTTGCGGGCTTCAGAGAGCTTCTACCGATTGCCGTTCGATAAATGCGCTTCAAGTAGGCAAAGAATTGCGAAGCAAAACACTTGCCCAAATCGCTTGAGGCCGCGTCATAGCGCAGTTGGTAGCGCGTCGGACTGTCAATCTAGAGGTCCCGGGTTGGATCCCTGACGGCGGCACTCATTCTTTCCGACAATTTGTCTCTCATCAATAGTTTGATAATCGTAGACCTATGTGAGAAACCAGCTGGAGGCTAGGAAAGGATGTGGTGGTTGTACTGGTGAGAGAAATACCGGAAAACCATTGTTAGGTACCCCAGTTGACGCGATATAAATGAAAAAATGTTGAAGGCGGCGTAAAACTCCAATCAATCAATAAACCCAATCGCTTAAATACCATCACATGACTTCGAAATGACTCGGACGCAAAATTTCGATTAAATTGACTCTGCGTTTTTATTTCAACTAACATCTGCAAGGCCCTAAAGTCCAACCGTCGATTGTCATTGGGTTGTCATCGGTCAAGTATCGGTGAAAACTGACTGATATCACTTCGACAAGCCGTATAAATGGAAAGACAAGACAAAATTTTGATGCAATGCATCAAAGTAGGCCGCAAATTATTTGGTTATCATCAATGAATAATGTATTTTTCTTATAAAAATATTTTTTTGCAAACAATACCTATCTAGATTTTAAAGATTTTAACAACAATAATGGCCCTACTTTAGCATGCACACCCGGCTTAAATACACTAAGGAGTACTTTACTTCAACATAGGCACAATGAATTACACATGATGGTAAAGTGATTGCCTTTTTTAACTTGTCTGTTTTCTTAGAAAACTTGAGGTATGGGGATCATTAGGGCGTTGGCATTGTTGTTGTTGACCTGTTGTTATTGAAGATATCTTCATAAAATTTAGCATGTATGTTCACTATCTCAAGAGCTATCCAGACAATTAAGGGGGACAACTATGAAAAGGGTTTTTTGTTAGAGTCCCTTTTTCCACTCAGCTTTTTGTATTATCCAGCACCTGCAGCCAAGCACAGCCAAGGGTTGCAAGGGTGCTCTTGTTAGAATAATATATTCACTCAACCTTCATACTGATGTATGCGGAGTTATCCGAAGAAATGAGCATAAAGAAAGAAAATACAGACTCAAAATAATAGCACAAACAATTCTGAAATCAGAACACAAGGCAAAAGATTCAAGTTATCACTCAATAGCTGTCATTCAAACTAGAACTAAGACTGCACCTATTTGAAGTAAAAGGACCTACTTCGGTTGTCCCAAAATAGTTTGGTTAGAAAAAGTGATATGCTCCCTTTGTCGCATTGTTTTAATGCTTGAATAACAGTAACTGGCTTGAAATTATGTTATGCTAAGTGCCAGACAACTGCTACATATCACACACAGGATTATTTTAATTAAGGTAGAAACATTTATTCTCTAGACCAGAGCTTTGATATAAGTCATCACACACTTTTGTACCAAAAGGATTTCGAGTGTAATTGTGCACAATGAAGTATTGTGGTTTTTTTTTAAACCGCAAAAATGCCATTTTTACTATATGTTTAACAAGACCAAAACAGACAGGAGTGTAACCATAGATGTATCTCCTGTGAGAATCACTTAGATGTAAAAAATTGCAGAAAACAGGGTGAAAGAGAGTTAAAACTAGGTCAAACATGTCTGAGTGATCAGTCATTTTAATGAAATGTGCAATATTTGTAAAATCAAGTTCATAACCAAAAAACCTGATTTTATTGCTCAATAATTTTCATTACAAAACAGATTTTGAAAAACTGTTGTTTATCCAGGCTGCATTATACGGTTTTTCTATGTTTTGAATAAAAACATTGGACAGGTTTAGTAATAATGTATCCCTAATCCCCCATGGTTATATTCAAAACGCATTTATACTGGTAGGCCGCTTCTGCGGCCTACCAATAAGCTGTAAATAATTCTGATAACTGAAGGGAGATAAAGGAGGATAATTTTAATGCGTATTTTCAATACTTGCCTCCCTTGTCAATTTGAACCTAGTCCTTAATTTAAGAAGAAGAAGAAGCAGAAGAAGAAATTTAATTGACTTAAACTACAAAAGTTTTTCGTCATACAAAAAAGATAATACATTTAAAGCAATATGAATCATTTGTTTGGTGGTCAGAACCGCGCAGCTACAGTCCATTTAAACTGTAGATACGATACTCTGGCCGCCAGACAATGATCTTTATTTCCATAAAACAAATTTAAAGGTTAGTTGAATTAAAGTTAGTTCGAGGAAGGAAGTTAGTATTGGAGAATTCCTTTTTTCTGGTAATATGCACCGAATTCCTATCTCAATGTTAGAGTTTCTATGTAGGGGAGACCGGGGCTAGTCCGGCCACTTTTTATTTAATTTTCATTTTCAGAAAAACTATTCAAGATATTTAACCGTAATTAAGACATTACAGTTCAGCAAGGTATAGCTCTTATAATCACGACAAACAACGCCTCGTATCGCTTTCCTATTGCCTGTATTTATTTGTCAAAGAGGTCAGGTCGAAAGGGCAAGTCCGGTCATCCACCGGGGCGAGTTCGGCCCCATATGACCAGACTAGATTTTTTCTATTACCAGTTATATTTCTGGTCTAGGTAACCTTAGATAATTGACTTATACATATAATCTGTTATTTCTTTGAGTTCTTTAATAAGTTTATTCAAAATGTCCAGGTTTTCAGACGAATAAGGAAAATACATAAAATCACCGTAAGATCGATTGAGATTCCGTCCATGGAATGACCTTTTTTCGAAATTGTAATATTTTATTATTATCTTTGCTATAATAACTGCTTTTTTAAGTCCTTTCACTGTTATTTTACATTATTTATGCATTCGCATCAACAATATCTTTGGCCAATCAGCACCGAACACCCAACCACATCTTAGTAAACACTTTTTGAAATATTTTTCTTGTGTTATCTTTTCTAACAATGAAGAACGCAGATATACTTTGAGGTTATAAACGTTTTAAGATACATAACTACCGGAATGAGTTCTGCGAAAGCTGTACGCAAATAAAATCAACACATATGCGCATGTTTCGTTCAAAAAGATAAAAAAAAATCCGTTCTAACCTAGTTTGTCGTAGTCGAGGGCAGTAATGTATTAGATTTTCAACTTTTTCGAACTCCTGGTGATAGAATATACACTTGAACATACGAATAGACTTATTCCAGATAGAAAATATAAAGAAATGTCGAGATAAAGTACACTGAACAAAAATGGAAAAATTCGGGGCAAGTTCGGCCCTAGCCGAACTTGCCCCTAGTTAAGCTTGTTTTCGGGGCCGAACCTGCCCCGCCCCATAGGGCCGAACTAGCCACAGACATATTTGCATGAAATAATAAGTTGTATCTTCTTTAAGGTAAACGGTAAATTCATTTTCATTGCTTGAGTTTAAAACACATTATCACACATTTGCATAGGTATCAAAATATTTTTTTTACGATTCCGCATATTGATAAAAAACAAAACAACATTCGCTCTCGAAAAATTACTTTCAGAGCAAGAAAACGCAAATTTGCTTCTAAAATTCTCCTATATCAGCCGAATCGAGTGATACTTTTTGTAGTCTATAGAATTTTCACGAGTATCTTAATATGTTCGTTCTCAGCTCTCTATCTTTTTTGAGTGTCTAGATGAAGCCATTTGCCGAACATGCCCCGGGGCCGGACTAGCCCCGGTCTCCCCTATACATTTTAATGGTATTAAAACATATCAAAGTACAATATACTTATTTGCTTAACTTTGGTAAGTATTTTTACTTAGTTAAATTGGTCTTGATTTTTTAAAGAAATTCTTCGTGCAAAAGCCTCACGCAAGTAATAGGATAAATTCAGTATTATATTCTTATTCCCACTTTGAAGTAGATCAGTGAATTTTACCATATTAGGCCTAGAATAGTAGTACTTTTTTAAGAATCTTTTTCGCAAGTCTGTGTACTTATTACATGATAATACAAAATGGAATTCGTCCTCTATTTCATGCGAATTGCAAAAAGTACAAATCCGAAGAGATCTGTCAACTCTGTCGTTTTCCATATCGTCCTGTTTCTATACGAAGAGAAGTAGATGAAAGTCTAATTTTTGTTATAAAGGATCTCAAATTAGGATTATGAATAATACTTAAATATGGCGAATATTCAAATGTCGGTTTAATATATTTATAAAATTTTTAAATTCTATTCGGCGTTATTTACGGTTGTTTTTTGTGGATTTTTAAAACCTTATTATGTTATATCGGTTTTGGATACAGTTTTCCTCAACTTAGTTAAATCCTCTTCGTGAATTTATTGATTAATCAACGTTTTCTCTCGTTAACGCCCGGGTTTTGTCCGTTAACGTATGTCTTTAACGACCCGAAAACATACATTTTATGCAATAATCATAATAAACAACCTATTTCAATTCTTTTGTCCATGTCGTAAGAAGGACACCTTAGGAACAGACCTGTAAACTTTGGTGTTAATCGGTCCAGTAGTTTGGCAGATGTCGTTTTAAGAAATTGTGGACGGACGCCGAACGAAGGATAATATAAGCAATCTATATCCTTTTTGATGCCGCTTTTTTAATTGCCTTATTCTTATCATGCTGTATTCATATTTTCATAAACAAAGTCCCAATGATTGAGATCTTACACATGGAACAAGCTTATATGCTATAGTTAATGAAATATATAAGAAAAGAAGGCAGTGCTGGCTTCGATCAGACTTTGCAGCCTCATGTAAGTCTTAACTGTCATCCAAAGCTGAGTGTAAAGCAAAATTTGTCGTGAACAGTGTGAGAAAGGTTTAACCAAATCTACTTCATAATCATTTTAAAGAGAAAAGTAAAATAGCAGGAATTGTTATTGAACTATTCTTTTAAACAAAGATTTTGATGTTTTATTCACAAAATAAAAAGACAAGGGAAAAGTACTAATCATAGAAATGATAAAAAAGTATAAAACAAGCAGTCAACAAAAAACAACATAATCATGAAATCTAGCTAGATGGAAATAATCTTATACTAAATGAGCAGTAGAAATACATAAATCATACCCGTAAAAAAGACAACACATGAGTTGGGAATTGAATTGTTGTACCAACATCTTGACAAACGCAAGAATAAAGATGTACAGGTTTGAGAGAATGGCCAAAAGTTACAATGTTATAGAAAATTTTACCTATGATCACTCTGTAAAACTTGTGCATCTTCAACGATATTTCGATTAACTCATGTTAATCGCACAGTCAAATAGTCAACACTTAACATGTATTTTCAGGTTTATAGATGTACACGTTTGAGCGAGTGTTTAAAGGTCATTATTGTCTTAAAGCTGCTCTTTCACAGTTTTGGAAAATGTGATTTTTGAAAATTTTCGTAAAACCAATCAGAATTAACGATCTTATCATGTCGAAGCCTTTAAAATAATAAGATTCAATCTGGCAATGCATGGAAAGAAAGACCGATATTCCTGAATTTAGCGAAATACATTCTGAAAAATAAAGCAACTACTAACACTTAAAAAATAATTCTTTAATTTTTAGCCAACTATTTATGCATGTATATTCCGCATGTTTGTCTTATTCAGTCAAAGATTAAGGTAAAAGTATTTGGTAGCTGGAAAGGTTATATCAACACAAGCAAAGTGAAATATTATTCACGGAAAAGAACAATTTTGAAATTTATAGACTGGAAGTTAATAGACTGGATACCTTACTGATCTTGCCGCTACGAAAAAATAAGTAACCAAATTATCGAAATACGTTGTTTTTAATTCCAATGCCCTTGGGCCATTCTTTATCTTCTAAAGATACACACATTTCCAAATCTAACATCAAGTTTTGTATTTTTCTAAGAAAAACTGAGAAATAACACCTTTAAAGAAAACATGCACCGATGTATGCTCTGTCATTTTCAAAGCATATATGAAAATATCATTGTGACCCGTCAGGCGAAAAAGGACATCTGGCTTGTGCATAAAGTGTCGACCCTAGTTAGACTGCGCGGATTGCGCAGACTGACTACATTCGAAAGTTCTTGCATCGTGCTTATTTTCTAAATCTAGATTGATCAATCTACCTTCCTCTGGTTGACCTATGACGGACCCAATCTCTTTTTCAAATATTCATTTTACAGAGTTCCCAGATGGTCAATTTTTGCGTGACGGGTCACATATGACCCGTTATGCAGGTAAACCTGCCTAAAAGACGTCACCTTTTTTTAATTTTCAATTGTCTAATAGAGATACTTAAAAGCAAAGAATGTTAGACTTATCAAATTTCAAAGAATTCACAGACGGTAAGTCAATGTCCGTTTAAATTGTTCATAGACTCCAAAATATTAAATTAAAAAATGAAAAGTGAGAAATTTTTAAAACAAGCATTTTTATTTACACGGTTAATCTATATAATATCTTCCAGTGCATAACAATCAGATTTGTAGGAAAATGGAAACACAAACATTTATCACTTTTTAAGAAACATTATATTGTTCTTGATGTACGTATATCAAATATTGCATATGTTTAGAATTGGATTTTTAGTATTTTGACAATTTTACTGTCAATAAGCTATATGTTTGTTTTCCTTGGCAACGGATCATATTTTAGAGGGTGAAAAGTCAATGGTGTTTAAACATATCGTTACAACTACATTCAGTGCTGTAATAATACATGTGCTATAATAAATTTAATTGTTGCTTTTATACAAGAATTTTAGGGGAAGTATATTAAAAATGCTCTTGGGGCAAACCATCAATATTTTTTGTTCACAGTTTTTACCGCAGCATACGTTTTTAAGAATAGTACACTTGTCTACTTATCGCACATTTATAAAGACAGTTTAAGTGTTAGGAGAAGTTGATTATTTCCATAAAATACGCATATTTTTAGCAAGAGATATCAACATAAAACATATATTGCACAATGTGTATTAAAAAGTAGATTCACGCCTATGAATTTCAATACGAATCCTTACAGATGGTCAGTTTGTATTTATTCGAAGGTAGGCATTGGTAACTCGTTTACATAGGTACGCATAGGTCTTTAAAATACATGCATCTGATGAGTCAATTTGTTTCCATGAATATCCGAAGAATAATAAAAAAAAAAGATATGTTCGTTAGGCTCCAAAGCCCCTAAAACATTTAATCTTATAACTAAACAATTATCCGTATGATAACATCCCGTATGATATTTTTTTTATATCACAAAGTTATTTTTAGAACAAAAATATAATGTGGTTATTTTTAGAAACTTGCATTTCAGTTAGAAACATCGACGAAAACAAGACAAATAGAGGTTATAAGATAAATATAATACATGTACGTACTAAGTGTATTGTATGAAAAAATATCTAACTCGGTTGTGAGAATTGATAATTGTCTCGGCAGAGCCTCGACAATTTTTAATTCTCCCAACCTCATTAGATATTTCTTTTCATATAATACACTAAGTACAATTTATATATTTATCTCTTTGGCCTTGGTTATATACAGTTACCTTGTCAGGTGACCTTCAAAGCTGCAGATTGATGAGATGGACATTTATGCCTTCATAATTGAATATTGTTGAAGTTCTGGGAAAATGTTAAGAAGTTTTTGAAGACAGCAGAGAGACTGATCGTCCAACAAACGGACGGTTAAATAATATACCCCGGATTGATGAAAATGCTTTCCGGATATTTTCTGTTAAGAAACGAAATGAATTGTAAAGCAAAATATTCTTCAATAAACTTGACATAATCGCAAGTGTTCGTCGTAGAAAATAGTGCTAAACTTTTAATCTCCCAAAATAATTTCAAATCTTCGAAAAACAATCTTTTGATTGTCTATTTTATCACAGTTTGTGCACGATGATTATGATAAAACAAATCAAATACAAAAAAGCTACTTGTGAATATTTATTGAAATTACAATAAATGAAACTCTATAAAACTTTAACGAATGTCAAGATTTAAAAAATCGTAGGTGTGAACCTGCCTTAAATGAAAGACCTGTCAATCATTTGCATTAAGATTTCAGTTTCTTGAGACTGAATTATCCTAACTTTTTATAGTATTTATTTCACTTGCGAAATTTTTCTTTGTATAACACTCGACTTTGCTCGAGTTATCACATCTATTAAGCGACAAATTTTATTAATGACCTCCATAAATGACTATTCATTGTATACGAAATGTGAGAAAAGAAGACATTCTTATACGAAAAAAAAGTTTCTCAACGTATCTTAAATTGTTAGAACAGATTTTGATATAATCGAGCATCATAGCAGTAGTCATGAATTATGCGACAGTTTAAAATATGCCATCAAATGAAATATCTTATAAAGGGCGCTTAACATACTGCATAATGATCTACAGTATTGCGCATTTTCCGTAAGATGAAATCTCGAAAGAAAAACAAACTTTTTAGTTTCCTGTATTACAAATAAGCGTTCCAAGTGTCTCAAAAAGTAGGCTTAAATGGGTTACTTTTTCAAATGTTAAAAACAAAAAAATATTTTAAGGTTTTTGGACAATATCTTATTTGATATTCATAAAAAAATCTAATATCATGCAGGTAAAAAATATGAAGTGGGTAAAATAAGTAAGACTTTACTCGAAATAAACAACTAAATAATGATAATAAACAAATCGCAATACATGAACGAAGACATTTTATAAACTAGGAAAAAACGCAAAAAGGTGAATTGAGATCAATGAAAATAAATGGCTTAGAAATAAATAAATAAATATGAAGAAAATCGGATCATTAAAATGATTTTTAAAATATTTCTAAGTAATCTATTAGGAGAAGAATCATAACTTCTACTTAATTAAACGTACATTTGTTAAAGTGTGTTGCTTTTTTCGTAGAACATGGAATGCTCAACAAAAATTAAAAACAGAAAAACAAATATAAATTTATACAGAGGGAAGCACAGAAAATTGGTATGAAAAGCGATTCTTGAGTAAAAGTTTTGGTTTTTGACCAAACTGTAAATTTGTTCTTTTTTGAAGTATTTACAATAGTTTTCTTGCGTATTTACGAAATGGGGCTTTAAAGGGGTTGTATTGGGACATTTAATCCCGATCAAATTCACCCTCAAACAACGACGTCTGAAATTCAAACGACATCAGAATTGCATTATTATTTAATATATATTTCAATAATTCTCTCAATTAAGATCTCAAAAGTCCGCGAAAGATATTGATTTACTGTAATTAATTGATAAACAGAAACTTAAATTCAATGTCAGAGAGAATACTAAATTCTAGTTAAAAGATCACAATATAAAAAATGAGAGCTAAGGCTTCGGGTTTTTTTTATTTTAGGCTTTTCTCAACAGAGCATGAAGCATAAGCACATCTTGTTGGATAACGAATTTAGTTTTAGGTCATTTCCAAATTCATCGAATTTTCAGCAACCATTGACATGATTTTAACTTTTTTACTTTTCACCGGCTAATTTTCTTCTCATATTTTCATGATAATTGTTCTCCTTGAGGGTTACTCTCTCCGGTTTTGACCTAGAAAAGCTTCTTTCACGTCTTAGTCCACCATGTTGTTCCGGCCTTGTATTATCACCTATCGCCCTTTGTTGTAAAGACCTCGATCTCTCCGATCTGTCGGTTTGGGATCCACTCTTATTCAAACTTTTATCTTTTCTACTCCTGTCACTCCCTCTTTCTGTCAGTGACCCGTTATTTATAGGTTTCGGTGGTTTCCGGTTGTTTACGTTGTTGTCGCCGTCAGTACTACTCTGACTAGTAAACCCCGAAATCTGTCCGGTCTTGCTACTACTTATTGACCTACCGCTGTGATAATCACTGTCGTCATCCGCTTTCGTACGATTAGCAGGATTAACGATTTTGAAAGGCATGCTGAAAGGAAAAAAAATAATTTTCAATATTAGTCTACTTCGAAAAAGCTTTCAGATAAATAATTACTCAAATTACTACTTTACTAAGCAATTATGTATCAAGCAGACCTTGAAATATGAACGTGAGGGGGTATATCCATAATGAAATAAACAATATTATATTACTTATATTTTTAAAGTTTGCGACCTCACAGACTAGATGTATTCTATTTCTAAAAGTTATTTTAAAGTGAAAGTTTCTAATAGAAATGTCCTACTTGTAGAGGTCAACATCCATGTACGACTCATTCTTATCCGCCATGATGTTCATCGCTTCAGTTGGTGTTAGGAACCAGCGAAACTTCCGCTTGTCACGTGGTATCATATCTCGCAAGGTCAAGGACGCGGAAGAAATCCTCGTCATTCTAGCCGTCTCTTCCGATTCAGTAAATAGTTGTTCAGCTTGTGAAAGGGAATCCTTTGAAAAATACAATTTTTAAGATTTACTCATTGTTAAGTTGATGTTGATTTTCATCAGATTTAATTGTCCTTTTATATATGAGTCTTGCCTGACAAAGCTAATTTCACACGGGCACTATGTTAAGACTAAGATCAGTCATCGCAGCTGCACAGTCCTATCTGACTTTTCACATTAGGCTTAATAGAAGCTATGGACCTTTTAAAAGACTTAGTGTCTGTTCATAGACGTAGAAAATTTCAAGTAAGCTACATAACGAATGTTTTCTGGTTTATTTTAGGTATAAAAATATAAAATGATAATAACACTGTATGACGCGAAGCGGAATCGTACGTAAATGTGATTAGGTTTTAAGTTTCATACCACGATGAAATTTAAAAAAAATACTGTATTCATATCTTACATTTTGATATCATGAAAAATGAGAAAAAGATTTACGAATAAACATTTTTTTATCCGGTATTCCTTTCAGTGGAAGCTTACAAAACAGCCGCGCACTCAATATTGTTCTCATTAGGTAATGAAACCAATGTAACAGTCAATCAAAATGCACGTAAGCTGATTGCAACAAAAAGAATTATTCAACTGTGAGCTGTTTGTCTGTTCGTTATGCCCCCATGAAATGTTGGAAATGTCATGCAAAGCCCAAATGTTAACCAGAATAGTTATGAAAATAGACATATAAAGAACGATTAAAAATCATTTATGAATTTTGAAAGCAATGATTTACATACACAAAAATCGCAATCCTCTCAATACCAATGCCGAATTCTTAATACAGCTGGTAACATCGTGAATTTGACAACGTGATTGGAAGAAATTTACGATACTATTTACTTCCCTTTATAAAAATACACGTACTTTTGTGTTTAAGCGTCTTCATCGACTACTTATATTCTTTAAAACCCACACCAATTAATATATGTAAAATGGTGGAAATATTTGATAGAATTGAATAAATGTCGATCCTTTCGACTGAAATCAAATTGATTTGAACAATAAGGGCATTTGAATGGTTTGAGTGAGTATTTGGAATGAATGGGTATCGTGCTGAGCGAGCGATTTAGACTGGTTTTTATCGATGAGAATGTCAATTTCACGATGTCACTAACTGTATATGCAGATCTTTATTGTATATTTCATTTGAATATCAAGAATACATAATCTATTTTTACACAATAGTTGAGAAAGCCAGGGCGTAGCTCCCATTACGCACATTACGCAACAGCATGATAGAACTAAAACCTCTTTCGAAAAATGTCGTCGATGAAAGATCATAACATCGAGACTACAGCTTATTTAAGCTGTAGTTACGAAGGTTTGATAATTCAATAACGCTCGAATCATAAAAAGGGGAGCGGACGGATGAAATTCGTATTTTGCCAAAGTCCAAACATCGCCTTTATCCTATTTTCTTTGGTGAGTATAAATTTAAAATTCCTAGCTACGCCTATTGAGAAAGGGAGTCTTACCTTATAGTTTGGACCGGCGTTATCATCAAGTCGTCGACTCATACGACTTTCTCTGTCCTTAAAGATATCGGCGTCATCAAGCGTCTTTAACTCACTTTCAACCATGTTGGAAAAATCTTTGTGCGTCCACGATCCGGATTTTATATCAAAAGTGTACTGAAAAAAATTATGATAGAGTATGAAAACAGCACCGAAAAATAAAAAAAGTTTGCAATATCAATGTTCACTTTGAAGATATATCTTAGATCAGAATAGATCATTTTTATTTATTCTTAAAAGATAGCCCAACATTTTTGAAGAAAAATGTATCACGATTTTGAAATTAGGAGTAATGACGTCACAAAGTTGGACAAAGAGATATGATATACACTTTAATAAGGAAAACTGTTCGTGTATTTCCAGTACTTTTTCACATTCACACTTTTTTATTTATTTAGTTAAATCGATGCTTTGAAATTTTAATTATCCTTTCATTACCTGAGGAAGCAGTTTCCACCCCAGTCGCGTTACCATGTCAACTGCAGCTATGACGTAATCGATCATTTCGTCGTCGTAGAAATACGACAAATTTATTCTTGTGAATCCGGGTCTGAAAGGAGAATAATAACGAACCGGTAAACTTAAACAGGACCACCATCTGAGAACTCAGTGGAACTTGTGGCCCGTCATACGAAAAAGGGACCATCTGGAAACTGCGTAAAAGCGGCGAGCCTATTTATACTGCATGATATGCACAGACTGAAACCTTTCGCAAATAACACATTTTACAAATCTTTAACGGTTATTCTACCTTCATATGTAATTGGCTGATTTTCTGAATCTCGATTGACAATTTTATCCCCCACCCAACGTATAAGATTTTTTGAAATTCTACATCATGTTGACCTGCAACGGAACCAATCTTTTTATCAAATATAAGTGAGAAAGAAACCATCTTGTAACTCCGTAAAATGAATGGTTGGAAAATGATTTATCGAAACGAGGGCAACCAGAAGGCGGATTTCATATTTTTATCATTTTATTACTAAGATAATATAACATATTATGTTATAAATCTTATGTTTATTTTTATAATGTCAGAAGCTTTTCCACTTAGTAAGAAAGGTGATTGTTTAAATGAGAGGTATCGCCAATCTTTTCAAGTATTTCAGTTATGTCGAATTGCAACCTTTCCTCATTTTACTTTTTCACGTCAGTACTTTCAAAGCATCCTTTTTGAGCCACAGGCTACTCTTCCCACATAAGCTTGCGATTTTCCAACCTATCAAGAGAAAGATTTCGGAAAGAACATTCCCTACGAACGAGGAAAGAACCTGCGCCCCGTGATTATAAGTCAGACACCCTACACGTTTTCGCTTTAGTCGTGGATTTTTGTATAGTGTTTGATATGAACTAGTCAGAACAACAACAAAAAAGTAGGGAAACAGAAAAGCTTACTTCATGATTTCCATAGACACGGCTGGTGCATTTTTCTCATTTCTGAAAAAGTACAAACAGTTAACAACATCGTGAAATTGACAAGGTGAATGATTTAGGAATGAAATTGAATGAGTGTGTTGAGCGAGTTTTGAGTGAATTTAATTGGAGGTAATCCAATATCGCAAATTTTGTTCAGGATGAACAAAATTGGCGATATTGATTATCTTCACTCTAACAAATTATGCATACACGTTCTTTACATAGCTTCCTATTTCTTCAAGAACCTATGAGGCGCTAACCATTTGAATTATGTCAGTGAAATCGCGATTTTCTCTATTAAAATTCATTTAGAATGACGTTGATGTTTCTATATTTTTCAATGGGCTGAGCGTTTTTGAATTGTTTGAGTGAGTGTTAGGAATGAATTATTGGAGCGCTGAGAAAGCAATTTAGAACGGTTTTGGTTGAGGTGAATGCCAATCTTACGATGTATTCAACTGTACACGTAGAATAATTTTAGGAAATAAAGAAGAATAACAAAATTAAGCCCAAATGCGACGATTAATAATATTGACCCACCTTCTTTAGAAGAAAATGATTAGACAAAGTTTTTGTTATAAGTTTATATTATATATATAATGATAATTATAAGTGGCTTTTACAGAAACAAATAGAGATGCTTAGTGCAGATAAAAGAAACATGAAAATATTGAATAACTATTAATTTACGAGACCAAAAGAATATTTGTTGATTTCATGGAGGTATGAAACTATACACCTACGAGCCCTGTGTGAAGCTAATATATACATGAGAGTGATTAGAATTTTAGGTTCATTCCCCCATGCTAAACCGCAGAAGACATTAGAGTTGAAGGATACGTTAGAATAAACGATAGAATATGAACCTGTGCATGAGATTTCCAACAATTTCAAATATGCGCAAAGCAAAGACTCTGACCAGTCTGTGAATCCGCACAGTCTGTCCAGAGTTTTTACTATGCGTTTAGTAGTTAGATAAGATCTCAGAGTACCGGTTTACCATCAGGTATTTTTTATATTTACAGTAGGTGGCTTTCTACGCTTTTCAATGTTTGCACCTCACGCACATTTCAAATTGTTGGAAATGTACACGTACAGGCTCATATAATTACACAATGCCCAAAGATCCTAGCTCTAGTTTTTATCAGTATTTTTAATTAAAAATACTCACGTTGACGTCTTTTCGGCCAAGAAAACGTTCAGAAATTTCTTTGCCATTGCTTCGGAGATACCTAAAAGATCCTGGAATGCAGAAAAAAGCACGTCATTACATAGAATTAATGGCTCTAAATTCTTTCAATATATATCTCGAATTCCGTTAAATTGTTTTATGACTTCGTGATCATATATAAGAACGATGTGAGCGTTTCTTTGTTAAAAAATCCAACCATTTAATTTTATTTTTCTTATACAATATTGATGTAAGAACTAGGCCTATTGATCTTGTTGCAGTCAGAAAAGTAGAGTTATGATTCCAAATTACGCACCGCTCCGTAAGGCCCTGCGCACGCGCATCCACCACGTGCTTGGATACCAAACAGATCGCTAAGTAACGTCGATATAAAGTTGTGATGTACGAGACGTCCAGTCTCTGTGTGGACTGTGACAAATGAAAATATTGGTACCCGCTCCGCAGAATGGTTCCCTAATACAACAATACACGGATTCTTCTCCCATACACTAAACGCTCTCCTGTTACATAGGATAACATAACTTCATATAGGATAAAAATATGACCTATAACGCGAAAAGAGGCCATCTAGGAACTTTGTAAAATAATTTTTTGAAAAAAATGGTTCTAGTACAGTCCAACCAGCGGTCGTATTTAAAAAAACTCTTTTACTGGAAGGTGAGTTGATCATTCTAGATTCAGAAAATAAGCACGGTGCAAAAAGTTTCGACCCTAGTCAGTCTGCGCAGTCTGACTAGGATCGACACTTTACTCACTTCCCAGATGGTCCCTCCTCGATTGACGGGTCACAAATGCCTGGCTGAATAAAACGACTGTCCTAGGTTCAGAATAAGTGTCTAGAGGTGCAAAGAAGGATACCAATGCTCAATTTTTTGAGATTGTTTTCATACGACGGGGAGCGAATATCAACTTATTTCAATGTGTTTTCTGGATTTTTTTTAAACAAATTGTAAAAACACTCAAGTTTTTTGAAGTTTTGATTACTATTGTTACAATTCAATTCAATAGTTTCAATAAGCGGGTAACTAACGCATACATTATGCTAGCAATCGCAAACACCCTGCGTTCAGGATGACGAAACGGTGCAAACAGTTTTCCATTTATACCCTGCTTTGCACGTGCGCATGTGCGCAAAGTGGGGAAGAAATTGTAATCTGTTTGCACTGTTAAATTGCTTTATTCAAAGACGAGCAAGATACATATGACAACATAAAATAGAGGACATTGAACTTCGAAATTTCTTGTCCTTAGTACTGATGTAAAAATCGTGTTTTTTTTTTCAAATGATTTCTTAAATATTATTTTAAGTTAGGAGCTCATTAGATTAAAGGTTACCTGCACAAGTCTTCCTCTCTTGCTTGGATAAGATCTTCGCCAACATCCTGTGTGTACCAAATGACAAATATATTTAGTATAGAGCGCATAGCGCATGCTTATTAGAAATACGATGTTTGATGACTTGAGATGAAAATACCATATCGAACAAAGAGCCTACTATACTGGCAGATTATAACAAAATGGAAAATAGAGTAGATTCCATTCATTTTATGTATCGTGAAAACTTTTCAGTTCCTGTGTAAACGTCGATATGAGCTACATCATATTACCGATAAACATATACTGGGCGACTTTAAAAACGCAATACTTAAAAACAGCACTAAAATGCAAAAATATGCAAACATACTCAGACTAAAATATACTTATTATGTTACCTTAACAAGTTTCCTTTAATCAAACATCAATGTCATTTTGAAACATTGTCTTGTATTCCCAATACGATGACAATGTTGAACGTACCCACGACAGTTGGACAGTTGAAATTTCTCCATAACCCTACTGTTAGTACGGTATTTTCTTTTCAAATGAAACAATGGCCAAAAAATTTCAGAGTTAAGTGGAATGGATCAAGCGATCAAACAAATCATCAATACTGCATTTCAGCACGTCTGGTCAAAAGACGACACCAAAACGTCGTCTTTTACCAGAAATGACGTCACTCATATGCTTTTCCGTTTCTTTCGTAGATCAACAATTGTTGTTCATGTGAATGCGGTTTTGGCAAACAAAGCCTGTTCACGCTTTTTACCCGTTAGCATACATATTGTTTAGAACTGAGATGACATTTTGAGCATGTTTACGGCTTGGGACTAACGTCATTTTAACACGTAAAGTCTTCTGAAACTCCTTATTGGCAAGGTACTACCTTACAGATGTTCAAATATTGATGGAATAGATCAATATTTCTTAGTCTCATCGAGGTAACCGACATTCCGATTCTAAGGAACCATTTTTCCATTTGACATACTCGTTTCAGGGTACAGTCTTTGCTAAGTGAGTGAGTTTATTTTATTTCTTTTAACGGTTTTTTGAAATGTCTATAGTCAATTATCTTCCACACTTCTGATTTGTTAAATCAATCAACCATGAAAAGTGCAATGACAAGGAAAGAGTGGACAGTAGATTGCTATGTCGAAACTAACCAAAGCGCCCGATCATATGAAGTTTAAGTCGATTCAATAGAGTATCTTCTTTGTATGATTTTAGCTAAAACTAATTAAAACAAATCTACTTTTCCGTGCTCAAATTTCAAATTTACTTTGTTGCGTTTTTTAAAGTCGCTAAGTATATATATTTGACATGAACTAAGCCATTTATGTACATGTAATATTCGACTTTATTGAATTGAGCGTTGAGAAAAATGGTTTAATTTTGTTAGTAGTACATTTGCTACTTTTAACAAATGTTGTTAAAAATTAAGATCTACCCATGGTAAAGAAAATAGCAATTGGGTAGCAACATGATCGATTGAGATGATAATGAAGCTAAGATCGAAGACGATAGAAAAATTATTCCGATTATATATACATATAAAACATCCGTTTTTTTTTAGAAAAGATAAATTATTTATTATACCTGTTTTAATTTGAATACCAGCCCTGCCCGGATAGACTCTATAATTGCTGGAGTGCCACCTTCCTCTCGCTCTTCTATATTACTGAGGTAGGAATGGGCTTCCCTCGTTACCTTTTGGACAGAAAAAAAGTGTATTTAATGCGTTTCCGTAGATAATCGGGTATAAACGGTAGATGATAATTTGATAAACTCACTGCCAAACCAGCGAAATTACAAAAAAATGCTATCTTTGATTTCAACATTTTTGTTCATTCATTGAAATATATATCATTTTATTGCATATTTAGAATTATAAAAAATAAAAAAAGTAACTACTTTGTGTTTTACAAGGGATATTGAATCGTTGGGGAACTACAAGATGTGTTAAAAAAATCAAGATGATTTTAAATCTACTTGGGGTCTGGTTGACATCATTTTTTAGATAAGCTAAACATGAAAACGAAAAGTGATGAAGGAAAAAGGCTGTAAAGAAAATTACTTACATATTTCACCGTTCCGCCTCCTACTTTATCCGGAACCGGGTTTTTGAATATCCACTTTTTCGCAATTATTACCCCTGAAAAGTGAGTTTACAAAAAATGATTTAAGATTCTTGAACAAATCAAATTAAATTTTGCTAATTGCTTGAAATCCATTGTCTTTTTACTAAAAAAGCATTTCAAATGGATGGTATAGAGAAGAAGTCAGATGATGGTTTAATTTAAATTTACGCTACAATGAAAAATGTTTGTCGATCTCAGCATCGTAACACCGATGCAAAATTCATATTTTTCTTCCTTTTTTAATTTTTTTTTTAGATGGGTTGTTTCTTTTTCTCAATGGTGATATGGGAATAAATAAGACAAAAATCTAACTTAATAAAATCGAAAGTGCAAAAATAAAAGGAAAATGGGCCTATGCGTGACATGTCTGACCATTTACGTTTTGCGCAATGTTTAATCTCAGATCAGCCTCTACATCGGCCCAGGCTGATCAGAGTCCTCAGTGCGCACTTTATAGATACAGTTTACAACGTCGTGAAAGTGACTGTCATTCCGATTTAACCCTTTCCTGTTTTACAAAATTTCGGACATGTCCAAATTCAAAAGTTTTGCAGACGAAAATTTAAATTGGATTTAATTGGAAAAATAAACATTCAGTAGGGCAGAAAAAATGTGGAAAAAGAAGAAATTGCTTGGCAGAAGCAAATTCTTCTTTTTTCACAATGTTTTCTCAATCATAAAATCACAGGCACGGAAAAAGCAGGGATTAAACAGCGATGGGTTAAAACATTCTAAATCGCTAACTCAGCGCTCCATGCATTCATTCATTCCAAACACTCACCAAAACCATTCAAAAACGCTATAATCACGAATATTAATAGGATTTACAACTACATTCAAAATAAAAATCGGTAGATAAAATCCAAAATTGAATTTTGTAAGCGTATGGTGGGTGAAGACATAAAAAGCTATTCATAGAAACTGTATGCATATTTTATTAAAGGGTGGGGTGTTAATGAATATATACGACAATTTTGTTTATCTTACACAAAATTAGCGATATTGAATTGTTACCCTTGAATTTTACTCAAAACTCACTTTACATACTCATTTAATTTCACTCCGAAACCATTCCAAAATAATTCATACTGTCAATTTCACATTTTTTTAAATTGTATCTAAGGACCTATTCACTCTGTTCACAGTCGCAGATTACTATTTTTGCCCTGTATGTTAGTCCTAGGAGTTCAATCCAGGGGTCGTATTCACCAACCTATTCTAAATTTTAGAATTTAGTCTAGGCTAAATTGCCAAGTCTGGACTTTCCCAAGAATGGACTAAAGTGCGTATTCACCAACGCAATTTAGAATAGACTTCATTTAGAACGGTTTGTACAGAACTTAAGCAGCCACAGACTAACCATGGTTCCCCATTAATATTTTGACATTTTATTTGTCATTCCGTTTATATAAAACCATGTTTTCCATCCGAAGCGAGGTGGACAGTCGCCATTTTTTCACATTTAGCACGGTAGGTATTAGACTTGGAAAACGACTTTATTCTTAAGAATTTAGTCATACCGTAATTTAGAATGGGTTGGTGAATACGTACTAAATTCTAAATTCTTTATTCTTGGGATTTAGTGTGCTAAATAGATGCAAAATGCGTTGGTGAATACGGCCCCAGGTCCATCTCGCAAACATAAAATTGTTGGAAATGTCACGCACAAGCTAAATTGTAACAACTAAAAAGGTGTCTATATCTTTGATCTTACCTGGTGTCCCTGGTCCGCCAACAAACTTGTGAGGACTTAGGATAACTGCATCTTTGTACCTACAAAATTATCAGAAAATATTATATGATATGACCGACGTTGCGAGAGTGAAATAAACCCGTTGAATATTTTTGATATTACACTAGTGTTATTACACTAGTGGAATAACTATTAAATGACCTCATAATTTATATATTGTGACGTCAGTTTTAAACGGCGTTACGTGTATAAGTTTCGTGGAAAATTAAAATTTCGAATTTCAAGAATTTGACGATTTTTCGCGATAATTCGGGTCATATTATAAATCGAATATTAAATTTGTGTTCATAAAATACCGAATTTATCAAACTCGTCATCTAAAACAGATAAAAACTCGGCACAGCCTCGTTTTTATCTATTTATAGATGATTCGTTTAATAAATTCGGTATTCCATGACCACTCATTCAATATCCTCTCTATCAATTATACGGTGGCTTATAAAAGTCAGTCAGAAAATGAAAAACGATCCTTTTATCAGAATGTATAGATCTATTCAATGTATTCGACGGCTTATAGAATTCAGTCAGAAAATGATAAAACGATAATATTTTCAGAAAATGAAAGCAATTTACATGACAGTCGATATATCTTAGAACATGATAAAACGATTATATTTCAGAAAATTTTATAAATTTACAGGGTGGCTTATAAATCTGAGTTAGAAAATAATAAAACGATAATACAAGGGACGATTTGGGGGATCTTTTTTATGGACATAATACTTCAGAATATTCAAGGAAAAATGACTAGAAATCAACGCAAAAATTGCATATTTATATAAAGACTGCATATTTTTTGTTTTGATTGTTAAAATTTCTGTAGATTTATAATCCCATTTAACGAACTTCAGGATCAACCCTCGTATGATCAGAAAATATAATCAATTTCATCGATGGCTTACAAAACTTCGATTTCAATTCTACGCATTTTTCTGACTTAATTTCTTATTAATAGACCGGCATCAGTCTTTTTGTTAGAATTTTAAATTCAGTATTTTTTCCCAAGAATGTCTCTTTGGTAAAGTCATGTTGCTGTATATTATTTGAATAAAGCTTTGTCCTTTTTAAGAGACAAGGATTGAAGTAAAAACTTTGCAAAGGCCATGAACATTTTCTTTTAAAGAAAAGTGTTCTAATATATGCAGTAGTAAAATGCTCTTAAACGAGTCAATTCAAAACCATTTCTAAAATTAAAGTCAAATCCCTAAAGGTATCCATAGTTAAACTTGCAAATATATCTTGCAGTCTCTTACCCAATGATAACGTTTTCGGACCTATTGTAAGCATGATGAATAAATAAAGAGAAAAAACACATACGCTGTTTTATTGGGGTTCATATCGATCTTTAGATACGGACCTGAAAGATAGAAAATTGGTATAATAAATAATTTGGTAAAAAATAAATAAACATTGGTCGGAAAAGATGAATAAAGTGAGATATCCGGAACAAATCTACCTTCACTAGAATATCTGTGTTTACGGTGTGAAATGACTTCTAGTGTATAATACTAGTGTCAGATATCAATAGTTTTGATAAAAAGTTTTTTCAGTCTGCTAGGCTGCTAGGCTGCCAACTTCACGGACCTACTTTTCAAGCTGTGAAGAAAACACACTTACACGTATTTTATGCAAATTGAGACATCTGTTTATCAGATTGCGTGATTTTTTGTTTTATTTTTGTTTTGTTTTCTTTTGTTTGTTTTATTTCAGAAAGGGCAAAACGTGTTTGTCCTAAGAATATGCAGTAACCACTTGACTCTATTCGTATGTACCGGACTTTGTTTAGTTTGAACCACTTTGCTGTTATATTCATACACGTCTTGTTCAGTATGAGTACATATTTGACTAACTACAACATATTACTTTTTCTTACCTCCTGCGGCGTAGTCAAATACCACAAGTGCACCATATTTATGAGCAAGAGAAGACACAGCGTCGACGTCTGTTATTATACCCGTAACGTTACTCGCTGCCGAGATGCACACTAAAATATGGCGACGTTTCTCCTTCCAAAACTGCAATTATAATATTTTGGTAGAGTGATAGTTCAATGATAGATAATAATGTAATAACAATATCAAATATAGAACCCCTGTTAGTATATTTAACTTTATGTTTTCGCTTGCCAATGATCTCAAAATTACCACATTCATGAAATGTTCTTTTACTTTTTTTATAATATATGGTCCAAAAACGCAATTGTTTATAACTATGACAGAAGCCAGATTCTAATTTAAAATTCTTCAATACGTTTCAAACTTGTGCACATTTCTTTTAACACTTTCCTGTTTTACAAAATTTTGGACCTGTCCAAATTCAAAGGTTTTGCAGACGAAAATTTAAAGTGGATTTAATTTGAAAAATAACCATTTAGTAGGGTAGAAAATAGTGTGGAAAAAGAAGAAATTGCTTGTCAGAAGCAATTTCTTCTTTTTCACATTGTTTTCTCAATCATAAAATCACAGGCACGTAAAAAGCAGGGATTAAACAGGAAAGGGTTAAAACAATACCTGTACGTGGCTCGAGTAAGTTACTTTTGAAAAAAAATCCCGCTCCAGACATTTATTCTACTTTAAGGTAGTGGACCCGTAATAGTTCTGCAATGTTTCGGATATAATGAACTTAAACAGTATTAATCGAGGTTTTCTAATGATTTTCAGTAGGGAACATCGGTTAATATTGTGAAAGAATATGTGGTCCAAAATGTTGCGGAACTATTACGGGTCCACTACCTTAAAACAATATTAAATTTTATTTTTTTCATTAATTTTCGGCTAATGTAATAAATTCTTCGGATACAAAAGCATATTTAAACAACATTGATGATCTTCAACATCCATCATTTTGATTTTTCAATTTGAATGTTGAAGAATTCGAAGGTTGTATAGTAATAATATATTGTAAGAAGACATTAGTCGAAAAGTAATAAATGGAGATCATTTGAAGATTGTTTAATAGTAATTCCCTTCCACTTGGATAACGTATAAATATTCTTCTTTGGTTACCTCCCCTATCCTACACATTTAACGAAAAGAATTTTAGCGAAGACTACTTTACCTTTAATTCGTCTGTTAAATGTTGTAAGTCTACCAGGCCTGTGTCGGGCTCCTCTCGTAATCGAACAACCTAAAAATATTTGAATCCCAAATAGACTAATCATGAACTTGCAATGCGTTTTTAATGATAACAAGTATAACACAATGTTCAAACAAATCGTATAATAAGAAAAACCACATATGTGGTCAATATGAATATAGTTTTATTATTCTTCCAGTATAAGGATTGCAACGAATACTTCATCTTCAAAACAAGAATGACGAAAAAACGTTGCATTTCAAAAAGAAAATACAATTTTTCAAGTAGGGGGGGGGGGCAAAATGGGACACACCCATGTGTCTTGATATATCGGGATCTTATTAGAAGTAGAAATAATTATCAAATCTTTTTTAAGAGTTGAAAAAGTAAAGCTGTTTCAACCGAATGTTAAGCTTTATACTTTTTAGTAGAGCCCGTTAACTCAGTTGGTAATGCAATCGTCTTTTTTTTATCCTGTTATCGCAAGTTTGACTCCTGGGACCCGTTTTACTAAACATCTTACGTTCATTTTTTGCGGAAGTCAAACATAAAAACTGTTTCTACAGTAGTAACTAAATACGGAAATCTACCATGCATCATCTCATTGGAATCGAATTCTCGGAGAAAACGAAAGGCAGATGCACCAACCGCGCGATAGAACTACAGCAATGTTGAAAGGAGCTTAAAGCTTCATGCAAATCGACTGTTTTAAAATTATACATTTATATAACTAAGGACAACAGAGAACCCGGATACTACTTCAAAATCGTGACTTATACCGAGATGAACTATTTGGCAAAGTTCTTAGGCATAAGCAAATACGCACCTTTGTTCCGTACTCTCGCCAAGGTAAGATGTTTGAGTGGTGTTCATATGGACCCGTGATAACAACCTGATAACAAAAAAAATATAAAAAGACTAAAAGAATAATTGCAAACATTAAGAAAATAATCTACATCTTCTACCATGGCCATGATAGATTTAATTTGTTTGTTTTGAATGGGGGTTTTCAACAATCTTTCAATTGTTCCGCGACGGCTGGAGTACCTTGCAATGAATTCGTGGTATTTCTCACACCAGTACTACCATTACATACTTTCCTTGTCCCCGGCTGCTATCCAACATAGGTCTACGATTATCGATCCATTGGTGGGAGACAAATAGTTGGAAAGTCTACAAATTTAAAGCAGTTACTTACGAATATGGTCAATCAAAAATCATTAATGATTCAAATGCTAAAAAAACCCGGAAGATTATGATGATGTACACTAAGGTTCATGTCACTGTAGAAAATGAATTTCTTTTAAATATATTTTTAATCAGTGGTGTTTTTTTTCCAATTATCAATTGCAAACGAAAATAAATGATATCAATTAAATAAATATGGAATGGTCTTGAACAAAATTAAAGGAAAATATATTGTTACGAAATTTAAATAACTGGTATTTAGAGTACATGTAAATGAGTCTCTCGATCTTTACCTTTCGAGAAAGACTGACAAAAAAAAGGAAAGCCAAATACGAAAAAAGAAGATTTTTACATGATATGATATGAAATAACAATTTACCGTTTCTTTGGCAACATTTGGTTGGTTTATTCTCAACGCCCAAGCCAACTTATGCATCCCGGCAGTTGCCCCACTTCCGGTGAAAATCACTACGTCATCCTTACAGGCATTTACACAGCTCTTGATCATTGTCCTGGTAAAAAACGATAAGAGTCGTTATTTAGTCAAATATATAAAGAAATAATTAAAAAAAACTAAATCGTATTTTAAAAAAGGTGATTTTGAAGCGTTACAGTTTATTGCATCGTTAAATTAACAAGGCGAATGAATTTGGAAGGATTTGTGGCTGAAATTGAACAAGTGTTTGGAGCGAGTTTTAAGTGAAATTAAATGGGGTGGAATTCAATGTCGCTAATTTTGTTCATGGTGAACAAAATTAGCGATATTCATTACCTCCCTTTAATGAGATATACGTACTTATCTGTTTATGTGTCTTCGATTACTAATCCACGCCGAACAATAAAATCGAAGAATAATTTGATCGATTTGATTTAAATAAAAATTCTATTGAACGATTTCGAAATGTTTTCAAATAATCATGGAGAGTTTTTGATCAGTTAGTGAATGTTTGGAATGAGTGAATGGAGCGCTGAGTGAGTGCTTTAGAATCATTTTGAGTGGAATGGGTGTCAATTTCATGATGTATTTAACCGTACATTGTTTGGCCACCCTGATATTCCAGGCTGTGAAACAATATAGACACATACTTATACAGTTGTACTTGTGTAACAGACTGCATTTATTTGACATCAAATGTGTTAACAGCACGTACATTTATGATTATCATATAATATCATATTTGTTTCTTAGTATGATTCTTGTAAGTTAACATTTTAGCAACTGTACAATGAAATTCGAAATACAAGCACCTTATTATCCATATCCATAGCAGAGAGCTTTATGAAATGGTTTAGCTTTCTTTCTCCTTTGCATATCGCATGTTTGTTACAATGACGTAACTACAGCTTTACTCAAATTATAGAAGCCATAATATGGTTTTCAAACAACCATATTTGATATGACAACCCAAAGTAGTTAAAATGCGATCGAAGAGAAAGAATGGCATTAGGTTTATATGTACTTGTACATTAAAAGGTTAGATAAGGTATTGCAAGAATCCCCAATTAGGTTTGCAATTCTAATGAAAAATTAAATCCCGGTTGCATATCTATCTAATTACCTCGCCTCCTCACGGAATTTCCCCGTTTGTCTGGCATTGTGCCCTGTTGTAGAGTGCGTGTTGGCGTATGTTGGAAAGACATGCTTCTTTATGTAGTTCTCAATAAATGACAACGTTCTTAAAAAAAGAATGAATTAAGTTCCATGAACACTTTCGATAGCGAAGCAGATTCATACATGAGTGTGATTAGGTTCTTAGTTGTATACCTCTATTAAATCCACACACTTTTTTTCTTCTGTTTTAATGTAATATCATGAAGTATGACATGTAAAGATTTGTCCATTATGAAACAAAATTATTCAGGGACTACTATGTGTGCAAGCTTATAAAATTACTGTGTACTCGAAATAGTTTACAATTGGGAAATTAAAAATCATTTTTTCAACAAATCAAAATGCATTAAGCAAGAAGGACACGACAAAAAGGAAATATTGCAATATACAATGTATATCTCACCTGCCAGAAGCAGTAAAATCGCAGTAGACAACTGAAAGACATAAGTAAAAATAAAAGTTAATTGAAGTAGATAACACGCCAGCTTTTGTATTAACCAAAGTTATTGCCCTGGCAGGGCGGAGCCTAAGTATCGGTTCGTTTCATTTAAGGTTAAGGTTAATCAGATATCATTTTTAATGACACAGTTAACTGATAGAAAGTCGACAATCTTAAAATCGAAGGTAAACATCCAAACCCCCGTAACTTCAGCTTGGCTTGGAGTTAACAATGATTTTGTAACCCAACGATGAAATGTGTTCATCTTTGCATTGCACGTTTATTTTTCTTTTAGGTTCAAGATTAATTTATTTACATGCGTTCATGACAGTGGTCGGCTAACTTTGGAAAGAACCCATTCTATTGAAAAGTAAACGCGCCAAATTACGTCACGGCTAGGTCACGCCTTGCCAGTTGAATAATAACGCAGAATAGCTTTAATGACGAAAATAAAATCCTTACAAATATGACACTTTACAATATGTGAGCAAACCTCACGTCGTTCATATGGGCAAAAATGTTTATTTATTAATTTTGAAAAAGATATATAAGGGGTATGTAACTTTTAAATGCCTATTACTATGATTGAATTGCCAATACATGGACTCCAGTCGTGGAATTTGGAGACGTCTCAAAGTGATCTGGCGATCATAAACATTGGGAAGAAGAAGGACTACGCTTATAGACTACAAAGAGTTAATCAAAATGCTGACCGTTTCTGTTTCCATACGGCGTGTTTATCACCAAATCTTGACCAATCACATTGTCCTGGATCTTTTTTAAGATTGGATGATCCGAATATTGTACGAGACGTCCCTCATTCTCGTCCTGTAGTAAAGAGAAAAATGGTTTGTCTAAAGATTTACGAGTACATGCTACATATAGGCAGAGAATTAAGATACTGCCCCTATGCGCCGAGCTAAACTTGAGAGTTGTAGAAGATGAAATTCATTTCTTTCTAGTATGCCAGTCATATTGAAATATCCGTATAATTTATTTCCCTTCACAATGGTTGCACTCTCGAACTAAAGATTCTTTTTGTCGAAATATGTCAACACAAAACGCCAACTTAATAATCCGGATCGCCTATTTTCAAGTAAATGCCTTTCAGCATCGTAGGAAATTTGTAAAGGATATCATATAGATAAAATTCACGTCTCGTCGTTGGGCAACCGAAACCTAGTAACTGCAGCTATATTCAAGCTGGATTCGAGTTTGTGGGTGTCCAACCGTCGACCAATAAGATAAAATCATTTAAAAACAGGTTAAATCATTGATAATCAATTGTGAAAGGTAGTTCTGATATAATGAATGGATGCATCCTTGACTATAATTTTGCTGTATTTTTCATAAAAATGGTTTACCTTTATCATGAGACAAACTAATCTACTGTAATGGAAAATATTAGTCACTCTTAAATATTATCATTTTTTTCTATGAATGTAATAATTTTGTATGTTGGGCCGGTGACCTAATGTATATGAAAATAAATGTTACGTTATGCTATACTTACAGTTAATTTCATTTAGAGATTGACAATCATTCAAATCAAAACCATTTAAAATCACTCACTGAACAGTTCAATTATTCATTAAAAAACAAACAAGTCACTCGAAAGCGCTTCGAAATCGTTCAATTGGTCAACATTTTAATCAAATAGATCAAATAATAGCAAGATATTTTTGGCTTTTGTAAATTTCTTAGCGTCTAATTTGTCAATGAAGACAAGAAATCAGAAAAGTATGTAGATGTTATTAGAGGGAGGTAAAAAAAATATCGCTACTTTCAACAAAATGGAAGAAATTTTCGATATTGTTTTCTACCTCCCTTGAAACTCTTTAAAACTCGCTCGTGAAATTCGTATCTTAAATCATCCAACTTGTTAACTAAACGACGTCTTCGACAACACAATTATGATTTTAATACAAAACATGTATACACAAAGAAAAAAGTATTACAACATCATAATGTCTTTGAGTACGAAAATACGTTCAATAAAGGCAGAATATGAACCCAATCGAAAATATATTGGGCATTCTTGATCGCAAACTATGCGAACTGTTACCTCCTATTCAAACTCTTGCTCAGTTGTTACAGATGCTGAAATAGTAGTGAAAGTGTTCATATATACATCTAATGCAGAGTATAAGAAAAAAGTGGGTGCCGTGATTTTCGTTGCTTTTGCATGTTTATGATATTTGCTGTACAGTAAGTGTGTAGATCGCTCTTGGATTATAGTTAACAATCAGGTTGAAATTCTATCTAGCACATTCGATGCAGCAATAGTTAATCGTGTGCGAATAATTGAATCAAACATGTTCTTTTTATAATCGCTATTAAATGCATGAAATGACAGAATTGGCATAAAGGCCTTGTTTATCTGTTGCATTATAAATTATAAGACCCAATGAAAATGTTTTCTTTTGAATAAATTGCGTCAAGTTACCACAGTCCACTTATGTTCAAAACCGATTCGGTAAAAACATGATGTTGCAATACTTTTTTTCTTTGTGTATATATGACCCATCATATTAAAAGGGACCATCTGTGAACTTCGTAAAATAAATTTTCTAATATTTAACCAGCAGAGGTCACGTAAATGTCACATTTAAAAAACAACCACAATGAAATGTGAG
Organism: Fragum whitleyi; assembly: GCA_948146395.1. Lineage (NCBI taxonomy): Eukaryota > Metazoa > Mollusca > Bivalvia > Cardiida > Cardiidae > Fragum > Fragum whitleyi. The sequence continues at coordinate 40,111,338 of OX411553.1, forward strand.
GGTAGAACAATCTATTAGATTCGGAAAATATGCAGAAAACAAAAACAAAAATAAGTCGACCCAAGTCAGCATTAGCTGTTCACGCAGTCCTACTAGGTCGACACTTGTGACACGTCGCAGATTGGCCATTTTCGTCCAGTATAAGTCCTGCTTTTAGATTTTCAACTTTTGGAATACTCTATAGAATGGAAAGATTTCAAAAGATCCAAGATCATTTCAAATGATATGTTTCAATACATACATTTTATCAACGATAAAAATTGCCTTTGACCGTTTACAGAGAAAAAAAGATGATATGGCAAAAACACTTAAAAGAAAGAAAGTAACAAATAAGTAAAATGACTTGAAAATGAAAACGATACAAAAGGACATACTTGGAAAAACGAACAAACGATAGCACGTCAGTCAAAGTATACAAATAATATAGCGGGAGTATTTTCTACAAATTAAAAAAATGAATTAAAGCTGAGGAATGTTAAATCATCGCACTAAGAGGTTATCTGCTTCAGAGCCTTTTGTCTAACCAGAAAGGCACTCCTAATGCATTTTGCTAATCTTAACTGTGTGTTTCTGCTTTTCGAAGATATTAAATAATTTTTTTTTGTAACAATGGCCTTTGGAACTAGCAGGTATATAGTTAACGAATGTCGTTAAATAGAGGACAGCATATAATGAAATGACTTTTGAACTACAGACTTTATAAGGACGGTCATTTCTAGCAATGTCAATCTGTCTTCCGAGCTAAGTCTTGTGGTAGTGATTTTTTATTATTATCAGATTTTCATAGTGTATTTCATGTAGATAATTTTCATATCGAAATTTGCTTTTGAATTTACAAAAATATTCTAGTTTTTGGGTTCTACTGATGTATCCAAACCGGTCTTGAAGAAAATGATCTCTTAATCTTGTTAATTTGGTCCTTCAACAAAACAAATAGTAAAAATTAGAATTCTGTAAAGTTTTAAGATAGAATAAATAGATCTTTCTTTGGCAAGAACGTAGAGTGGAAAATAGCCTAATTTTCCATAGATTGCATAGTAAAGCGTTTTTTATTGCCCCACTCTCAGTCAATGTCTACAAAGTCGTAGATGTAAGTTTTCGACATCTTTAAAATTGTATATTCCTCTTCAGAACCATGTAGAATTATGGGTACAATCATGGAATAAAAAAAGCTAATTTAGTCTTTATGTCGAGGTCAATCGTATAAAATAGAGTCATTAGATTATGATAAGCTTTAAGAGCTTGGTCATTTAATGTTCAAACGCTTTGGTTCATTTTGTCATCACTATGAAAATCCACTCCGTAATAGACGAAATCACCAATCTCCTCAACCATGTCTCAATTGATAGTCAGATTTGAATAAATTTGATCACTATTAGACCAAAACACGTATAGTTTGAATTTTAAATAATTTATTTTGAATCTCCATTCCGTAGAGTACCTACTGATATATATCATGTGCAAAAAGTAGCAGGTAAATAGATAAAAGGTTAATGTCATTTTCATCCAAATTTTCTCTACCAATTACATCAACAATATCATTGATAAAGAGAATGAAAAATAGAAGAGACAAGGCTTCGCTCTGTTTGAGTCCAACGGTACATATAACATCGAAAAAATGTGAAAACTGCATTGAATTGCTAAATTTAACGCAGAATTTTTCATTTTCGTAAATGGGTTTTAGCATTGTAATAACTTTACAACTGAAGCCGCAATTAACAAGTTTATGCCACAGGGCACTTCTGCTGACGGTATCAAAGTCCCGTTCAACGTCGATGAAAATGCACAATATCTTTTTCTTTAGGTTCAAATTTTCTTGATCAGTGAATAAAGGATAAAAATAGCATCGGTCGTTGAACGACCATCGCTTAATCCGAATCGAACATCATCGAACACATTGTGTTTGTTATAGTTATTCCCCTGTAGTTCGAGGGGTTAGAAGGGTCATCTTTCTTTATAAATTATGATACCTTTTGACCAAAAATGGGGGTACATACCCGATTCAAAAATGAGATTTAATAACACCATAAAATATGGGGAGATGGGAGTCGAGTAAATCAACGAACTTAATAGTACAACAAATTCCCAATTCGGGTTAATATTTAAAGATATCACGGAAAAACCAGTAACAAAATATCGCTTGCCGGTCTGCTTGCAATGGTCTACTTCGACGACAAAAAACGATCTTGGATTCCAGATATCAGATAAATATTAAGCATAGAATGGTTCATAGCACGATGTCAAATGTCCCAGGTATTTATCAAAATATTTTGGCTTAAATACAAGTCCTTGGTTAAAACACATAAACATTATGTCATTTAAACGTGAAAAGCGTGATTGAGCTTGATGCCATAAAACATGTTTGCGTCATAAATTTTTGCGAAGTTATAATCTTTTAGATTACACAACATTACATTTCGTGAAGAAAATTATAAATAAGTTCCAGATGCCTCATTATTAAGTGCCATGACATACAATTTTTTGACAGATGAGACCGATAATCTGATATGTTAGATGGATATTCTAAACTTCGTGGGTGTCGGGCTTCGTAGTGGGTTTACAGATTAGCACCAAGTAACGTGAACTATGCATACTAAGCGACCCTAATCTAGTGGAACCCTTACGTATAAATCGCCAAAGTGTTATTTTTATCTACGCAAAACTATTGTGAGTGTATATTAAAAGGTCATCTACAATTATAGATTTGCGCAGAATGCACACTACATTTATTTAATCTTACTTCAGCGCATCTCTCAGAAAGCGACGGGTACCTAAGTATGCAATATTCGTGGAATCGCCCATTGTTACACGGCACTCAATCTTTCCGACTATTTGTCTCCCACCCATGGGTTAATAATCATGGAAATATGTGGGGTAGCAGCTGGAGGCTAGGAAAGGGTGTAATGGTAACACTGGTGTGAGAAATAACAGGAATCCATAATTAGGTGCTCCAACCTCCGATTGAAAGATTATTCAAAGCGACGTAAAACCCACTTCAAACAAACAAACCATTTTACTCTTTCTTTTACCGAAAATGTAAAAAAAAAACGTAAAGAGAAACCCATTTTGCGTGTTCAGAATGAAAAAAAAACAACATCATAGATGAAATTCGAATAGCCTGGAATATATTGTTGCAACGAATTTAGTAATAAAACGCGATGTCCTACAGAAAAAATCAATCCAAACTCAGGAATCCACTTGAATTTCAGGGAACATAGGCATATCTGATATAATACTTCTTTAAAAAAAAAAACATGCACGATATTAAAATCTGCGCATTTCTAAAGTTACACTGAGTGTTTTTTTTTTTTTTTTTTCAATAATATTGAACATTACGCGTCATTCATAATTAGCAATCAAACCAGATTTATCTAAGATCTTATATACAGTCAATGATTTAGTTCATTGTCATCGTATTATTTATGTTTCAATGACGGACAAGATCTTTTAATACAGTTAATTCGGTAGCCATGTATAGATGGGACAAGTAGGTACCAAATTTTAAGAATAAAAATTCAGGTGAACACCTTTAAATTTTAGTATCATTTCATATTTTAGTGTAAGAAATTAGCGCAGTTTTTCTCATTCTTTTTCCCAAACGTTCCAATGGCTTTCAAGTCGATCACCATTAATGAAATAATACTTCAATTGTTCTAGAGACACGATTACGGATAAGCCTAAGCAATCAATCAATGCAATGATTGCATTTACTTTTCAAGAGAGGGAAGAGCACAAAGGGAAGACTCTGCCAGACTGTAAGGATGCACAGGCTGGTCCGAGTCTTTGCTTTGTACACTCATATACTTATTGGATATGTCACGTATTCGCTCAAATTAATGTTGAACTTTCCAGGAATCAGTGTTGTGTTTCTAAATGTACCAGATGTGATTCTGTAATCAAATTCTTTACACAAAGAATATCGAAATGATCTCCTAATAATGAATAACACAAAACTAATCATAGGACACCGACCTTTGACCCAATAACACCTGCTTTGCCCAAACAATGTGACCGGAATACCTTATCATAAACGTATAAACCACAAAAATCTACTATTGGGGGGTCTCCTTGCACGTGTTTGTGGTAAATGTACCACTTCGCGGATTGTTTGTGGTTTTGAGATCAAAAACTGATAGCGATTTGTTATTTTTGATAGTCATTATTACGGTTACTTTTTGTCTTTCGTGAAAAATTAATAATTGAAAACAAGTGATTGTATCAAATCGTGTGGCCTCTTGCCGCGACTCAATTTAGCTTATAGACGGGTAGCTGCAATGATGTAGACCTCTCTCTTATATTTTGATGACGAGGCACCAAACATCAGACTATAAAAAAGGGATGGGGTTACGTTATCGCAACTAATAGACTAATAGATGGCCCGTTTTATCTATCGTCGCAGATTCAGACTTTCAGCCAAGTGCCTAAAGTTCAGATCCGAGTCAGCCTGCGCGAATCGCAGATTGTAACGTTTCGCCTGGCGGGTCGTAAATGATTCAACTTACTTGCTCTTTTTCTTCGTCTCTTTTCTCAGATCCAATCAAAGATGGATTACTTTTAATCCTCGGTAAATGTAATTTCAATGGATCAACTCCAGTCCTTCTTATGGCACTCATTTTCCTAGTACGTGTGAGTCTTTTTTGCTTCCCTTTGTCGATATCCGGAAGTGACGAATCCGAATAGCCTACGTCATCCGTTTCGTCGTCGTTCTGTTTGTTATCCGCAATTTTGGTTTTACGCGGACTAGCTGTGTCTTTTTGTGAAAAGGTGTGTACTGCTTTTCCATCTTTAGGCATATGGAGATCTCTGTTTCGGCTTGCCGTTATTGTCGTCATCTTGTCAAGTTTACTACAAAACAATAACAGTAAAACATTATTTCAGTACATGTATTATGCTCAAATGTATAAAAAATGTCCGCTCTCAAAATATAGCTTTCACGAAAATAGAAAAGGTTTCTGTTTATAATATTTTTCCCCATAAAAATCATTTCAGTTTTTTTCAACCATACATTATGGTATAACAATCTCCACTGTTTCTGGTTTGACTTCTTTCAAGAGACTTACAATTTTATATTTTCCTTAATTATCATTGGACTTTTTAATAGATCTAAATAAGTTATCTATCTATTTACATTAAAAAATGTTAAATGCTAAATTTTCTTATGCCTATCTCTTACATCGGGATGGAATCTAAATTCTTACAATCGGGCTTAGAACAGAAAAGAGAGAATAACCGTTCAATCTTTACAGCAAGTCATTTTAAAGGGGGTGGGGGTATTTGTCAAGAGCATCTGTGACACTGTTAAAGTAAGAACACAACATTGTATTTTCACTTACAAAGGGTCAAGAATTTCCGAAATGTCTGCAAATGCGTAGCTATCGGTTATAATGTTTATATCCTATATAAAGCCCTTAGCGTAGATGCACCATGAGTTATTTCATTTGTTCATTTTTTTTTAAATTTCATTTCAAGAGAATTGTTGATCTAGCTTTAAAAAAAATACTTTTTCAGTAAACAACGGACTTATGGTTTAATTAGAAACTAACTAAAATCAATTCTATTATGTGTATGACCTAGATGACTTATAGTTATGAAATGTATTACGGGCAATAACAACGAAGATGATAATATTTGTCTAGCTGTCTTAAGTAGTTAAGCCTATCAAATCAGTGAAAATGTTTTGACAATTAAACAAATATTTCGTCTGTTGACCAACCACACAGTCTGATACAAATAAAACTAAGGGAAAAATTCATTCACAGATATGTACGGAATTGTATTGGATTTGGAAAAATTGTGACCTAGGTCTTTCTGATTTTTGAATAACTCTATATTTTGAATATGAGCATGTACAATATATTTCCAACAATTTCAAGTATGCGCCAAGCAAAGACTCTGGCCAGCCTGTGCTTCCACACAGTCTGACCAGAGTCTTCACTTTGCTCTTTGTAGATAGATAATGTTTTAAATTGTATTTATTAGTGTCAGGTAATCTTTTGATTGTAAAGTCTACTATCTATGCTGCTCAATATTTGCATCATACATATTGTTTAAAATGCCACACATGGGCTCAATTTTGCTTTTCCGCTTTTACTCGACCCTACCGTTGCATATCTACCATACATGCACAGTTTCCCAAAGGATTTAAATACAATGCCTAACACCTGCGTCAGGAAGATCTTCTTTGGCTCGTTGGTTGGCGTGTTGGTCTTGTAAAACCAAATATTTCAATAATTCTTGCCCGTATGGGTTCAACACCGCCTCGTGTTGGTTTAATTTCAGCCATGCTTCAGTTGCGGACATAATGCTCGTATGATGGGACCCGTCCGGGATGTGCAGTAGAACCATTTATTTCGGAATTGTACAGAATTTGTTCGCGCATCAAGCTCATCACTGCCTTAATGCTTATATCGTCACCATGATGATAACTTTTAGAGGCTGTGTGTTGCGATACCCCTATACCATATATACATAGCTTCCTAAAAGGTCTAAATATAATTCATGTCATGATGGCACCTGTGTCTGGGAAAACCTTCTTTTGGCTCTATTACTTGTCCGCATGGGTTCGTTACAGGCTGGTGTCTTTTTTCAGCTTAGCTTTAGTTACGGACATGCTGTTCGTACAGTTTACAACAAGGTGAAATTGACAATGTGAATGATTTTGGAATGAGTTTGCAATGAAATTGAATGGGTGTGTGGAGATAATTTTGAGTGAAATAGTAGGTAGGTAATTCAATACCGCTGATAATGCCACTAGTCTTGTTAAGGATGAACATTCAAGTTGTCAATTTCACAATGTACTTAACTGTATTCCCTCGTTAAATGGATTCTAGCTTATCATGAACTCGGAGCGCGATCTTGTTTCTTGTAAATGAAGAGGATCTTTGTAAACGAACCAATAGCTCGGATCCTGATTCTACAATTATTATTCATGCCATACAAGATCTTTATATGCCTCGAAAATTAGTTAATATTTTGTGCCTTAATCGAATGAGCTTCTGGTGGATACACGTGTGAAGCTGGGGGGGGGGGGGGGGGGGGGGCGGAAAGCCAATTAAAGAGGATATGATTTCAGAAGTTCTCGATGACAAACTGATTTCAATTGTTTCTATAGCAATTCGCTTTTCAAAAATGCATTTTTGAACCAAAAGAACATTTTTCGAGTTATGACCATCTTTTTTGAACGCTCAATGTTAACTGTTAACAATTGAAAAATGTCATTTTATTTAGATATTTACTGATTTTAACTAATAGGGGACGATCATTTGTTTCGATGTTAGATCGATTTATATTTCATTGAGTGAATTAATTAATTTCTATTTTCATAAGGGGCTGGCCATGAAATGAAATATTATTTGATCTTACGCGAAAAACAAACTATTATTCTATATCTTAAGTGCATAAATGAGACACGATGTGAAAATTGTATGCAAATTGACAAATTTTCCTAAAGTGCGTCATTTTGCGTGTTATTGCTCTGCAACGTTCACGATGAGGTCTATTATTCAGCTTTGCTCAGATATCGTCGGATAGGGTGAAATGTGCGGAAACGGTGTTAATCTATTTAAAAATTTGATAATTTACTGGGTTCGTGGTGGTTTTATCAAATGATAATCTACCATTTTTCTCCATACACCACCTAAAAGCATTTAAGAAATCATCATTTTTACTCACATGTGCACTTTTATTTTTATACATCCATCGTCACCTTAAGAATAACTTTGGTTTAAATATAACAAAGTTGACTATAATCGTGTTTGCTTGATGAACATAATAATGTGTGCACAGCTTAACTAATGTTTTTATTTCTTTAATAGATATATAAACAATAAAAAATGTCGTTAAAATCGGTTGGGGTCCAATAGATAGTTATCTAATTAAGACGTATTAACACTTAATATTGGACAATTTATATTTATCCTTTAGAAAAACAGAAACACAAGATTATGACACAAAAATTAAAAGATTTAAACACAACAACAACAACAACAACAAACAAACAAACAATTTGTCTCTGTTACGCCTTATTTTATTGAAGACTTACTAATATGTATGTCCTCGTTAAACCCGACAGGCTTTTGACGTCTTTTATTGCATTTTTGAACTGCACAGAGGTTATCATTATTACAGGTGCATACGTACCTTTCAGAAATTTGTTTTATCACCTTAACTTAAAAAGCAAAAAGAGAATGCTTCTTGAAAATAAGTGCATGTAAGTTTAAGTATATCCTAATTAAACACTGTAATAGAATATTTGGAAGGCGTCCAAATCTTTAGAGGCACTAGATTCTAGTTAAGTATAATGACGTAGTTTTCATTAATTTCAAAGCCGACGGAATGCTTTTCTTAATCGGAATATAACGACATCAACCAAACAATTCTAACATTGGATCGTTTCCAGAACTTAATAAATAAATCCAAATTACACAATCAAATGCTATATATAACAGATAGGAATACCTACAATTAAAAAAAATGGTGAATTTAACGCCCATTCCGATTCAAATCATTCTTAACCAAACACTCACTCAATTCGGTCAAAAACGCTCCGAAATCATTAGAAAACATCTTAAAAATCGTTAAGACTTTCAACAATGAAATCAAATCCATCTATTTATTCTACGATTTTATTAGCTGGTGTGGACTTTCAAATGTCTGATTGGTCAACGGAGACGTACAAACAGAAAAGTACTTAAATCTTATTAAAAGGGGTAATTAATATCGCTAATTTTGTTCATCTTGAACAAAATTAACAATATTGGATTACCCCCCATAAATTTCACTCAAAACTCGCTCCACACTGTCATTCAATTTAATTCCGAAATAATTCCCAAATCCTTCACCATGTCAATTTCACGATCTTCTTAACTTTATGAATCACTTTTGACAACTCGATTAATAGGATAATTTTCAGCTACTTCAACCGTCACAGAACGAATACCTGACAAAAATCACAATACCTGTACGTGTTTTTTCACTCCGGCATGCCCATGGACTTTTGTGCAATTCACCCCGTTAAAAAAACTAGGCTAAATAAGTAGCCATCTCCTTCTTTGTAATTAATAATTGATTACAGATTCAATTTTTCTCTTCCCGCTTCAAAAACAGTAAACAAAATATTTTCATTGAGATCTATTTTTTACAATTGGTATCCCAATACAAAACAATAATTTACAATTGCAAATGATTCTAAGAATATGAAAATTCGAAGGAAACCATTTCACTCTAATGTTTCAACCTATTTTTTTTCAAGTGTGGGCTTAAATCGATAACTTTCTTTTCAAACGTTTTTTTTCTTCTTTTTTTATTTGTTTGTTCATTTATTCATTTGCTTGAACGTCAAGTGTAATCAGAGAGAAACGGTAGCCGTTATTATTACGAGTTATTTTATCATTCAGGTGTGACTTAAGTCTAAGAAAATTCTTTACCGGTTCGAAATTCTACATTTTACTTAAGTTTTTGTCCAAAAACCATGATAATGATATTTTGGAAAACAATACATTTTTTCCTACATGCCTGGTTCCGGACCCGTTTGCATCCCCATATATTTGAAAGTGCGGTAACATCCAAATGCGTCTACTCCCATTTCGACTAATCAGAATGCGTCTACCTATTTGCCCACTATGATAGATATGAACTAAACATTTTTGGCATTGCTGAATCTAAAGCTGATTTTAATCGATCTATTAGACATCTTTTCAAGTACAAGTTTAATTAAGGTAAGAATATTTTCCATTATAATACCTTAAATATGATTCATGATAATACATAATGTTCAAGAAAGATGTCGACGAATTGGGACTTTAGACAAATTGAGACTGTAGACGATATGGGTCTCAGTCTGCACGTAAAAATACAGAAGACGAAATTGGAATAGACGAAATGGGACTTAACCGATAGTGGTAGGTTCGCTTTTCGTAAAAGAGATGAACAGAAAGAAGAAAGGAATATTCCAATTCTTTTTTTATTATAACATAACTCATTTTAACTTTCTTAAATTTTTTCAGCAAACTATATGATACATGTATTCATATGGTTTTAGCTAGGTTGTCTTTGGGTTCCACAACTTTGGAAACTTCAATCCGGCATTTGAGGAAAATGGAAAATATGACTGTTCGTTTCTTTCGGAATGAAAGGCGAATAAGACAAAAAAAAGAAAAAAACATATATCGAAAGCACCCAGTATGCCCTGCATTGATGGTGAAATAGTTTCCAACATTTTTAAGAAATTGTTTGGGTTTTTTACATGCAAAGCGGGGAACAATTTGTAAACGTGCCAAAATGCGTTAAAAATCTGAATGCGAGGATGGTTTGCTCTTGCTGATTGTTTTCTCTCGTCTATTATCTCTTCTAGGAGTTATATAGCGAGATTCTAACGAGAGATTGTAACTGTGTAATTGTTTAGGGCAATCTAACCCAGGTTCACGTTTTTCAAATATTCTAAGTTCGCGTGACTTCTCTCAGGTGTTACAGTACATTTATCATGTCAGCCCAATCTTCTTTATTGACTCACTCTCATTGATTGGAATGTAATTAAAGGGATAAGAAAGAAAACGAGCTTGAAACTCTCGTGAATTTCTAGATCTATTTTGCCCACTAAAGTTTCCAACACTATATTTCAAAATACTCTGGACCATACTGAATTCACTGTTTTAGTCTACTTCGTTTTACTTTCTTGCATTTATGCACCGTGGTTGGGGATGCAAACGGGTCCGGAACCAGGCATGTAGGAAAAAATGTATTGTTTTCCAAAATATCATTATCATGGTTTTTGGACAAAAACTTAAGTAAAATGTAGAATTTCGAACCGGTAAAGAATTTTCATAGACTTAAGTCACACCTGAATGATAAAATAACTCGTAATAATAACTATTGGTACTTAGCAAGATCCTCAACTTTAATGTACCGAGATGGACTATTTCTGATTTTTGTTTTTTAAATGTCACTTTTCGGCATTGGGAAGGGGCCCTTTTTAGGGACCCATTCATAAAAGAGAGAGAAACAAACACAGTCATGAATGGAACCGAAAGATCGACAGTAATTTATTCAATTTGAAGAAAATCATACTAAGCTAAAATGACAATTTTCTAATCTTATCAACAGCCCAATCCTAAGAAAAAAGGAGCACTGCCTACAGGTGCCTACGCTCGACTGTTGAGTGCTGGATGATGGATAAGATCTAAGTCTAAAAAGGAGCATGAAATGCACCAAATGCATCTAAAGTTATACCCTAATAAAGGTTGCTCTTTTGATAGTGAACATGTCTGTCAAGTTTCAAGTGAATGCCTTATGTGGAACCATAGATAATACGAATTGTCACAGTTTTTGCACGAAGACGACGACGACAACAACGACACGATCAAGGCTTTAGCAATACCTCGGGTTTTCTCAGAAAACAGCCGATCAAAAAACGAAAGAACTATAATCATGAACTTTAAGCACTTTTTACTGTTTTATAATTTTTCACTTTTGTTTTTATCATCTTATTCAATCCAGTGATTTTAGTAACATCGTGATATTGACATTCAGTTCGATCAAAACCATAATAAATTGCTCGCCCAGCGCTCAAATCAGTATATTAAGGTAGTGGACTGGTAATAGTTCCACACCATTTCGACACTCATGAACTTTCACAATGTTGACCGAGGTTTCCTAATGAAAATCATTAGGAAACCTCGGTCAACACTGTTAAAGTTCATTACTTCCGAAAAGTTGCGGAACTATTACGGGTCCACTACCTTAATAACTCCAATCACTCCAATCACTCAAAAATGATCTCGTTTAAGAACGCTTCAAAAACGATCAAAATTTTATTCATATCAATCATGTCATAGCTCTTTTTTATTGACTTTAGTGGATTGCAAAGTGTCCGTGAAACCAACACACATACGTAGAAAAGCAATATGACTTTTAGAAAGTCTTCTTTAAAGAAAGGAAAGGATGTAGCTCATTGTACGAAATCGTCGATATTTTAATGCCTCAATTTAAATTAAAAGAAAAATTGCTTGATCAACGCAATTTCTTTATTTCTCTCAGTGTTTTCTTCAATATTTTGCCGCCTCTTTTCATTTTCAACGCTTAACGAATTAACGGTTGAAATTCTTGGAATTTTTTTGGTATGAATTTGTTTGTTTTGTATGTTCTGGGTAAGACAACTGAAATTACCAAGTGACTTCATTTAGGTATTTTATTTGTTACCCGTCACGCGAAAAGGGACCATCCAGGAATTCTGTAAACCGGATTATTGAAAAAGAGATTTGATCCAGCATAGATCAAACAGAAGTCGCATTTCAAAAATTCTTTCACTGCATGGTAGATTGATCTTTCTAGAATCAGTAAATAAGCACGGTGCAAAAAGTTTCGACCCCAATAAGTCCGCGCAGTCTGACTAGGGACAATACTTTACGCACTACCCAGATGGTCCCTTTTCGTGAGAAGGTTCACAATTTTTCTGAATAACATACTCACTTTTTCTCCGTTTTAAGAATCCAATCCTTAAGTTGTGGTTGTTTGGTAGAAGTAGTAGAAGAAGCAGTAACTTCTCTAACTGCTTGGTAAAAAAGAAATGTCACAAATTGCCTCAATATGATGATTTAATAGGAGCATGTATATTGTTCCGCCTTGACATTCGCCTACCCCTGGCTACTTGGCTTACCTTCATTGTGGGATAGATGCCAAACAAGGTCGACACGAGGCTTCAGCACTTAATATCAACCTTCACATACCTTTGTGCACTGTGTTTTAGTCCTCTCTTCTCCACGATGATAATAATATAAATGAGCCTGGGCATGACATTTCCAACTATTTGAAATGTTTGTGAGGTGTATACACTGAGTAGCGTTGACAGCCACATACTGTAAAAATAAAGTAACCTGGTGGTCTACTGATACATTGTGACCTTATGTATCTACTAAACGCACAGTGAAGTCTCTGGTCAGACTGTGCGGATGCACAGGCTGGTCAGAGTCTTTGCTTTGTGCATATTTGACATTGTTGGAAATCTCACTCAAAGGCTCAAATGATAATAATAATAATAATTATAATAATACATAAAGACTTTCTTTTAAGAGTTTGCACAATATTATTCTTCCTTGGTGAGCTTTTTGAACCATTTTGGAGGGTTTTAGAGCGATTTGTGAGCGTTTGAATTATTTTAAGAATAATTGCTTGCTTGTTTATTAACTGTATGGTGTGGATGGTGTCCGTGGTCTACAGCTGTAGATGAAGAGCGTCGGCCTTTTGACCAAAAAGTCCCGAGCTCGATTCCCGGGAGCGGTTATGGACCTTGGTTCTTTCATTGGCCAATACAATCGACACGAGTAGTTGTTAATTATCCAGGGAGTCGAATCGAAACGGATAAAACTAAGTTGAAAGAACGTGTATCCCAAAATAAATAGTTTTTTTTCAAAACTGTATGATAAAGCTTTTGGCAGATAATCAACGGTACCCTATAAGTTCTAGAGGTAGGTTTGTGGGTCTGTATAATGTTATGCGGTTCAACCGAAACGAAACATTCCAATTTTTTCTTGCATAATGTATCAGAGTAGTGTTTGACACCGATATTCTTTGAGTTTGTTACATTTTGTAGTTGTAACAGTAATATCAATTTCTTTAAAAATTAAACCGATTCTTTAAAATTCTCATGCGTTTCAAAGATGTGACCAATCAGCCAAAAAGGGTACACGTGGGTAGTGCATACATGTAAGGATTGATCCTAATCAGACTGCGCGGACTATACAGGCTGACTAGGGTAAACAAGTTTTCGGAATCGGTTGATTGTCTGAAACTAGGATGGTCATTCTATCATACAGCATACAGTATACATTCACAAAGCCCGACCTCCGATTGACCTCAAATTAAACAAACCTTTTTTATCAAATACATGTACATGTCCTTATTTTTTCCCAGATGGTCCTCTTCGCGGTACGGTTCACGAATCATCATGTCGCTTCTAGACTCTATGAACTTTAATAGGCAACCATCTTCGCTAGTCAAGGGTGATGCCCACTACGTGTTCTATTATAAGATTAAGTAACGTTTTTTAGGGCGTTAACATTTGCAGAGTCCAGAAGAGAACATGTTGAGTGCCTCTGCAAATTTTTGTTAACGCCTGAAAAAAACGTGAATTGACGCTATTATTACAAAGAAAGACTATAGTATTTATTCAAACAGAAATTGCAAAATGGTTCATAGGATGGCTTAAAAACTAGCTTCAAAACCGATAATGTCGCGGAAGAATTGCTTCATGCATTTAGCCGTCCCTTTTGTTTAAACGACGTTGCTTGGCAAAGTAATGACGTCATGAAAAATAACGCGGTAATAGGACCGACGTTTCTATTTATGCTCTTCATTAATGTTTAACAAAGAAACCGATAAAGTGTAGAGACCAAGACCGAAGATATTTAATTAAAATAAGTCGGGCGTTAACGCCAGGTGAATTTACTTATTAATCCACGTTTTATCGCCCGTTAATGCTCTGGTTTTGTCCGTTAAACGTATTTCTTTAATGCTTTTATGCGGTTTATCGAGAAATAACGGTAGATTATTTATTAATAATCTCATCGCAAAAGCAGTGAAATTATCAAAAACTTATACCCTGCTTTTGTGCATTGCATCCTTTCTGACGTCATCTATGCGGGGCGAAATAAGTGACGTGACAATGAACGTTGCATGGCAATCACGCGCAAAATAACGCGCTTTACGAAAATATGTCCTAAAAAATTCACATTTTGTCTCATTTTTGCAATAAAGAAATAGAATAATCGTTTGTTTTTCGAGTAAGATCGATTAATATTTCATTTCGTGAACAACAAAAGCTATTCATTCGTGGCTCCACCACTTTGTTGTTCACTAAATGAATATTAATCGATCTTACACTAAAACAAACGATTATCCTCTATGCCTGTAACGACTCGAAAACGTACATTTTATGCAATAATCATAGAATAGAACACGTATTTGTCATCTTCCTTGGATAGCGAAGATGCCGGCAGCAGGTTGATAAACATACCAGATCAGGCAAGATATTCAGAGCTTCAAGTACAGCCTTGACAGCATCTGAAAGGTTAGGGGCATAACACAAATTAGCAACTAAAATGAAAAGGATTAGGTCTCTAGTTCGGTAATTAGCATTTCATGAAAGGCTTTTCCGGACGATGGATATGTAATCGTTAACCTGTTTGAGTACAAAATAACTTGAGACTGGAAAAATATGGACAGTAAGACAGGAAGTCATTTCACGCAATAATCCTAAAGAAAGGCTAAGAAGAATTTCAAAAGACCGATTAAAAATTGCACAATCACCTACTACACATTTGCGTTTCAAATTCACGTGACTAAATATTGCAGTTTATTGTCAATGTCAGTGCATTTTCGCAATGACATTGATCTTGGTGCAAATCTGCATTTTGTTTTTTTTTTTTTTTTTTTCTCCAAATGAAATGTTTTTTTAAGTTTGAATTTTTAATGCACAATGAAATAATGAACCTTGTAGAAAAGTGATCGTGTATATATTTCTTCTCGAGTCAAGTAAACTTGAAATAGAATGATAATGAAAATAAATAAACAGCTTATAGTACAAAGCTTCCTCATTTAAAATTACTAAAACTAAGGAGACCTTTATTAACCCATCATGCATATAAATTATGATCGGTCTGCTCTTTATCAGTATAACAAGACTTTTCAATTTGGGTTTGCCAGTAAATTCCTTACATTATTGCAAGACAGCATTTAAAGATATTGGGCCTATAAAGTCTAGTACACGATGATTTATGTTGTTGATTATAATCCACGATTTTTCCCCTGGCAGGGCGGAGCCTAAGTAACGGGTCGATGCACTTAAGGTAAGGGTAAATCAGGCTTTATTCATTATAATTTACTACATAGTTGACAGAATTTACTTGAGACAGTGAAGCGTAGGTTGATAACCAAACCCTCGTAACTCCAGCTTGTCCAAGCTGAAGTTACGAAGCTTTGGTAACCAAACGATGAAATGTGTTCACTTTCTCTAATCCTTTTGGTTTTAGGATACAGTTATTTACACGCGTTCACGATTAATTCCGACTAACTTTTCAATGAACCAAAAATATTTAAAAGTTTACCCGCCAAATTACGTCACGGCTAAGCTCCGCCCTGCCACTGCCAGTTCATTAATAACGCAGAATAATAGAGATGTAAAGCTTCTGTTATGCTTGTTGCTCTATAACCGACACTGAATAATATTTGTATGTTATATTTAGATCTAGGCATACAAAAACTATATGTGATCCGTCACGCAAAAAGGGACCATCTGGGAAATCTGTAAAATGAATATTTGCAAAAGAGATTTGGTCCATTATACGTCAATCAGAAGTCGTATTTCAAAAATTATTCACAGGGAGGTAGATTGACTATTCTAGATTCAGAAAATTAGCAAAGTGTGAAATGTTTTGACGCTAGTCAGTCTACGCAGTCCGCGCAGTCCGACTGGGGTCGACACTTTACGCACTACCAAGATGGTCCCTTTTTTCGTGACGGGTCAAATATATTCATGTCAATTCAAATGAATTTGCGTAGTTTGGTCAATGCGCCAAGGTTCACATGCTAATATTTTGATTACGAAATATTGTCAGCGGATAATTTTCTCGTTTTTAAACGCATGCGCACTGACTAAATAGGTCCACGTATTGCTTTGGCCAGTTGACAGTGCGCTGATATCATCTTTCATTAAAACATGTCAAGTTCAAATTCTTTTTGAAATCGTGATACATACAATTCAATACCTGTCCCTGAATTTTATAAAATTCGTCTGAAGCAAGACTTTGATCACGTGAGAGGCACATCAAAATTATTGGTCGTCATTTTTGGATATTCACATTTTAGTCGTGTATGCACTGTCATCCTAAAGGTAAGACAGTTCAATGTCTACAAGCAAGTTTACTCAATATAATAACTCAAAAGAGAAAGCGTCGACTTAGCAATCGCTATTGCTAATTAGATGTTCAAAGAATTTATGATTACGAAAAATATGTACATAATTGTATTTTATTTTTCGTTTTTTGAATAGATTGTTTTTTAGAATCTAGAATATACAGTTATTTCGCCAAATATGTATATGAATTATTTATTATAAAAACACAAGTACAAAATATACTCGAATAAGGTAGGTTTTAATCGCTGGTTGTTAGTGCAAGAATATTGGAACCTTTGCACGACGCCTCTGTGCGGATGCACAGATTGATCTGAGTTTCAACATTGCGCACAAAAGCAATTTGTCGAAATTTCGCACACAGGTTCATCTTTCTATTTATCACAACATTAGAGCCCCATCTCATAACAGAATAGCTAAACTATAATTGAAAAGGGATATTTTCTTCAAAACCGACAACATTATTACGGCTGGATAAAAAATTATCTGAATTTGATCAGACTGTAGACAATTTTTCTGCTAGGCACTACTACTAGCGTAGATATAAAAGCTCAGTGTCAAAATATTCCTTTGAAACAACCAATTTCAATTTATTTTGTGAGCATACATGTCAAACGGTTTGGTTTGTTTTTAAAATAGTTGTGAGGTATTGTGCAATATCACACCATATTATTGTGAACTATTTTCTACGATTTATTTCAAATTATAGTTTTTTTAGTCCGATGATCTACAATAAATTACTATTTATCAATCATTTTGTGAAAAAGAAAGTAATCTATAGCTAAACAACCTCACAGGTATATAACAAATAAATGTCTATTTATGTATTTGATAACACACCACACCTTACATAGATCTACACGCCTACAAAATTAGAATGACATATATGACATTTGTGTTTATAAAGTAAAGTAAGTCAAAAGAAATTCGTTTGCATAACTACGTTTCCGGCCCAAGTTTTATACAGACGGTTGTAGTAGTATCTGGGTAGTACTTTAGACTGTACTATGTTAAAATATAAGCCAACTTCATCCAACAGTCATGCATTTGCTTGTTCTGTACAAAATGACCCTTTACCACAACGTTTGGCCATACCGCTATAGCTACGACAGTCTTTTGCCTAACTACTTGTGCTCATAAATAGCTTCATTTTGATACATAATATACCTGGACATACTAAGACATACATAAGAGAAAGTCCACCAATGGTGTTTACTAGTACATCTTTAATAATTTTTTTTTCACTTGTATCTTTAAATTTCCAGGTGTTTTTTTTTATAGATTATAATATCAAACTTACAATGCTAGTAGAAAAAACCCTCTTTCTTAATTTGATTTTACTGAAATGAACCCTTGACTGTGGCTCCTAATATGTCATTTGCATAAGGTCAAGCATATTTTCTGATTCTCAAATTTTCGAGACCGTGGCCCAGTTGTTGCGAACCCCGAAGGACATTGAATTCATAGGGAACCCCACTCGACCAATCTAACTATCAACCGAGATCTGTTGAAGATTACGGAAATGACCGAGAGATGTTTCGAATGCTCTGAATTAGTGGATCAGGGGCCCGTTTTACTAAACGTCTTACGAAAGAAGAAATCGTTACTCAAAATCACGAATCGTACCCGATGTTTTAATTTATTCTTAGATTCTGTCTTGCATTCTCTTATTAGAATCGTCTTTAAAAGACGATTCCAATGAGATGATGCATGGGGGAATTCCATATTTATTCACTACTGTCAAAGTAATTTGATTTTTGACCTACGCAAAAAACGATCGTAAGATGTTTAGAAAAAATTCAGAATTTCCCCGACGTGTTCGACGCATGAAAAAAGTACAAGTTATGTCAACAAAAAAGGGGCTGAGTTGTCAATTAACAGAGAGGAGGTAGCAGGCAGTTTTTTCTGGAAATTGAAATTCACAATGGAATGTAAGATAACGTTTTTCCAAAATGAATACATTTTGATGATATCAATTTTTTGTGGTGGCAATTTCCGAGTTCTAGTGAGTATCAGGGATTTCATCTGTATGTTTTTATATTATTTTTTCAAGGAGATGTTGTCTTTCACATTGAGATATTCTGTTCATATTCTATTGAAAGTACTTTTATGTTATCTCCTATTAGTGTCACTCATATGTGCTGATCTTAAAATAAACTGCAACTTAATTTTATTCGCATATGTATATTGTCATATCTTTACATTTTGGGTCGGAGCCTTAATGTCATTTCTGAATAAAATCCTTGGGCCAGTTTCATCAAACTATTTAGGATGTATTTTTGTCTTACTGATGACTTTCCACATGTTTAGTACAAAAATCACATATCATTAATTTATCACTACCGACGTAAAGTAATTTTTGTTGTTACTGTTTCGAAAGTCACCAGTATGACAAAAATACGTCTTAGATGTTTTGATGAAACTGGCCCCTGAATCTTGCAGAATTGGAAAAGGTGTTGTTTAAGAAAAGAAGAGACAATTAAAGATTAAAAGATTTCCGTAGTAAAAAATTGATTCAGATTGTTTCGCTATTTTTTTTTATTTTGGTCCCAAAACTTGGATACTATATCCTGCTTTCGATTTGATCAAACAATCAGCCTATAAGTTCCCATTTTTGAGACCAACTAGTATGTAACAGGAAATAAAAAAAATAAATAATAGTCTTATTATGTCTACGTTCTCTTTATGATCAAAGAAATGTTATCATTTATTCATGAAATTGTCATGCTTTAGATAAGTTAACCTCTAACATGTACTATCGAAAAACCAAAGATTGACCTAATTATCCACACATATCCGGTTTTACGGAGAAAAGTATGACGCATGCGCTGTCGTTAAGGTAAATCACGAACCTAAACTTTAATTATGGTTTTATTTTGGCTTGTTTTGCCAGGACTTTGACATCACGTTTAATTCATACATGTGCATTATTATAATGGTCAAATACATCGTCTTGATATTCATTCTTTAAAGGGATAAATTTTAAGTATATTCAGGGGTTTCATGTACACAAGCGTGTATAATAGTTCTATCTGAATGCTGAAATCAAATGTTTATTGATAAGTATTACAATTTGTTTGTATTAAAGCACAAAGTGATCTTCTACTGAAGAAATAAATTGATGAAATATAAATGCATATATAAATGGATGTTAAATAGATAAATTGATAAAAAAAAAATCAAATCGCATACTATCATGTAAAACAGATTTAATCTTATATGAAGATAAGGCAATATTTAAGGAATTTAAGATGTATCAGATTAAGAAAATGCTTAGATAGAAAACGGTAACGTTTTCGTGTAAACGCTGAAATAAGTATTGTTCGTTTTTTCAATCCTCACATTTCATCCATTCATTTTTATTATCTGTCTTTCAATTCAATTACTAATTTAGGTAGTACCTTCAAAATTATTTGGCCGTTTTTATCCAGTTAACTGCATATTTCTGCTTTATACAAAATTTTGCGAGACAAGATAGACTAGGATCAGCCATCAAAGCACAGTAGTCTGAACTTAGTATACTCTGCCTTTTTGGTACAATATCAAAGTGTAAAACTTGAGCCAAACATGTTTAATTTAATTTCACCAGAATAATGATTAAGAGGACAATACTATCCAGTACTTTGCACAATCGATTTATTTGCCCTAGTTTCAAGCCATTTGGACACTTAAACGATAGGGAAACAAAACAACCTAAATGAAGCTACAAAAACCTATGATCATGACTATTTGATAGCCATTCGACGTGTTGATTCTTTGCATGAATAAAAAAACAAAGGAGTGTTAAATGGATGCTTTGGGAATTTATTTCATGCATAATTAAAGGCATTTGTACTGATATCATGTCGAGTTGTTCTACAAGGTCATTGACCTATATGGACATACATTGTAGTTTATTTCTCTTCAGGCCATTACTTTTTCATTTTCTGGTAATCGGGGAGGCCGACTCAATTTTACAGAAAAGAGAAATAAAAAACAATCTTCATCATTGTTTTATCCCCTCTGATGTTCTGTTTTTGCTATTCCTATCTTGTACATTGTAAACCATGAACATTACGCAAATATTTTCTGTTGAACCAAATCCCTCACAACAATTAAGTGAGATTTTTGGTTCTTCAGGAAATATTCAAGTCACAAAAATTGATTGATTGATGTTCTTGACGCATCAATATTAGTTTTAACAAGAACTATTCAAAAAGTTTTTTTGGGGAATCAATTGAGCAGACGTATAGTGAAATTTTATTCTCAATGAATTTGGAAAAAAGGTGGGGTTTTTTTTATTATTTCTATTCCAACGACAGGAGTTTTGGCTCTTTATTTGTTATTCGTATTCCCTCATATGACTCTTTCTCTTGTAAGAATTATTCCAAGAACCAGAAAATAGTATAATTATGGTCTGAAAATTGACTATTAAAGCATAGATCAATTCTTTGAAATTGTTAGACTTGTACATCAAAGTCGGGCGCTCTTTTTGGTACAACAAAGTTTGTACTTGAAAATGAATGTTTTCCGAGGCTGAGGCTGGCTAGACAATACTAGTAATGGGTAGAACAAAGTCACGACAGACATCATTTTTCTTTTATTTCAAATGTCAAAAGATAGGTCTCAAACAAACGCAAAGTTGATTAACAGAAAGTCTATGGTCTTTCTCATACGTGGGCAAGGTTATTTTATATTTCAAGACATGCTTTAAATCTTTTTGAAGTCAGACTACATAATACAAAAAAGATATATTATGAAAGAAAAGGTCTTACACTGATGTTAAACTCGTGGAACATGTGTGAGGCATGACTTTGGTCACCGAATACTTGAACTTGTAGTGAAAGGTGCTGCAATAGTAATGGCGTCATTGACGTTCATTGTAAAATATAGGACATGAAGAGAAGAGTGAATACCATAAAAGTCGGTGTTAGTGGTTATACAAGATATATTGACTGTACAATTATTTCTTACTCGTTGATTAGAGACAAATCTCAAGTTAATAGAGTAAGAATATCTATTAAAAAAAGTTCGTCCAATAACAACCTTTCATTTTATGAAATGGCTGATAAAGGTCGTTTTTCCATTTCATTAAAGATTAAACGGTTCGCTAAAAAATCGTGTCATTAAAGTGCCAAGCTACCCTTGCAAACCCTTTTCTGAAAATCAGATGTTTTAATACTTTTTTATATGTATATGTTCCAGTAAAAAATGAAACTCAAGTTCAATCCGGGTACTGTGCACGTAATTTAAATTCGGTATGCTTTATGTGAATTTATAAGTCACGTTAATTCAGGACAACCGTATTTAAAGCACTCTATTTGCCATGATACGGAGTTTCGTATGAAAGTGAGGCAGACGCTTACAAGTAATTCGGAGTACTTAGATATACTTATTTTGTTACATTTTTTTGTAAAGGTCAGACCCCTCCCGATTTTTGGTCTTCTTTGTTGTATATAAAAATGCTCAACTTTCAGGTGCCGTAGTCCAGTCCACAACACTATTCTTATATAGTACGTCATTAGCGCTTCATGTACATTCATATTCATATCATTTGAGACTTAAAAGACTTGGTCAATTACGTTTCAGTTTTGGGTTATTCAAGCCAGAGTAAAGGCGCCGTCTTTTCTCCACTTTGAAGAGGACAATTAGTTCGGGTGCGCTACCCGTCCTCATCCGTCCTCACGGAAAGGAAATCGTGCACAAAAAATTCGAACCAAGCGTTATATTAAAGAAGAGATGCAATACTAGCAAAATATCGAATGAATATGCACGGGATCACTGTTCTCCACTTCAAAATTCCATTTTCAAGTCGCAGTATTTTTCCTTAAGATCTACTTTTACCATAGAACGACCTCCGGAAGTAAATTCCAGTGTGGTCACTCCTATAATGAGAATAAAGTACCACTACGTAAGTCCCCCTTTTCTATGAAAGTGTAGTACAAACGACTTAAAACCAATGAGAAGAATGATTATTAAAAGATGTAGGAAAGAAATTGAATGAGCGAGAAAATTCAATTTTGAATAGTATTAAAGGGAGGCATCCAATATCGCTAACTTCGTCAAAATGGACCAAACTAGCGATATTGTATTACTTCTCTTCATTAAAATCTACACCAGTTGTGTTTTTGTGTCTTCACCGACTAATTAGACGCTTTTTGATCTTGAAAACAAGACTGGATAGGATGCTGGTCCTTTTGAACTAATTTGAAGTGTTTTTGAACGATTTCGAAAAACTGTCTCCGATGAAAACAAATATAAATCACTCACTCAGTGCCGTTCATTCATTCATTTCATACGTTCACTTAAACCAACACTCCGATATTTCTTAAAGCTCAAAAAATATATATAAATCGCTCAACATAAAATTGTTATATATTATTGACTTACTTGAATTTGGAAGCGTCTGATTGGTATGCGAACATACAAAAATCTTTTAAAGAACATCTATGTATATTTTTTTTCTAAAGGGAGGGGGGGGGGGGGGGGGTAACACTTTTTGCTAAGTACGTTCATCGTAACGCAGTTACCTATATTATGTTATCTCTATTTATTTTTTTTTCATGGCTCGCTAACCCCACTCATTCAAATTCATTCAGAAATCATCCTAAAATAATTATTTTGTCAAATTTTACGATGTTTTAACTGTTATTGTCTTTTTTTCTTTTTCTTTTTTTTTCTAATCAGTAAATGTCTGGAAACATAACCCCTCTTGTTTCACTTCGCGGAACCGAACTGCCTCGTTTACGTTGAAGGTTGTTTGGCTTTGAGTTCGTCAGATTCAGAATGCCTTTTTGTTTTGGCCACGTGTTGATAAGATCTTCTGTCTCCCCTTCGGAATTCAAGTCAGCTTTATTGTTTTTATTATCAACATTTCTTTCATTGTTACGGGATGCGATTTTGGCTGCTTGCTTTTGTTTTCTATTCACTTTACGACCACGGCTTGTTTTGAAGTTGTGAATATATAATTCACTGTCTGATTCGTAATTTAACAACCTTTTTGGCTTGACTTTCTGCTTGCTTTCCCTTACCGTAATACTCCCCTCTTGTGTATCATGCACTTCATCGTCTGAACAGTCCATCGCGTTTATACTTTCACCAGCATTTTTCGTATCAATAAGAGGCAATTTCCCAATCTTTGTTGACATTTTTCTTTTCAAATAACTTTTCTGATTGGTAATTGTCATGTCATCTATCGCTCTCACATTATTGCCTTCTGCAAATTGGAATGGCCGACCATATGTGTCAGGCGCAGAGTTCCACTCCTTTTCTCTGAAGTCAACGCGTGGTGTCATAATAGGTTTGAACTGCATGATTCGTTTTGATCCTGTACAAGAATAGAAGCTTTTGTTTGTATTTTTTAAGTGAAAAATGCCCGTTTCTTTCCACATAAAAATACAGTAGGTCATCTAAAAGATTCATGCACTGAGGTTTATGTGTGATTTCGTAATAAACATGTACTCATATAATGCAATCCCACAGAATGGTAGAAATCTAAATTAACAAAGAAAGGAAATATGCAAAATCATCACGATTTCGTCGAAATTCAAACATTACAAAAGAAACCGGTAAGATAAGATGTATTGATTAAATAAATATAATGACTGAGGTTTTCACATTTATTACTTGAGAGCGAAATTATCAATCAATTTAAGAAAAATGGAAAATGAGGATCAGATATATTTCGTTAATTAAATTGGTAAAATATGATCTGTTAAGAGACATACAAACCTGTGACGTAGTGCACAACTTCTTGGGGAGTCATGAACCATCGTAATTTCTGGCGATCTTTTGGAACAATTTCGTGTAGGTCCCTTGTTGCAGTAGACGGACGTTTGGCCTATAATTGAAGAAATGCAATTTGTGATAAAGTGAAAACAACTAATCAACGAAATAATAATGAACCCTCTAAATGATAAAGTGAAAACAACTAATCAATGAAATAGAAATGAACCCTCTAAATGAATAAAAAGGACGAATCCTATAGGTTAGAATAAGCCAAGTTTAATAAATCAGTAACATTTCATGTAGGGGACACTAACGACCAGAAAATGGTAAGTATATCAGATACAAACGACTTTTAGAAAAGAAAAAAACATACATAGGTTTTATTGGTGCTCACCATTTTCATAATTATATGAACGATTGTGTAGATGTTAAATGGTATCGTGTGTGCTTAATTTTCATTTAAGTGCAGAACATGATTGGCAATGTAGAGTTGAAAAAAATCATTAACTTTAATATGTTAAAAAGGGAACACAAGTTATATTCTGGCATCAAAATTTCAATAAAAATTGTCGTACTTTAGGTATTCTGGTTAAAGTCAAGCGTATCAACCAACCTTAACTTCTGGCTAATACATCAGTGCGGCTGCACGAATTTTTTGCGTTATCATATGCTGGATAAGTATAAAACTTAAGACGTAAGAAATTAGGAAGCAAAGTGCCCGTGGTTATTACATGTTGTTCAATGTCATCCAAAGCTTCTCTTAATATTCTTTCAGCATCCGCCATCATGGATTTTAGAGTCACATGACCATATGACTGGGGAGGTTCCCGGTTTACGTGGAACTTTCCGTAGTTTTTACAGTCGATATCCTGAAGGCTGAACAATACCTCCTCTTCCGGTCGACTGCTGGTTCCTTTACCTTTGTGCTTAAAGTTACCGGTAAAGGATTCGAAAGTGTACTAAAAAAGAAAAAAGAAAATGCAGTTGTTAATAGTTTTCTAGCAACCAGGTGGTTAAAAACTATTACTTGTAATCTAAACGAAATCATTCTTAACGAGTATAAAGAAGGGAAAAGAAAGCTACTATCTACAAAACGATATTTGAAAAAACAATTTTCTCATTCAACGTTTCATGCAGACGCATTTACCCTACGAAGAGATGCACTTGATGAACTCTGTAGTATTCTGTATTAATAAAAAAATTCACATGCTATGATACAATATTATAGGAAATCACGATACATGAAGTGATATTTGTTTCTAAACTGTTATCTATAAATGTAATTGTATTACTTTCTCGTGACTCAATATTGAATAATAATAACCAAAAAGCCAATAATTTAGGTATTCTCATTTGTATAAATTTTGCCACTCTTGTTATTAACAAAATTGTTAAATATTGTATGTATCATGGGCAGATGGCTTTAAATACTGAATAAAATATGTCTATGTCTATGTCTATTCAAACTTGCTTAAAGATGCAAACATTATTAAATAGTTGTAAAATATGTTGCATTGAAATTCACTTTTGGAAGCAGCTTCCATCCGTGTGTAGCTACCATATCCACCGCTTTGATGATGTAATCAACGGTTTCGTCGTCATAAAAGTAAGGCAAGTTAACTCGAACAAAGCCTGGTCTGAAATGGAAGTACCAATCATGGGGCTTATATTCATGAAGTAATTTCATTTTCGTGTTGATGTGTCCATGAATAAAGTCTGATGGGGAAGGAGCTATATGCAAAGCAAAATCTGTGGGCTCCGCCCTCAGGTAATACCTTTGTTAAGCATGACAAAACATTTCGCTTAAAAGACCTTCAATACCCCCAATTACATCATTCTTATGAATTTAAGATCAATAAGGATGTTCTAAAAAAATCCTCTTGAAATACAGCATTTGCATTCAACAAAGCATAGAACAGAAACAAAATTGTTAAGATGTGGTGCTTAGTACAACGCGAATGAACTTAAGGCATATTTGTGACTTATAATTTACAAGTTATTTATCATCAAGATACCCTAATTTTATACTTAATTAGAAAACGCGTTCTATATAATTAAAACGTAACAATTATTTTAAAATATTCAACTTATAATAATATAAAGAACACTGTTTCTTGAAAAATATGATCTCAATATTGAAATGTAACTTGAGGTTTTAAAATGAAAATATATAATAATAAATAGATAGAAAATTAACTATGATGCTTACCTCATAATTCCTATCGGATTCGATGCAGTATTCAGTGTTTTCCTGTAATAAACTTATACAATTGCATTTATTTCGTTTTTGTCTGAAAATCATATAATCTTCTCTGTGATTAAAATTAAGAGTTTAAAGAAGCAACTTTTAAAAATATCCAGGTGAAATGTGTTTAAACGGTTCTAGATAAGTGTGGTTGTATCCTGGCTTCTTGATCTGTGAATGATAATACTTCCTTCCTTCACCAGTATCGATCGACAGTAAAAACTATCGCCCGAGGTTGAAGGAATGACGTTCTGAACTATTGCCCGATGCCGAAGGACAATAGTTTTTTACTGCTTTCAAATATCCATGAAATAATTTTTTTATTACTTGATCAATAGTGCGTATATCTGTTTTACCATTCAAAGAAATATGTTTTGAAAAAGAGACATTTGGAGAAGAATAGTTATTTTTGTTTTCGATAAATATCAGAGCGCGTCACTCATGACGTCATTTTTGCAAGCGGGCAACAGTTCGGTGCTTAGTGCGCATGGATAAAACAGTTCATACTGTTGCCCGGTCACGTGACGAATAATGTGATAAACTATGAAACCGTTCGAAATCTTTGATATAAATTTATATAGGAAATCAGGTGATAACGGAATGTATTCGTACATACGAATGTCAAAATGTCAAAAGAAGTGTTTGCAGTATCGTGGAACTCAGGGCTAATGGGACCGAGTCCTATAATGGTCGAACTTCTTACCCTTTGCTTTCATCCACAAACCATTTCAGGCGTTTAGCCATCGTTTCACTGATCCCGAGTAGATCCTGCAGAAAAAGAAGAATGTAATTTAACGAGATGCATTCTGCTCTATATAAGATCGAAGAAGATATAGTTAATGTCCAGAAATGAATCAAAATATGACTATGTATTTCTTGAGCAATCCAAAATTATAAGAGTTAAGCTTTAAATCAGTCACTGTCAAATAGCACCATTGAGGCGTATTTGTTTCGTTCAGTTTGAGTGTTCTGATTTCCCAAACGAAATACATGTAAAGCGATTTTTCACTCTTTGTCAGATCAATGAATAAAAAACTTACGTGTACATAAGGTCCGGCGCATGCGCACCCACCACGTGACTGAATTCCAAACAAGTCGTTCAACAAGGTTGACACAAAGTTGAAATGTATAAATTTCTCGGTTTCAGCATGTCTTACGATGAACGAAAAGATTGTCACCCTTTCTGCGTTGTGATTGCCAAGGATAATAAGATTCGGATTTTGCTCCCAGACTGCAAAGGCTCGACTGTAATGTAACAAATGCAACAAAGCAGTCCAATATAACAAATATAAACGAAGAATAAATATTAAGTAAAGTTATATACATTCTTATGGAATAACATTATCTTCGTTTTCTCCGCATTTTTTTTTTCAAATTACTTTTCTGGGTGTAAAAAGACTAATTCTAAAACAGAAAAAAATGGAAGAAGACAATAAAGTACATTTACGAGTGTCAAAGTTCATTTTACATTAAAATAATCCTCAATTTCATTATTCATATGTTGTTCACGACATTTGTCTTTGGCTGACAGTATAGAAAAACATCAGCCTGCACCGATGTAAGCTTTATCGCATGTTTTATCCTTAATTATTGAAGGGAAAAGTTGAACCTATATGTACTTTATGTGAAATGTAAGCAAAATATTAATTTGTTTAAATACAAAATTTCAATTAAGTAGGATGAATGTTTAGACAAAACAAACGACTTGGATGATCTAAATGTCGTACCAGCAGAGATCTTCATCACGTGCCATGATCACATGTTCAGTGACGGCATCTTTTAGTAAGAATGCCAGTCCAGTCCTTATAGATTCAATAATAGCCGGAGTACCGCCTTCCTCTCTGCCTTCAATGTTGGATGAGTACGCGTGGGTATCCCTTGTGACCTGTAATAGAAGATGGTTGGGGATAAAGCAACAGCGTGTACAAGTGAGTGGTGTCTGTGGTCTTGAGTTAAAACATGGGTCTCTTGACCCAAAGGTTGGATTCCGAGGAGCGTCTATCGATCTTTGATCTTTCAATGGCCCATACACTCGGTGCATATAATGTTGAATTTTTCGAGAAGCAAAATCTAGCGGGATTAATTTAATTTGTAAGAACGTAAATGTAAAATAAATAGGTTTAAACCAAGCGTAAGTAAGTTCGGTTTGTAGTCTTATTTATTTGACCCAAGATTGACCCTTATAAAAAAGTATTTAAACTGACATGTTTTTAAGATTATACATGTATTGCGTTTGACACATTCAGTAGATCATTATAACGAAAGCAAAAATAATGCAAAGTGTGACTTCTCATATTTCATGCAATAAATATAAATGTACAAGACTACTGATAATCGCAAAATTGTGCTTTCATCGTGATTTGAAATTCATATGTCTAATGTTAACAAATATTTGTACAGTCGATTTAAAACGATTTAGATGATAACCAAGCTGCATCTTTTGAAAGTCATACTTACATAAGTGACGGTTCCACCACCCACCCTATCCGGTATTTGGTTCTTGAACATCCACCTTTTGGCAACAAGGATACCGGGTGATCCAGGACCACCTACAAACTTGTGTGGACTTATGAACACTGCGTCTTTGTAGCTATATAAAGAGTAGAAAATACTCGCTATACCGTATTACCTTATATCTATTTGACACTGTAAGAAATCTTATATGTAGTTAGTCATTATTATAAAAAAAAAAGTAAAAGAGATTGCAAAAAGGCAATTAACCACCCATTATTAGAGAAGAATTCTTTCATTAAATGTCTGCGAAACAATGACGGTGTCAGTTAGTAGAATATTTAGCTCTTCTATTGTAAATTCCTTTTACTACAGTTTTCATTGTATTATACCGAGAATGCGAATCATATTTTTCACTCCGACCACAGTCTTATTTTGAGTCCCCATTACTATTGTTTATTTTCTTTTAAAACACTAAACATTACCTCTGTTTTGAAGAGTTCATGTCTATTTTCAGATACGGCCCTCCACCAGCATAATCAAATGCAACGAAAGCACCATACTGATGCGCGATCCGGGCCACTTGTTCTGTATCTGTGATAATACCAGTGACGTTACTAGCTGCTGATATCGAAACCAACAATAATCGCTTCTTCTCTTTCCAGAACTGAAAAAAAGATGTCATCTAAAATTGCACACTGTTAGCATTATCGTATCATTGCCACTAACTACGATCAAAATGGTTCTAAATAACAATCTCAGCACTCAGTTTATATCATAAAGGTAGTGCACCCGTAATGGTTCTGAAACGTTTCGAGGTCCAGGAGTAATAAACTTAAACAGTGTTAACCGAGGTTTCCTAATAATTTCATTGGGAAAAATCGCCAACATTGTGAAAGATCGTGAGTTTCGAAATGTTCCGGAACTATTACGGGTCCGCTACTATAAGATATCTAATCAAATCGCCCGAAGTCTCTCAATAAATTAAAACGGCAAGGTTATTCAATGACTTTATTAATTAAGCTTCTTATTTGTCCGTGTCAATTTCGTCAAGATAAGCAATAGTTAATTCAACTCGTGTAATTTCATATTGAAATTATTCTAAATGTTCATATATTTACCTAGTCAATTTAACGATATCCTTAAAGACCTGGTTTAATCCTTCTTTATTAGACCCCCACTCCCAATGAGATATACATATAACCGCCCATTGTTATCTTAATGATTTTATGGCCCTTATCTTAATCACTTTATCACCTTGTATACTCCATGCAGAGATACACATACAGAGGCTGTCAGTCATATATTGATTTTTACTTATTGAAAAAAGTATTACGTTAATTATTGGTTTAATTATTTTGAATAACTAAATTTATCATATACTCTATATTTTAAATATTGATTATCATCTTTTTTTCGCAATTTGAAAATTGGCATAGAAAAGAAAAGAGTTTTAATTTGATGCATCTTTAACTTTCAATATTTTGTCAAAAAACACTGATAAAAGATGAAACAATTTGTTTTCATAAAGATAATTCCTCAATCACAAAATAGCTGTAGCTATGATACTTAGAAAAACTCTTGCTATAACATATTTGGCAGGAGATGAAAGTATTCTTACCAAAATTAGTTCTTTTAGATAAATTATATTCGAAACATTTGGTGCAAGTTCAATCTTTTTATATAAATAAATTACCACCTTCAATTGATCTAGATTGTTTCATCACTTTTTGGCACTTCTTATTTGCAGATTTAATTTTATCACAGTGTTTATATATGTCAGAAATAAATAAAACTTAAAGGATTTTTAAAAATCATGAACTTTCTGTTTAAATAAAATTTAAAAAAAAAATCAATTTTTAACCCTTTTCAAATCAATTAATGAGATAATGATGACCAATAATGGTCAATGTCATGTGTCAATGGTCAATGTGTAGAATATAAAGGGTGATTCAGAGAGATAAACAATTAACTTATCAGTAGGGGTCCAGAATATACAACATTCCTTAAACCAGGTCTTTAGGTGTTACCATGGAACTTAAATATAGATGTCTTAGTAAGGGGTAACATTAGAAAGTCATTGTCACTTTAACCCCGAAACCCTACGATAAATGTACTTTTTAAATACCTCGATAGAAAATGATCAATCTATTTCAAGAACATAGGGCTTTGGTAGAAATGTTTCAATCTTACATTTAAATCCGAATTGTCATTTTTTTTTTTTTTTTTTTGCTTTTATATTTTTTGGTGGTTTATGGATTTTTGATAGAAACACATCTATGAATTTATATATATCTGCCATACCTTTAGTTCTCTTTCAAGCATGTCGAGGTCCACGGTACCTTGGTCATTTTCCTTCAGCCGCACGAGCTAAGATATAAAAAAAATCGGACTTGCATCTTAATGCTAGATGGTTGAAGTTTTTTTTTTTTTTTTACAAAATACGAGTCTGTCGAATTTTCCCCGCCAAAAGCTTTTTATAAAGTCGTAGTTTAAAGGAAATCATGATTGAATAAGCGCAATTTATTTTGGAAGTAGGTTAACAAATATATCTAAATGTATCTCAATTGACCTTGAATAAACACACATGAGGTTTTCATAACATTACAAAAATATTTTGAAATAAACTTTTATTCCAATTTATCATTGCAATTCGATTTTTGATAAATGTAATTAACATCTCACCGTTGTCCCGAGCTCTTTCCATATCAAAACGTTCGAATGGTGTTCGAATGGGCCAGTTATCACAACCTAAAGATAGATGAAATGAATTGAGCTAGACGAAACAATCTAAGGACGAAACAAGAACTCGCCATTCTTGAAGAAAGACCCTTTTCCATTCGAGTTTCGTACAGTTGTCTTGCGAACGAATAAGAACAAACCATTTAACAAATCTATTCAGTATGATTTTGAAAGTTTTGAAATATTTTGTTTTATAAGGGGTCACCTAACCAATATCACTTTTTTCTTTCGGCCTATCTGTGTTTGTGTGGTGGCATTAAGATAGTCACAAAACAAGGGGTACTGTATTGTATGAAATGAAGAGCTAGTATCTAAGATTGAACGAAAGTGTTTTACACAGTTTATATTAATTGTTATGTAGCTATTCTTATTCCCACATTATGGTATGAAAGTGAATTACAGTTTCATCCGCAACTCGTGGTTGGTTGATCTTCAAGCTCCATGCCAATTTATGGATGCCTGACGTCGAACCACTTCCAGTAAATATTACTACGTCATCTTTTCCAGCGTTGATACAACGTTTGATTATAGACCTGAAACATAAGAAATATGAAGAGTTTCTGTATTTTTTTAATTTTCGCTTATTTTTATGCTAATTTAAAGATAAAGGAGTCTTTGTGTGACATTTGAAATAATTTACATTTGACAGCATCGTGCTAAATACTAGGTGCATGATTTTTGAATGAATTTGGAAGGAAATTGAATTAGCGACAGGAGCGGGTTTTGAAGTTATTTAAAGAGATGTAAAAACAATGTCGCTTATTTCGTCCATTTTCACAAAATACGTAATATTTTATTAACTATCTTTAGCAAACTATACGTGATTTTGTGTCGGTGTTCTTTTACATAGGCTGTAAACCGACATCACCCAATAAAATTGTCGAAAAGTTCATCGATGTGAATAAAATATCGCTCGTTTTGAACGATTTCGAAGTTGGATTTTTACGATTTTGTAGCGTTTTTAATGTTTAAGTGAGTGTTTGGTATCATTGTATGGAGCGCTGAAAGAGAGGTTTACATCGAGGAGAACGTCAATTCTATTATTCTACTATTGAGCCAAAATTATGAATATTGAGCGGCTGAAACAAACACACGATGCAATTGGAATATTTTCTGATTTGGTTTTGGAGGGGTTTAGAGTTATAAATTTATAGAGTGCAAAAAGGAGACTAGCAAGAGCGTGCAGATGCACATGTTGACCAGAATATTTGCTTGGTGCTCATATGATTTTTTTTATTCTAGATGATTTGTAGAATATTTCTTTGACTTGAGTCAATTATGATCGAAGAAGTCTGATAAGACGTGTTGATGTCGCGTATTACGCCAATTAGTGATAGAATAACAAATGCCCTTCTAAGAGGACAAACAAGTAAAACCTGATATATTTCTAACAGCTTTGACATTCACTAGAATGGAACGACTATTTTCTCAACGGTCTTGTGACAATGTCCTTTGGTACAACATACAGAGCAAAGGCAAGCAACTTCGAGATAAGACCGAATTATTGTTCAAATCAGAGTTACACCTCATACAAAAGCTCTACAAGACTAACCTAGCTTCTTCTCTAAATTTCTGTGTTTGTCGGGCATTCCTTCCAGTTTCAGAGTGCGTGTTGGCATACAGCGGTAACACGTAGTTTCGTATATAGTCCTCAATAAACGTCACAGATCGACCTGACGCCGTGTAATCACAATATACAACTGCAATATGTAAGAAAACGTTTTTTTTATCTTATAACTATACAAGTATCCGTGTGATAACATCCCATTTGATATTTCTTTTTATGATAACACATGGATGTTTTTAGAACAATGATATAATGCGGTTATTTTTAGAAACTTGCTTTTCTGTTAGAAAAATCGACGAAAATAAGGCAAATAAAGGTTATAAAATCAATACAACAAGTACTTAGTAAATTGTATGAAAAAGTATTTAACTCGGTTGTGGGAATTGACAATTGTCTCGTCAGAGCCTCGACAATTATCAAATCCCCCAACCTCGTAAGATATTATTTTTCATACAAAACAGTAAGTACGTATTATGTATTTCATATATTCTTTAAATCTTAGTTAAAAAACACATCGATCAATTCAATGAAAATACATAAACAAGAATTTCTATTAAAAAAATTCCATCGACACTTCGATTATGCGATAAGTTTGTTTGTATGGGTTTTTTTGTTTGTTTAATTATCTATCTTTTTTTTTATTATTTATCAACTTATCTAATTTATCATTTTAATTAATTCATTTATGTATTTTGTTATACACAAAATGTATAATTCAGCTTATCAAAATTGGCTTTTTATTACATACAGTAGAAGGATTGAATCTAATTTGAATTCTAAAAGCTTTATAGAAAACAAGCACTTATTTACGTTGTATTCGTATATAATGGAGCTCTTTTCCGACGCTATATACATAAAAGATATCTTGATATTCAATTTTATGTATGTTGCTTTTTTGTATAACCAATGTATAAAAGGCCGACGGCAAAAGTCTTGACCAAAGAAATGTTAGGATGAACATGTACTATTGGACATACAATGGCAGCTTGGCCTAGACTTAATATGATGAATATTTATGACTGAAAGCAGTATGATTTTAAACTATGAATGATACATTTTCATTCGTGCAACAAATCCGTCAAAGATTTTTAGACAATCATATTTGTTGTTTCAATTAATCCATATAAAATTACAAAGCTGATTTGCTGAAACTAGTTTCCGGTTAAAACGTAGCCAATGGTTAACATTTATTCATCAGGAAGCAGAATGGCAGTGGTTTTGTCCTACCTTTCTTCTGTCCAAACGGTCCATCAATAACGATATCATGGCCTATAATGTTGTCTTGTATGTACCGAAGTATTGGGTGCTCATCGTACTTGATTTTACCGTCACACTGGATAATATAATACATGTATATGAGTCAGTGCGTGACAATTCCAGTAATTTCACATGTGTCTGATAGACAAATATTGATCAACTTGGACTGCCACACAATGCAAATAGAAAATTTCCTGATCGCCTGGAGAGGGGTTAAGACCTTTTGCTATCTCCTATCTCCTGCGCGCGTAGTGAAGACTCTGGTAAGCCTGTGTGGATGCACAGGCTGATCTGAGGTTTCGCTCTTCGCATATGTGAAATTAGTGGAAATGTCACGCACTTGCTCATATGTCAAATAATGAAAGAAAGATACTGTTAGATAATCAAAGTGCTGTAAGCTCAGTAATGGTGCGGTATTGGATGATTAAAGGGGTTTGGTTGGTAATTTAGATCAACTTATTTCTGAAAAAAAGAAGCAAACACAAGTTGTTAATTTTGTAAGTGTTTGTCAAAGTAAAGTGAAGGATTTATAATGCCTCGTTGATAAAGTATTAAATAAATAAATTGAAAATTCAAAAGATAAATAAATAAATGAATAAGAAAAGCCGCTAAATTAAAAGTTAAAAAAGAACATAAAATTTCAATGTCTAATAAAAGTTCAAGTACCAATTGACGTAGTACCTGCATGTAGGTTTGATATGGCGTTTGGGTTTTTATGTGTACAGTACTTCCTGAATCTTACAGACGCCATAGCATACATCAGACTTTTAATCTTTAAGTAGGAGATGTCACGGGTTCGATCTCCGATACAGTTAGAGACAACGTGAAATTAGCATTAATCTCAATCAAACCATTCTAAATAGGTCACTCATTGCTCCATTCATTTATAAACACTCAATCAAATCGATCAAAATCGCTCCATAATGACTAAAAAAAGATACAATAAACAACTACATTCAAAATAAATATTAGAAGAAAAAAATCTCGATCATACTGAGACAATTGAAATGTAAGCGACTAATTGGTTCTTGAATATTTGGGAATAAATAGAAATTATATGTAAATTTCATTAAAGGGATAAATATAGCTAATTTTGTTCATCCTGAACGGTATTATCGGTTTTGGTTTACCTCCCCTTAATTTCACTTCAAATTCGCTCCAATCATTCCAAACTCATTCCAAATCATTCACATTAACAATTTCACGATGATGTTAACTGTATG
The DNA here is from genome assembly GCA_948146395.1 of Fragum whitleyi. Taxonomy (NCBI): domain Eukaryota; kingdom Metazoa; phylum Mollusca; class Bivalvia; order Cardiida; family Cardiidae; genus Fragum; species Fragum whitleyi. The sequence goes on from OX411553.1 coordinate 40,147,433, forward strand.
CAGCCCATATGCGTTTCGTACATTTATCTCCCACAAATGGAATTGGAATACCAGCTGGGGGATACGAAATGATGTTATGAGAGTACCAGTGCGAGAGACTACATAAATCCATTGTAAGTTCACTACCCCCCCCCCCCCCCCCCGCCCCTCCCACCTGAAAGACGGGAAAATGTTAAAAGCGGTCTTAAACCCAATCCAAAGTAACAAACAAACTTACTGAATTTCTTGACTGTAACTCTTCTCGTGGTATTGGTAGGTGGATTTCTGTGTCGATCTCAGTCTAGAATAATAAAATTACAAACCTGTTGAAAATTTCTCTCCCCTAAGTACTATTTAACTCTTTTTCAAGTAATGTCATATCCCCATGTCCTTCAAGTTCGTTTCTCTTTATGATGTAGTCTGAAACTTCACATGTTATTTCATTCAGCAAATGTTATTATAGATCCTTTTCTCTGCTAATTTAGAAAATATAAACTATGTCCAAGTTATTTAAAGTAAAACAAAATATTTGAATAACCCTTTAATATATATAGTGAGAAAATAATATATAAGTGTCTTTGAAAAACAACGTTATCTGGCCGAGGTTGGGAGAATTTATAAGACTAGTGTTTGCTGTGTCATTAAAATTTCTCACAGTCGAGACCAGATAGCATTGATATTCAAGTCATTAACGTATAATTCAATATCGTAATAGATATTTAGAGATTGAATTTTAAGAAACCTTTAAAAGCCTAGAAAGTCATACATCCCATTCTGCTTGAAATAATGAATCTGCAAATTGTGTCTAAAGATAGACTTTATATTTACGATTCATGTTATGAGGCAGGTGATGTCAGGTCATTGAAAGCTTCGTTGCATGATAAATAGAGAAAACTATGTTAGTCTCTTTTGCTATTAATGCCATCTAGTCGAGGTTTGGCGAATTTATCATGGCCTTTCTTAGCCAAGTCATGACCATTTCTCGCAGCCGAAAACAGATAACATTGTTATTTCAAGACACTCAGTACTTCAATATGATAAACCCTTAAAAATTAAAAAAAAATCGATTGCACGTGAATACAACCATTTTCTTATGATAGACTTCCTGATTACATGTATAGGTTATCAGATAGGTGGTATCAGGTTACTACGGGTATCATTGAATGATACAGTCTATGTAAGTACCTCAATAATTGTTTTCTCTGTCACTTCTACATCCTGTTTCTCTGATTCCGATTCTGTCTCTGACGGAATGATCGCTGACAACCGTTTCTTCTTCTTTCGCTTCCTGACAACCGGCTTTTTTACGACAACGTCTTTGTAGCCGCCACCAACACGCTTTCTGGTAACAATATATTCGTCTGCTTCACCATCAGACATTTTTTGTGAAATGTATGTGTGTGACTTTTCTAGTATTTATCACGTGACACGAAAACGAAAACAACGAAAAGTTTATACGCTCTGATCACACTTGAATTTGACAAGAAGTCTATGATTAAATCTAGGTAAAGAAATAATACATCTTTAGATCTACGAAAAGGTTAAAAGAAATGGATTACGGCATCCAGTATGTTAATTCAAGTGACACGTCGCGATAAATATGACATCCCCATCCCTGTTTCAGTGGGTCCAATGAATGAATTGTTTGGGTCATTTAGAAATCATTATTTAAAAAATAGATGGATGAAAAACAAAAACAAAAAAAGACAAGCAGTGTACATTTCACTATTTAAGACTATTCGGACAATTAAATGTTTTGATACCAGTACACATGATAACATCGTGAACTTGACAAGGTGAATGATTTTGCAATAATTTAGGAATGAAATAAATTGGGTGTGTGGAGCGAATTTTGAGTGAAATTAATGGGAGGTAAACCTATAACGCAAATTTTGTTTAGGTGGAACAAAATTAGCCATATTGATTACCTCCCTTTAATAAAATATGCATACAAGATCTTTACATAGCTTCCTATTTTGTCAAGAACCTATGAGACGCTAACACTTCGAATAATGTCAGTGAAATCGCTATTTTTCTCTATCAAAATTCATTTTTAATGACGTTGTTGATTCTATATTTTTCAATGGGTTTGAGCGTTTATGAATGGTTTGAGTGAGTGTTTGAAATTAGTGAAAGGAGCACTTATTGAGCGATTTAGAAGGGTTTTGATTGAGGTCAATGTCAATTCTACGATGTAACTAACTGAAGATGTTTTGAAATCAGTAAGTCTTTGCAATTTCCACCCACGCATTTCTGTTTCGCGTATCGGAACTTTTCTTTAAATTCTCGAAATACTCTGCTGTCTTCTCATATAATTTGAAAAAAATAAAAAGAACTTTTTTTCAAATATTTCAGGCTGTTTCGGCCTAGATAATCTATATTTCCATTTGATAAGAAATGACAACATTATGCTGTATTTTCAAACATTAAATGTAAAAAAAATATTTAATTGAACACTACTTATGCGCGAAATGAATCTATATATACAGTAAGAATCAACGTGAAATTGCCGTTTACATCTATTCAAACCAGTCTAAATCGGTCACTAAGCGCTCCATTCATTGGTTCTCAAGACTCCACCAAAATACTTAAAACGTCCCGAATTCCTTCCAAACTATTACAAATTGTTCGAACGATCAACGTTGCATTTAAATTGATCAAATTATTCCATAACTTTTTGGCTGTTGTAAATTTTAAAGAGCCCAAATTGTTGGATGCGTGAAAGCCACACAAATTGGCAATTACGCAATTTTTTATAGAGAGATAGGGAGATAATATAATATTGATTTTTTGTCTAATTCTGACGGAATTATTGTCATTGTATTCCCCTCCCTTAAAATTCACCCAAAATTTGCTCCACACACTCATTTGATATGATTCCGAAATCAGTCAAAAATCATTCAAATTGTTTATTTCAAGATGTTGCTAACTGTGTTTTGCCAATTTGTGTCAATTTAAAATGAAACTTATTTGAGTTGAACCCCTCGCAGAATGGTTGCAAAAAAAAGATGGAGAATGTTAATTCATGGAGGTCTGAAACTAAACATTAAGTAACACTGTATGAATAAGCGATTGCTTTCAGTTTGATACCTCAATGAAACCAAAATCTATTCTCTCAAAGGCTCTGAAATCTTGCAACAAAAATGTAAAGATTGGTTTTCCGTGATTAGACCAAAGAATCTTTCTTTGTACTCATTTTTTTTCGATGTGAAATAAAAAGTAATTTTTCAGTCAGAATGCTCGAAATTAAAAATTGTTGGTTTTGTTATTATTATTTTTATATAATTATTTTTTTCTTTGTTTTGTTTTGTATATTGTGCGGTTTTTTATGTATTTTTTTCTCATTAACTATATTTTTTCCTATATATTGAAATTACAAGAAGGAAAAAATCGCGAAAAGATTTCTATGAATCAGTAAATATAACAGATTCCTTTTTATATATTAATGTATTTTTATGATATGATTAACTAAAGAGTTGATAATACTATTCTTAATCATATGTACCGTTAAAAAATTTAATCAATTCATTATTATTATCCAATTTGCAATAAAATCTAACAAATATCCCACATATTTTTGTTATTTCTTAGTATCCAAAATATTTCATATACCAATACTCAATGTTGCTAAGATTTTATCCCTCTTGCATTAAATCTCATTACACAATTATTAATCAAAGAAATTTCGAATCAAGTGAAAACATTTTAACGCTTGGTTTAATGTGAGTTGGTCTATATTTTGTTAGGAATTCCAACACTTGATACAATAAAGTCACATTTAACATACCCTGCTTAAAGGGTTCATTTAAAAAATAAACTACATAAATGTTCCCCGTTAGACGAAAAGGCACCCTATGAACCCGGTTGTATAAGGAGGGACCCCAGTGAGAATTCCTTCCTGAGGTCATTGCATGGTAAAGGTAGTTCCTGGTGAAAATGTAGTCCCTCAAAAGTAGAGCTGATTTGAGTATTAGACTGTGATTTATATGATGTTTTACATGATTTTCAAGGCATTTCACATCTGTTCTAGAGTCCTCAAGTGTATTTTACTATCTCATTGCAAAAATTCCTTCTAATGATGGCGATTGAAAAATGTGCGGGGTGATTCGCGGATAGGTAACTTGTCTCAGTCCGAAACTAGTCTTCCTTTGTTTGGACAGAAATATCTCAAAAGTTGCCTTATCATCATATGGTATATTTATGTATCAGCTGAAGTTCTTGGAACGTTGAATAACAGCCTTTTTACTACATATTCCAACGGAAATCTCGGACAAGGCTACTGATTGGAAAAAAGACCAAATTGATATAGCCCAAACAGGACAAAATTTCACCGGGGGCTGACCATAAACTATTGGTTAGATATATGAACCAACAAGAGTTGTTGTTTCAATTGACACAATTAGACTATCAACTCTAGTTTCCTGAAATTAACTTCCGGTCTATATTTAACCATTTATTTTCTTTTATACACCTAGTGGCTTAAAACTTAGTAAAATAGATCATGTAAGTCAACAGTCTCGCGAGAAAAGAAAATCTGGAAATTCCGTAAACAAACATTGAAAAAATAGTTCCAGTTAATTCCAACCGGAGGTCACGCACTCCAAAGTTTTATCTCAGTGGTAGGGACAGAAAGATCATTCCAGCTTTGAAAAAGCCTCAACCTTTGTCAGACAGTGCACCTAGGGCAGTCCGACAAGGATCGATACTTTTCAGGTGACTTCTTTTAGCCTGACAGTCCCCTTTTTTGAAAAAAATTCTATCTTGAAGATATCAAACACAGGTCTTGCTTTGGAAGAAGAGTTATACTTGGCGTATATGTACAATGAATAGCGTTGCTTCTAAATTTGGAAAACAAAAAAAGAACAAAGAAAGCGCATGGTTTTGATCTTGATCAGTCTGTGTAGACCACGCAGTCTTACATCTGGTTTAATTATAGCTTAAGGTACTTGACCCGTTAAAGTTCCACAGCGTTTTGAAAGTCATGAACTTTAACGGTTTTAACCGAGGTTTCCTGATGATTTGGAAACCTCTATTAACATTGTGAAAGTTCATGAGGTCCAAAATGTTGGGGAACTATTACGGGTGGGCTACCTTAAAGGGAAATTGGACATTCGTGTTTAACGCGTATAAAAAGGTAATATTCTGCTCCAAAACAAGGGTTTCGACCATATTAGGCTACGTACAGTCAAAAGTCCAGGCCTGTTCGAGGTTGTTGCTTTTCAGAGAGGTTTTATACGATGAAATACAGTCTAACAAGCCTAGAACTTCTGAACATCGTATTGAAAATGTAATGGTAATTTTGTTGAAATACTACTTCTCTCAGTCATTCTTGTAGAAATTTTATGAAAAAGGTCACAATATGTGAGTGACATTTCTAACAATTTGAAATGTTCGTGAGGGGCAAACACTGAGTAGCGTAGACAGCCACATACTGTAAATATGTTACCCGGTGGTCTACAGATACTTTAGACCGTATCTATCTACTAAACGCACAGTGAAGACGCTGGCCAGACTGTGCGGATGCACAGGCTGGTCAGAGTCTTTGCTTTGCGCATATTTGAAATTGTTGGAAATCTCACGCACAGGCTCAAATGATAGTGTTTTCGAGTATCGAAAAGAAGTATTTGTTTGAAATAAAGGATTAATAGATTTTAACAAACATCCGATAAGTGTATAATTCATAGAATGATATTTCAATAATATTATTCAAAGAAACAATACGGTACACAAATATTATTCGGCTTATAACATATATAAACATACTTTGTAAAAGATTTATGTGGTTTGATTTCTTTAGTTTAAGTCTCAAAATTAGTAGGATATCAAAATATGAACTACAAAGAACCCATGGTCCAATAAATATCCATTTGATTTTTAAGTGCCATTAACCTTATAAAACATTTGACCATTTTTTTCGTAGAGCTATGTCGTCAAATGGTACAGCAAAAAACATCGTGCAATTGACACTCATTCCGATCAAAATCGTTCGAAATAATTCACTCAGCGCTCTAACAATTCATTCCAAAGACTCACTCAAACCATTCAAAAACGTCCCAAAGGTTTATAAACATTTCCAAATCGTTAAAAACGATCAACATTTAATTCAAATCGGTCAAATTATTCTACAATATAATTGGCTGATATGGACTTGAAGGTAGTCAGATTGGTCCACAAAGACACACACACACAGAGAGAAAAGTACGAAACTTTTATCAAAGGGAGGTAATACATATTACTATTTTTGTTCATCTTGAACGAAATTGGTGATATTGGATTACCACCCTTGAATATCACTCGAAACTCGCCCCACACACTCATTCAATATGATTCCAAAATCATTCCATAATCTTTCACTTTGTCAATTTCACGATGCTCTTAACTGTAACATATAGGATTTGTCAATGGATTGTGTTCGAGACAAGCTGATCTTAACCGAGTCTAGAATTGAATGTTATTAAGCGAGCTTTGGCGAGCTTAATAACTTTTTTTTCTAGATGAGGTTAAGATCATTTGTCTAGAACCAAATCGTGTAACAGATTCTTTTTTCACATAAACACAAGACTTGTACGTTATTTAAACCCATTTTTAACGCCCAGCTGATAAAAAAGTGATAACGCGTTTTGACTAACGTCGTGCTTTCGTCATTCAGGCCGTGATCTTAGACATGTGTAAGACAATAATATCTCTGATGCCTATTCTTAATAGAAGACTAGGGAGCTATGTGAAAAAAACCAGTTATATCTGCTATATCACTGTTAAACGACCCTTATTTTGATCAAAACCTTTCTAAATAGTGGCTCCATTCAATGAATTTAAAACACTGACTTAAAGCTTTCAAAACCCCATCCAAAATTGTTAAATAAAGCTTGAAAGTCGTTAAAATTGATCAGCATTTCAATTGCAATATGTTAATTGCTGGTGTACATTACACGGAATTGTCTACGAAGACACACAATCGAAACGAATACGAAGATTTTTTGAAGGAATGTAACAAAATATCTCTTATTTCGTCCAATTGGACAAAATCATCGATATTACATTATCTCTCTTTAATTTCTTTCAACAACCTCTCTAACCCAATTTAATTTATTTCCGAAATCATTCAAAAATCATATCTTTTGTTAATATCACGATGCTTTGAAATGTAACATAAACCTTAACACATTTCACGATAAATAGCTGCACATACTTGTTCCGTATGTCAAGAAATAATGTCATGCGAAAAGTTTATTTCATTATTTTCATGAATAGGGTCGCAATTAACAGATCGCTTATGACAAAAACACTTGACCAATAAAACACCAATTTAGGATAAGACTTTAACCCCCCGACATTTTCCACGATTTTATTTCCAATCATTTACCTGAATTGGCTACTTTACCAAACGTAGTAACAACGTGTAGGCCATCCTCTGAAGATTGCTGCTACCTCACATAGGTCTACCAATCGGTGAGAGACAAATAGTCGGAGAGAATGAGTGTCGCGGTCGAGGATCGAACCCGTACACTATTGGAATAAGTATGCAAATAATGTACGAATGTAGGCCTATAGCAACGTTATATTTTGTGAAAATGACGTCATTATGCATTTGATGACGTCAATTCTGAAACAGCGTAATTTGTTTCGCGAAATAAATGGAATCCATAAATTCTCGAGTTTCCTCGATTTATCGCAAAAGATCAGGTCATATTATAAATAGAACATCAAATTTGAGCTCATAAACTACCCTTTTTGGTAAACTCGTTATCTATAAACAGATAAAAACTCGGCGCAGCCTCGTTTTATCTTATTATAGATTGACTCGTTTAATAAATTTCGGTATTGAATAACCACACATTCAATATCCTCTAAATAAATAACATTTAAAAAGTTCAGGGGTGTGTCATAACGGAGGGCAGGGACGGAGTCATCGACCAATAGATTAAAGAACTAGTTGCAAACATAAGCTTATCCAGAGCACGATTTTCTCGGCAATAGATGGGTTTTGAAATCATAATCGTTTTCTTTTGTAGTTACTAGTGTCGTGCGAAATGTCTATCAAATGATTAGCTGTGTTAAGATCAAGGTTATAACTGAAGGCAAAGTGGCGAAATTTGATTGTTGCCTCTACATGTATAATAAAGAAATCTGCATGTACCAGCGGAAAAAAATTTGACATCTGTTTTTCCCCTTCGTAAATTCTGGTGGCATTCGAAAGGTCGTTAAGATAACAGTCAAGGGCCATTTTCGATCCGTCACGCAAAAAAAAAAAAATCATCTGGGAAATCTTTGAAAAAAATGGTTCAAAAAGAGGTAAGATAGAGATCTCATTTTTTTCGCGGGAAGATTAGTTAATCATTATAGTTTTAGCCAATTGTTTTAAAGTTCAGCCTTAAGCCTTCGCAGACAGACTAGAATAGAAACTGTATGCATTACCCAGACGGCCTCCTATCGCCTGACAGGTCATATTATTAGTTATACGTTTCTTGCCGGGGTATATGACGATTTATTCCCGACTGGAAAAAAAATATGTCGACCGAGCCGTAGGCGAGGGTTGACATATTTTTTTTTACTGTCGGGAAAAAATCGTCATATAACCAGCACGGTCACAAATCCCTATCATTTATTGCAATATGCTATTGATGAAATTGCAAAAGATGGACTCCCCACAATGCATGAAAGGAACTGCTTTTGTATAAACATGCTGTTTTGGTTTGACTAAAATATGCGTGCTTGAAATGCTTATTTTAAAATCAGAGAATTCTATACGGTGGTGAAGTAATAAATCTTATATATTGCTGAAAGTGTTTGATAAAAGCCCGAGGTTATAAAACTTTTCTCATTCTCCATTCAAAATTTTCTCAAATTTCAATTTGAGATTAAAGCCGATTTAATACTCATTTTAATGTATTAACATAAAAGATAATATTGGTAAGTTGTTATAGATAACAACTTATTAATATTATCTTTAATTTCTATACATTTATTTAAATTTGAAATTTGATAAAATTCTCAGTTGAGTCTGAGAAAAGTTTCATAACCTCGGGCCAAGACATACCTGTGTAATCGTCAATTCCTTCCGAAGTGAGTACAAATACGCCTGTTTAATGGTAGTTACGACAAAAGGAGTAAAGCTATGACCATTTATTCAATCATATCTAATAGTTTCGACTTTATAGATTACGATTGTATTGTTTTATAACAAAAACTTTTGAGTTATTTCCCAATCTTATACTCAAATTGAAAAATGCGAAGAAGAGAAATTTACATTGAAAAATTGGGATAGGCTATGGATAGAAGGAATCTTGTTTAGATAATTTCCTAACCCCGACTTGAATGGTTAAACATACAGTTAGTTTCATCGTGAAAATGACATTCATCTCAATCAAAACCATTCTAAAGCACTCACTCAGCGCTCCATGCGTTCACTCTAAACACAAACCCAAATCGATCAAAAACGCCCCAAAGTCGCTAAAAAGATATAATCAATAACTCCATTCAAAATAAATGGAAAAAATCGCGATTTAAACTGACATAATTGAAATAGTTCTTTAAGAAATAGGAAGCTATTTACAAAGCTTGTGTTCATATTTTATTAAAGGGGGGTAATAAATATCGCTATAGTGGTATTGGACTATCTCCCTTTAATTTCATTCAAAATTCGCTGCACACACTCATTCAATTTCATTCCAATCACTCTAAAATAATTCACCATGCCAATTTCATTGTGTTTTTAATTGTATTACTTTTTAGTGACATAGATGCTTCTTTTTCTGTAATTTCTTTTTTATATACTCCAAATGTCGCTTTGCATTCAGGATATCACGACTCTGCAAACCGTTTGCAAATAATGCCTCGCTTTGCATATGCACGTATTTTTGCGTGCAAAGCGGGGTTCAATTTGGAAACAGTTTATTCTTGGGTTTCATATCTACAAGCAAATTAACAAATACCCTCTTCAGATCGTATAATTCAACATCACGAAGCAAAACTCAAGGTTTATCTATGGGACTTCTTTTGGTGGTATCTTTCAAAACAATTGTTTTGAGTAAACCAAATTTCAACTAACCAAAATGAACGAATACAGATTTACCCAACCAGAATTTGATTTTGTAAGAATAATTGCAACGGAGTTTTATGTCAAAGAGAACATAATTTTTTAGAGATTCGGAGGCTTGGTAAAACTGGTACACTTCACACATCGCGAAATTGACAAGGGGAATGATTTTGGAATGATTCCGGAACGAAATTGAATGAGTAAGGGGAGCGAGTTAAATGCTTTGAGCCTGTGCGAGAGATTTCGAACAATTTCAAATATGCACAAAGCAAAGACTCTGACCAGCCTGTGCATCCGCACAGTCTGACCAGAGTCTTGACTATGCGTTTAGTAGATAGATAAGGTCTCAAAATATCTGTAGACCATATTTACAGCTACTCAATGTTTGCACCTCACGAAAATTTCAAATCGTTGGAAATGCCATGCACAGGCTCATATAATGGGAGGTAACACATTGCCGATAATTTTGTTCGATTTGACGAAGTTATCAATAATCATTCTTCTTTTTAGAACAAAAACAAAAAACAATCAACGCTATTTTCTGATTCTGTGTCATCACAGACAATTCCGACGCTTAAAGAATTCAACACCAGCCAATAAAATCGTTCAATTATTTGACCGATTTGTTTGAAATGTTCATCATTTTGAACGATTTTCGAGTATTTAAAATCTATTCCCAAGCGATTCTGAGTGTTGGGAATGGGTGCCTGAAAAGAATAAATGGAGCGCCGAGAGAGTAATTTTGAACGTTTTTGGTCGATATTAGCGATTTCGGTACGGTTTTGATTGGATTGGTAGAGTGTTTGGAATGGATGAACAGAGTGCTGTGTGGGCAATTTAGAATAGTTTTACCGAGGGTGAAAGTCAATTTCACGATGTGATTTACTGTACCACTGTCTACAGTTAAATACATCGTGAGATTGACATTCACCCCAATCAAAACCGTTCTAAATCGCTCACTCGTCTCTCCATTCATTCATCACAAACACTCCCTCAAACCATTCAAAAACGATCAAACCAATTGAAAAATACAGAATTATCAACGTGATTCAAACGAATTTTGATCAAGAAAAAACGCGATTTCACTGACTTAATTCAAATTGTTAGCTACTCGTAGGTCCTTGAAGAAATAGGAAGCTATGTATAGAACTTGTATGCATTTTTTATTAAAGGGGGTAATCTATATCGCCAATTTTGTTCCCCCTGAACAAAATTTGCGAATAGAATTACCTCCCATTTAATTCACTCAAAACCCGCTCCTCACACTCATTCAATTTCATGCCTAAATCAGTTCAAATTTATTAACCTTGTCAATTTCACATTGTTGTTAAATGTATCAATCTTTGATCGATAGTTTCACAGATCATAACATCGTGAAATTGCCTTCCGCCTTCATCAAAACTATTCTAAATCGCCCGCACAACGCCCCATTCTTCATTTCAATCACTCACTCAAACCAAAATTTAAAGCGAACCGAAAACGTATAAAAACACCTTAAAATCGTTCAAAACGATCGGCATTTCACTTAAATCTATCAAATCTTTCCGTGATTTCATTGGATCGTGTAAGTTTGACAGTGTCTTATTGGAATATGAATGTAAACAAACACAAATGTAAGGAGAATTGTATAAAAGGAGGTATTAAAATGTCGTTTCATCTTATTGGATACAATCAGCGATATTGATTTATTTTGATTTACGTGTCTTTAAATTCATTCGGAACTTGCTCCTACCACCCTTCAAATTCATTCCCAAATCATTTCAAAATCATCTACCTTGTCAATTTTGCGATTTCATTAGCTGTACGAGACTTGAATCGTGGCTATCAATCCGTCATTCACAGGAACAATTACAATGGCTCGTCGAACAGCTGGAAAGGCAGTTATTTAGACACCAAACTTTCATACCGGGTATCATACTGTACGCACCAACAACTGTACAATTTAGAGTACCGGTACAGCTTGATGAACCAGACGCGGTCGAAGATGAAGACGACGCTGTTGCAGTTGAAGAGATTGTAGAAGGAGGGACCGTCGTTGTTAATTGGGTTGATGCCTCGGAAGTTGTTGAAGTAGAATCTGTTGTTAATGTTGTTGTTGCAGTCGTTTTTGTTGTTGTTGGGGATGTTGTTGTTGTTGGGGATGTAGTTGTTGTTGGGGATGTTACTGTTGTTTGGGATGTTGTTGTTGTTGGGGATGTAGTTGTTGTTGGGGATGTTGTTGTTGTTTGGGATGTTACTGTTGTTTGCGGTGTTGATGTTGTTGGGGATGTAGTTGTTGTTGGGGATGTTGTTGTTGTAGGAGATGTTCCTTCCGAAGTCGTTGATACACTTGTTGTTGGCGTTGTCGAAGGAGGAGGAGAAGGAGAACTCGAAGAAGAATTTGGCGTGGCAGTTGTTATACTTGTAGATGGACTGTTAGCTGTTGTTTCAATTGTGGTAGAAGTACTAGTTGCTGTTGAAGTTGATCCTGTTGTTACAGATGTTGGTGTGGACTGTGAGGAGGCAATTGTGCTTGTTGATGACGCTGTTTTAGAAGCTGGTACAATTGCAATGTCAGCACAATTGATAAAGTTTTCTTGTGGTCCGCCTCCCAAGACCCAATCATTTTCATTGTCAGTCCATCCCCCATAACTGTTACCTTAAAGAGAGCATTACATTTGTCTTTATAGAACTATTTTCTGGATTTCTGGATGCATACGATGCATAATTAATTCTTTGACGAGGCTTAAATGTCATCGAAACTTGTAATCCATCTTTATAGCAAACCACGGAGTAAATTTAAAAACAATCTCAGGATAAAGGTCTAATCTAAAGTTGAAAAATATACACGGTATGCGGTGATCATATGGGGCAAGTTCATATCGTACTCGGTTTCGACCCGACTTGACAGGGTATTCATTATAACGACCTCGGTTTCGACACAAGTGATGTCATTTTCACCTTTCAACCTCGACGCTTCTGATCCTGGGTCAGGCCGGTGTTACTTGGGTTCCAAAATGGCGTCGAAAATAGTGCACAACAATTCGATTACATGAAACAAATGTTCTCTATTACTTTAAACGACAAATATTTTTTTCTTATTTTATATAGTATTTTGCACGAGTTTATCACATTTCTAAATGGGATAACGATATTTCATGGTTAATAAATTATTGTAGGGTAAATGTGAAGTTTGTTTACTACCACCAGTGGGTAACTCCGTTCACATGAATGTCCTTTTTGCGCATGCACATTACAGTCAATTTTGGATTATTACATCATCTCACGCGACTCCTGGGCTGCCATTAGAAATTCCCCATGGATTGTTTATTCAACCTAGATTATAACAAAATGTCCACTAGGTTTGAAAAATAGTGCGGACGTGTATCGTGGGTGCTGCGTTGACAAAATGTTGGTAATGGTAAACAAATCTTGTCGGAGGATAGCGAAGCTCGACTATTCCGAGTGCAGCATAGTAACAGCTAATCAATGTCAACACTTGAAGGAAGCGATTAGAAAGAGGACAATCGTTCGTTTCAGTGTAAGCTTGTTGTCTGCGCATGACATAGTCTCCGAAGATCGAAATTTCTTAGATGACGCATGTCTTTTTCCGGATCTGCCCCGTGTTCAGGATGTAAAAACGTTTCGAGAGCGCTTTGAGATGATACCCCGCTTTGCACGTGCACATACGTGCAAAGCGAGGTATCATTTCGAAAACGCTTCGCTAATGTTTTCATCCTGAGCGCAGGGCTATATATTTAATTCTACGCGTTACCGTACAAGTGAAAGAATATCCGAATGTGAAATGAAAATAGTTGGGTATAACCATGGTGCTCAAATTGGATAGGTCAGTATATTTATAATGTTACTTATTGGAAGATAATGGTGTAAGATCAATTTATAGTTCATTTAGTAAGAAACAAAAGCTACATTTTCATCAGTGGCGGAGTGAAGAGTAAAAATTTAGCTTTCATTGTCCAAGAAATGAAATATCAATCGATCTTACTCGAACAATAAAAAATTCTAGTTTTTTAATTCGAAGAAGAGACAAAATATGAAAATTCAAGGACGAATTTTCTAAAATGATCATCATTTTGCGCGTGATTATGTATCCTAAACGCACGGTAGGTTGCGTCGAAAACAAATATTAATTGACGAATTAATGATCGGCCCTCTTACAGTTATAGCGCGGTTTTATTGACCCGAATATGACCCCTGCTATTTAGACGTATAAAAATCGGATTATTCCTACACGGATTTGCACGTAGGAATGATCTACAAGCGGTATTGAATTTTGTATATATTTTGTTTATTGATAAAATATGTCGGTAATTGTTATTTAAGCATTTTTTCCTCAGAGGTCAAATTCGGGTCAAATAAACGAAGGTATACCTACCGGCTGTGTAATTCCACTGCAGAACGGCTTGTATTGCCACGAGCCCTGCTGGCAGTTGAAGAGGAATGACGTAATATCCGTTTCCATACACATTTTTGTCTTGTATGTTGAACTTCGAACTGCTTGTGCCGCTCACAATGAGCGGGGTCTGGTGGAGACAATCTTGTGTCACTTCCGTTGAAAAGTTGTTGTTTACACACAAACTACATATAAGGGAATAGAGGATATTGAATAAGTGGTCATGGAATACCGAATTTATTAAACGAGTAATCTATAAACAGATAAAAACCAGGCTACGTCTAGTTTTTATCTATTGTAGATGACGAGTTTAATAAATTCTGTATTTTATGAGCACGTATATTCTATTTATTATATGACTCGAATTTTTGCGAAAAATCGTCGAAATTTTTGAAACTCGACATTCCAATTTTCCGCGTCGTTTCAAATTGACTTCACAATATATACAATATGACGTCATTTACGCGTTTACAAAATAGCGTCACTATCGCTCTGAGCTCATGTGCATAGTTATTCCACTAGTGTAATAACACCCGTGTAATATCAAAAATATTCAACGGGTTTATTTCATTCCCGCGAGGTAGGTCATATTATAAATACAGTTAATTAACAGCATCGTGAAATTGACAAAGTGAATGATATTGGAATAAATTTGAAATGAAATTGAATAAGTGTGTGGGGCGAATTTAGAGTGAAATTTAAGGGAGGTAATCTAATGCCGGTCTTTTGTTCTTGATGTACAAAATAAGTGATATTTATTACCTTCCTCTAATAAAACTGAATAAAAATTCTATAAATAGCTTCCTATTTCTTCAAGAACTAATCTGACGCTTACGCTATCAATTATCTTAGTGAAATCGCTATTTTTTTCTCTGTATATTCAATTTGGATGAAGTTGATGAATGTCTTTCTTTACTGATTTTGGAGCGTTTTTATCTATTTGAGTTTGTGTTTAGTATAACCGAATGAAGCGCTGAGTGAGTTATTTAGAATGGTTTTGGTTGAGATGAATGTCATTATCACTATGTTACTCACTGTAACAAGAAAAACATACGAATATGACACTGAAATTAAAATTGACTAGGTGACCAATTTTGCCATGACTTTGGAATGTGATTAATCGAGTGAAATGAGCCATTTTAGGATGAATTTCAAGGGTAATGATAAAAATATTGCATTTGTTGTTCACGAAATGAAGTATTAATCAATCTTACTCTTACTCTAAAAACAAATGATTATTCTATTTCTTTATTGCAAAAAATGAGATAAAATATGATATTTTCTAGGACATATCTTCGTAAAGCGCGTCATTTTGCACGTGATTGCTATGCAACGTTCATTATGACGTCACTTATTTCGCCCAGCATAGATGACGGCGAGATTATCAAGTGATAATCTATCGTTATTTCACGATAAACCACCGAAAAGCACTAGAGAAAATTTCATGATAGATCCTTTATATCTTACGCAGGATCAATCGTTCAATGAAATCATCAACACGTTATCTAAAGCACGTTATGGCGGTATTTGTGTCATAAGGGTATTTAAAAGAAATAGTATAAACGTGCAAAATGTTGTTCATCTGTGGTAAAGTAACTTTTCATAGATCTTCTTCGAAAAAGGCTTATCTAAACCTCGCCTAGAATTGAAAAGTCATTAAGCTCGCAAATGCTCGCCTAATAAATTTTCTACTCAAAACTCGGTTAAGGTCAACTTGTTTCAAGAAACTGAATACTTTTAATTGTCGTAAGTGTGACGAAAGCTTAAGGACAATCTGACCTACGTTCAGGATGACAAAACGGTGCAAAGACTTTGTCCTTTATACTCGCTTTTCACGTGCACTTGCATACAAAACGGGGTATAAATGGAAAAGTGAACTTAGGGCTTGTTTCTTCATCCCGTTGTGTGGAACGTTCGTGGAACTTTTCAAAGATGTTCGTTTCTAAGAAAAGCGTAACGGGTTGCAATGCGTTTCAATGTGTTCTGACGATTGCTACATGTGAGAAACAGTTAAGAAAATAAAAGGTTTTGAATATTTGCATATCATGCATGATCGAACGAAATCATAAATGTATCTATTTATAAGCTTATTCACTTTGATCAAAGTGGGTGAGAAGTTAAGCAATATAAAAAAGACTTTTATTACTTTTCATTGTGGAGTAATTATTAGATTTTCACATGACAAAGCGCATTTTGTAACAATTTTGCAAAAACTACCAAGGTTTTCTTACTACATTTGCGCAATAACTTTGACCTTGACCTACTTGGTTTTCAAAAAGGAAACATGAGAATATACAACACGTTTTATCTGTTGAATAAATTGTCGATACGTATACGAATTTATAGAAAATGGATGCTTTGTGTTTTGTATAGAATGTGTGATGAAATTTCATTCGAAATAAGTTGATTTTAACCGAGTCTATAAGAGTCTTCCCACCAAACAGAAAAGTATTTAAAATCAAAGCACTGAAAGTACTGAATGTGGACGTTCTTGGTCGCATGGTGGCGGAAAAAAGTAAAAATTTGGTCAATATCATACTGCAAATTGTTTCAACACAAGTCCGGCAAGTTTCATTGTTGTTGCATTCTTGATTTTCTGTTTGCTCAGAAATATTCCATTACAGGTTGAACAGAGTGGAGGGATACTTTACAGGAATTACACTTACACTGTTCGTATTAAACCTATTGAAATATGAGCCAGTGCATGAGATTTCCAACAATTTTAAATATTCGTGAGGGGCGAACATTGAGTAGCATAGAAAGCCACATGCTGTTAAAACAAAGTTACCTGATGGCCCACAGGTACTTGGAGACCTTATCTATTGCCTAAACGCACAGTAAAGACTCTGGACAGACTGTGCTGATGCACAGGCTGGTCAGAGTCTTTACGTTGCGCATATTTGAAATTGTTGGAAATCTCACACACAGGCTCATATTATATAACCTAAATTTTGTTCTAATCCACGCTTTTTGGGCATTTTTATGAATAAACTTTATCCATTTTGTTCGATGGTTTTTCCGGTCCTCATTGTGCGCAAATATTGCAATTTCCACTTGAAAAATATTGGAAGTGTATATCTGCGATTTGAGAGCAAAGAGTTTATTCAAGCAGTACTCACGGGATTTAAGTGACACATCGATATGTGGAATTTGATTCTCAATAATTGAAACCTTGTAAAAGCAGGTCAAATAACCAAGAAAGTAATGAAATTAATTGAACAATAAACATCTTCTTTTTCTTCTGAATTTATATTAAGATTTTCAATTATACATTCTTTCATTTTTCCAATATATGAGTATTGTTTGCGTTTGCGATGAAATATTATAATTATAGCAATGATGTAATTGAAATAAACACGATTTTAAATGTTCAGGTACAAATTTGCATATCAAACAAGATTTAGAGGGTATTGAATGAGTGCTCACGAAATACAAAATTCATCAAACGACTTATCTATAAACACATTAAAACATGGTTTTGCCGGGTTCTTATCTATTTAAATGTAAAGTTTTATAAATTCGAATTTCAATAACACACATTTTACATTCCATTGGTTATATACAACTAAGTTTGTGGCACATTTCTTAGCACTTCATTGATAGAATTTATTCTCGTTACATAATTAGGTTTGTAAGTGTGTAGTTACATGTAAGATGACATCTTTGACCAAAATGTTCGATTGAATGCAAATTACTTCAATTATTTACAATATTAAGTATTTTCGTTTTGTTTAAATTCGTTCTATAAAGAAATGTTTATGCTGAAAATTGATTTTGTACAAACGACAAAAATGGAACAAATAAGGATTCAGGAAGTACAGTTAAGAACATCTTGAAATTGACAGGATAATATTTTTTTTGGAATAAAACTGAATGAGTGGAAGTACTGAGTTTGGAATGAAATTTAAGGGAGGTAACACAAAATGTCAATTGCGATTACGATAATAAATGTGTACACGTCCTACATGGTGTATAGATATAGAGGATATTGAATCAGTCATGGAATACCGAATTTATTAAACGAGTCATCAATAAACAGATAAAAACGAGGTTGTGCCGAGTTTTTATCTGTTTTAGATGACGAGTTTAAAAAATTCGGTATTTTATGAGCACAAATTTGATATCATATTTATAATATGACCCGAATTTTTGCAAAAAAAGTCGTCAAGATTCTTGAAATTAAACAATTCAGTTTTCCGCGAAACTTATAACGCCGTTTAAAACTAACGTCATAATATATACACTATGACGTTATTTCGCGGTTACGAAATAGCGTTGCTATTCGCTCTGAGCTCATTTACATAGTTATTCCACTAGTGTAATAACACCCATGTAATATCAAAAATATTCAACGGGGGTATTTCACTTCTGCGACGTTAGTCATTTTATAAGAATTACCATTTCTTCAAAAACCAATCAGCCGCTTCCAAATAAAAGGCACATCGTTGGAATGAAATTGAATGAGTTTGTAGAGCGAGTTTTGAGTGATATTGAAGGGAGGTAATCGAATACTTTATTTGTTCAAGATGAACGAAATTAGTCATATTTATCACCTCCCTCATATAAAATATGCAAACAGATTCAATAAAACGCTTAAAAAAATCATTTATGTCAGTGTAATTGTGGATATTATCTACTGATTTTTATTTTGAATGTAAGTGTTGACCCAATCAATAAAGTGATTTCGAGATGTTTTTTATGGCTTGAGTGAGTGTTTGGAATGGATGAATAGAGCGCTGAGAAAGCGCTTTAGAATGGTTTTGATGAGTTTCAATTATCCAATCTTTAAGGTAGTGGAACCGTGAAAGTCCCGAAACACATGATCTTTCACAATGTTCACCGAGGTTTCCTAATGAAAATCATTAGGAAACTTCGGTTTACATTGTTCAAGTGATTTATTCCGAAACGTTGCGGAACTATTACATGTCCACTACCTTAAACTGTAAGTTGTTGAGCTGTTGGTTACATCAGAACCCGGTCCGCCCAGCTGTAAAATGAGTAGCAGTGGTTTGAGTCCATTGCCTTTCTATATGTGCATGACGATATCAGGTATGCGTTTGAACCACGATGGAAATAAGAGTCTATCGAAGCTTTATCGTGCAATCCTCAAGTAAAAAAAATAAGACAAGTATATAAATAAAAAGAAATTAGCTATGGAAGAACAACTAATCTTTTTACACTTAAGAACATCAACAAGTTGAACGTTTTTTTATGGTTTGGGAATGAAATTTAAAGAGTATGTGGATCGAGTTTTAAGTGCAGTTCAAGGAAGGAAAAACGATAGCGCTAAATTTGTTCAAGATGAACAAAATAAGCTATATTTATTTCCTCCTTTTAAAAAATTCATGTTTACGAAATTTTCTGCTTGTGTGTCTTCGTGGACATTAAACAATAAAAATCGAGCACTTTAAAACCGCACCAACCAATAAAATTGTGGAATAATGTGATCGATTTGAATTAAATGTTGATCATCTTGGCAGTTTTCGAAATGTTTAAAAAAGATTCTGAGCGTTTTTGATCGATTTGGGTGAGTGTTTGGATTGAATTAATGGAGAGCTGAGTGAACTAGATAAAGTTTATATTGTTGTTTTTTTCCAATGAATATGTCTGATATTTTAAAAATGAAATGCATGGTTGGGCGTTACATAAGCGTTACGCATCAGGATCTTATTTAGAAGAAACTGCCTTTGTTTGAGGTAAAGAAGCATACATTTATTCACTGAACTGGAAAAATGAACTTTTACAAAATAAAAAGGGGAACAAATCAAACGTTAAGAAGGATGATCTTCTTAATTTGAATAAAAAAGAAACGAAAATAAAATCAAATAAAGAACTTAAGGTATTGGACCCGTAATACTTCCGCAACGTTTGGGAAGTAATGAACTTTAACAGTGTTAACCGAGGTTTCCTAATGATTTTCAAATCATTAGGAAACCTCGGTCAACATTGTGAATGATCAATAGTTCCGAAATGTTGCGGAACTATTACGGTTCCACTACCTTAATGTACAGTTAAGAAATCGTGACGTTGACACGTTGAATGACTTTGGAATGAAATTTAATGAATTCGATTAGTGAGTTTTGGGGAAAATTCAAAGGAGACAATACAATATCCCCAATTTTGTCCAATTATACGAAATTGGCGAAAATTTACTACCGCACATTAAAAGAATCAACGCACTTTTCTATCTTATGGTTTTTAAGGACTAATCAGACGCTAGAAATCCTCTACTTTCATTAAAATCGTACAATGATTTGATCGATTTAAACGAAATATGGATCGTTTTGGATCTAAGCGATTTTAAACGATTTTGGAGCGTTTTTGAATGGCGTGGGTGAGTTTTTGAAATGCATGGAAATTGTAAATCTGTAAATCAACTTACTAAAAATCAACTTACTAAAAGGTAAAGAATCCCCGATGATACATAGTCAAATTCAAACCGACGTTCATGATGCTGCCGCTTTCATAAGTTCCGGTAACCGGGCGAGTGGTCGGCGCGTAATTCCCACCAACTTCGTGAGGTCGAGGAATGGTTTCGTTATATGCGTCCCCGCAAACTCCACAACGGCCTTCGTTCACCTTCCATTGTACCTTAAAATAAATGTGACGCAGCACACAAAAATCGCCATCTTTGAGCCACAGTGCGTTTTTCGTACCATGTCTGCCACACCCAAACCTGGGGTAATGCCAAAAAGAGATAGGATATCTTTTATTTCCATTGCGGTCCCCTGTTTGGCCGTGGCTGACACAGAGAGCCATGATGTTATACTGGTAAATTTGCTAACAAAGAGTTGATGATATTACAATTAAAAGTAAAACAATTAATTCACAAACAGGTATAGAAAAATTAATGAACTCATTTCTAAGCATTATATCACATAGTTGTTTATAAAATATCACAGATTATCAAGAAAGTGTTCTTTAAGTTTTGCTTTGGTTTAAACATATTTTATTCATATCAAAATTTACAATAAACAAATAAAATGAGACTACATAAGATTAAAAGCCATTTGATATAAAATGGATTAGAACAGAAGCTTGAGCTTATAAAGTTCATTTCCATTTGTTCAAGATGGTATACCCTAAGTCTTCTTAAGTAATTATGTTTGAGAAACACGGAGTAAAATGTCTAACCATGATGTTTTTGAGAGAGAAGTCGTGCGAGGGGATCTGCTATCGCAATATAAGCTATTCAACATATACAATTTTATAAAATGATTAAAACAAGAGGACCATGATGGTCCTAGATCGCTCACCTGAGTCTCTTTGACACATGGAACATCACATTAATTAAATTGGCAGTTTTTAAAAAGGAGATCATTTCTAAATAGGATCAATACCATGGAATATTTTCAGCCAAGAGCAAGAAGGATGTGCCTTTTCACTCTTTGATTCTATGTTAAAAAAAGGATGCACACATCATGCTTCGATGAGCTAAAATGAATGCGCCCTGGCGAAGCCCAAATAGGACCCCAGGGTCTTGATATGAACAGACTAGGTAGGGGCTCACTAGATAATGCTACATACAAAATATGAAAGTTGTGTGTCATTTTTTTAGATTTTCATTCTTTCACTCAATGTAAAAAGGGTTGCACCCGGGTGGAGCCCAAATATGATCACAGGGTCTTGATATGAACAAACTTGGTAAAGGTCCACTAGATGATGCTACATACAAAATATGAAAACTGTCTGCCTTCTGGTTCCAGAGAAGAAGATTTTTGGAGATTTTCCTCTTTTTTACCCTTTGTGCTCAGAAGAGCTAAAAGGGATGCGCCCGGGCAAGGCCCAAATGTGACCCCAGGGTCTTGATATGAACAAACTTGGTAGAGGCCCACTAGATAATGCTACATACAAAATATGAAAGCTGTCTGCCTTCTGATTTCAGAGAAGAAGATTTTTAAAGATTTTCGCTCTTTGATTCTTTGTAAAAAGGGTTGCACCCAGGCAATGTCCAAATATGACCAAAGGGTCTTGATATGAATAAACTTGGTAGAAGATGCTACATACCAAATATGAAAGCTGTCTGACTTCTGGTTTCAAAGAAGAAGATTTTTGAAAATTTTCATATTTTCACCCTTTTGTTAAGAATAAAGGAAAGTTAAGGAAGGATTTCATTTATTTGAACAATTTTGGTAGAGCTTGACCCAAGAAACATCCCTGCCAAGTTTCATCAAGATTGGTCCACTGGTTTAGGAGGAGAAGATGTTTAAAGATATTGTGGACGACGAATGCCGCACGACGCAGCTATTTAGGAAAATGGCCGTCAAAGGAGGATATGGGGTGGCTGAAGGTTTTTTTTAAAAAAGAAATCGAAGCACTGAAATCCTGATTGTGAACGTTTCTGATGGCATACTAGATATAGATATTTTGAATTCGTTGAGAAAAGTGAAATCATTAATGTGAAAATATTTCAGGGTAAGTGTCTCGACAAAATTTCAGCAATTCTCCATTTAAATTCAAATTTATACGAATTTGTTTTCAAATATTACAATAAAAAAGCAGACTACTTCACAGGAAACAAAGTGTGATTTTGTTTGAGTTTCGTTGTTGTTGTTTTGATCTACAGTTCTGTTCATAATTCAAACGGAATTTGATATTATTTGCTGAATATTTGAGGTGTTTTTTTTCATTCATTAAATGGTGATTCTTTAATGTCGTAATATCAGCTCGTATCATTTTTTTTTTTCAAATGTCATTATTTGAAATACAATTTTCTTTCATTAGGATGTTTATAATTAGGAGGAATTGTTTTGCTTGTTTGTGTCCTCCTTTCATGTTTAGAAAGAGGGGGAGATATATGTGTGTGTGCGAATGTGTGTGTGTGGGAGGGTGGTGAGTGTGTCTGTGTGTGTGAGAGAGAGAAAGAGAAAGAGAGAGAGAGTGATAGAGGGAGAGGGGTGACAGAGACAGACAGAGACACATAGAAGGGAAAATAGGTAACTATTCATTTCTTTCTTACCCCAAAAAAGCAGCCAGAAAGGTACTTTCGACTATGAAATTTAATCCCCTATGGCTCGGGAACTTAAACAACCTGAAAACCCCCATCCTCCGAATTAAAAGACCGCTGTTTCGTCTTTAACCAAAACGCTGTAATTACCTGGTTTTCGTCTATTTCGGTAATATGCAGAGTTTTGTGAAAGAATGATAATCTGATGCCATTGCGTAAAAAAATAAAAGAATAACACAGGTGAACGAAAACTTCGTTCACCACAAAAAGGAATAGTATATGCATACCATTGGGCAATTCCAAGCTTGCATCACCAAGTGCATGATTTAGGTGAAAAATTGTTGCACAGCTATCATTTACTTGGCCTGCGCAATCAACGCAGTATGACTGAATCGGCTCGATGTCGGAAAACTTCGGAAGACATCGTTTTATTTCGGATCGACCAAACATTTCTTTGCTCGTTTCATGTATTTAAAGTACTAAAATGTCGTAAATTACGTAATTTTAAGTACAAAATGACTTTATCAATGTCGAAATAACTACGTCATTATCTTCCGCTAGCAATTTTTTAGGAAACGACATCGTTCCAAAGTATATTTTAGAAAAGGCTATCGTGTTCGCCCCAATTATCCTTAACTCGCTCAGCACGGATTAATTACAAATATTCTACGACCTGAAGTTATATAAGTGTTCGATTATTATTATTATTTCTATCTTTTGGTTCTCGGGAGAGATTAGCACATATTTTTAGAGGCTGAAAAAATGACTAAATACATAGATAAAACGCCATTCCGTCAATTCATTTTTCCCTCCGGTGGTATGACTTCGTCAGGTATTTGATATAACTAAGAAGGCCAGAACGGTTCTCAAACACCTTCCTGAAATGTATTCAGTAAAATCAACTTACTTGAACCAACTGGTTTAAGAGGAGGTGTCATTAAAAGAATTCAAAGTAAAAAAAAAATCCCGGTTCATAGGTCAATCAGAATTTTGGTTAAAAATACTTATTTTATAGGGGTTATCATAGGAACATTCTGGATAAGTTTCACAAAAATAGGGCTACTGTTTTTAATGTCATTTAAATATTCACAGTGAAAATGTGTAGTTTATTTGACAAGGCTTTCCATGCGCATAATGAGAGGCGGAACAAATGTTTGCGAATAAATTTTAGAGATTGTAACCTTAGGAATAATGTGACAAAGTTTCATTTCAATTGGCTTAACAATTCAGGAAAAGATGTCATTCGATTATGTACAAGTGCCAAAAAGCCGCCCTGTCACGCCCATTTAATGGACCAATTACAAGTTCACAAAAAGTATACAAGTGCTGTCGTAGAAGGATCATGCTCCCATATTAGGAGGCTTCGTCACAAAGACTTTTGCTGTCATTGAACATCTTTTTATTGAGAGCTACTAAAGTTGGGACACTTAATAAACAACATCTATGTTAAGGTTTTTTGGCAATTCATTAAAATGATATATTGTAAAATAAATCAACTTGACAATATGACCTTGACCGTTTCCTTGATTTTTGTATCTGCTGAAAGGGGTTGTCTCGAGGAATCAACATTTAAAATGTGAAGGCTATATTACTTACCAATGTAAACTTATATAAATTGTAAAGGTTTAAAAATTCAAAATTCTGACCTTGAAAAAATGAACTTGACCCTGACTTCAAATGACTAATG
The DNA here is from genome assembly GCA_948146395.1 of Fragum whitleyi. NCBI lineage: Eukaryota > Metazoa > Mollusca > Bivalvia > Cardiida > Cardiidae > Fragum > Fragum whitleyi. Next base: position 40,172,475 of record OX411553.1, read on the forward strand.
ACCCTGAACTTGGTATCAATAGAAAGGTCTTGTCACTAGCAATCGACATGTGAAATATGAAGCCTATATCTCTGACCTTGATCACTCAGTAATACATCATCTCATTACAATCACCCAAAACACTCCAAAATCCTTCAAAAACACTTTGAATTATGTCAAAAGGATAAGCATTCCATTTAAAACGATCGAATTTTTTTACGATTTTATAGAAAAGTCTGCATTTTAATGCGTCTGATTTGTCAGTTTAGACGCAAAAAAAAAACAAAAAAAAAAAAAAACATATAGAGGATAATCGTTTGTTTCAGTGTAAGATCGATTTATATTCAATTCAATAGTTTTGAATTCAATAGTTTATTTCTCTGACTTGAACATAAATGTTCCTCGTCAATTCACATTACATATATTACATACAGATCAAAAGAACAACAACAATATACAAACAATAATAAATATATCAAAATATTAGATCTTCTACTTTTTGCATTGTTGATTAGTCAAAAAGCGGAAGATGCCTTCAAAACTTACATTATACACAAAAGTTAAGTGCCTTAGTAGTTAAGTTGGTTTTCATCTAAGAATTCTTTTCTAACTTGAAAGCTTTTGATACAAAAAATAGCCAAATTGTTCAAAACTAAAGGATTTTCACTATTAAAAAGTTCTACAAGTTTGTATACACTTGGCTTCATATAAAAGTATTCTTTAATAAATTTCTTTCTCAATTTTTTATAAAGCGGACAAATGAGAATAAAATGGTATTCGTCTTCTATTTCTCTTAAGCTGCATCCTAAACATTTACACGCATTTCGTTGAATATTTTTATGTCTCCCCTTCTCTATAAATAAATCATGTGAAGACAATCTTAATTTAGATAATATGTTTCGATATTTCTTTATGTTCATTTTGTCAAGGTAGGTAGACCGGTCAAATGTTCTTTTCAAATCATGATAAAATGACATTGACGACCTATTTAAGATATCTCTATGACATTCATTAATGTACAAGTCCATTAAACGCGAACGTAATATTGGTATAAACATTTTAACGTTTACAGAATTAGGATAGATCCACACATCATTAAAACCTCTGTATTGTAATAGTGTTTTTACCTTTTTTGACCAGTTGTTTATCTTCCAACGACTCACATCGAAATCTCATGTTTTCTGTCACAACAGATAAAATGCAATTATTTTCTTTAGTAGAATAAAGTTTGAGAAAATATTTAATAGTTTGAATTTGCATATTAATTTTCAGTGGGAACCTACCGGTTTCTCCGTAGAGAGCTGAATTACATGTGGTTTGTTTAACATTTAAAAGACGCTTTAAAAACTTTCTATGAACCTTTTCTAAATTGTCCGTTTTAGTGAATGACAATATTTCACACCCGTATCGTAAGGTAGATCCCACAAAGCTATCAAACAGATCGAGCATTATGTTTATTGGGATTTCTTTCCCCTTAGTTAGAGAGATTAATGCTCCAAGGGCTTTTAACCCTTTACCCGATGAAGTTTTCGTTGCATTTAAATGTGAGCCGTTTTTACTAAAAACTACCCCTAAGTAGTTAAAAGAATCTACAATTTCTATTCTTTCTGAGCGATATGTGAAATTAAAATTTACGATATTTCTAGCTTTACTAAATATAACAATTTTCGTTTTATCGACATTAACTTTCAAGTTCCATTTTTTACAATACATCTCAAAACAATCAATTGCTTTTGTAGCTCCTTAGCTGTTTCTGCGAGAAGAACTGAGTCATCAGCAAATAATAATAAGGAAATCATGATTAGGTCAATTTCTAATCCCGTTACCCCGTTAGATTGAAAAAATAATTCGATGTTGTTGACAAAAAGAGAAAACAATAATGGCGACAAAATCTCACCTTGCAATAATCCGACCTTACAGTTGTATAGATCCGACAAGGAATTTAAATGTTTGATACATAGTTTGACGTCATCGTATATCGAACGTATTACTTGAAAAAGTTTACCATCCAAACCCTGCTTTATCAGTTTGTACCAAAGGCCAACTCGATATATGCTGTCAAAGCATTTCTCTAGATCCACGAAACAGCAATACAGGCTCGCTTTTTTATTAAGTTGTCTTTCTATCAAGGAGTTCAAAACGAAAATGGCATCTACAGTACTAAAATTTTGTTTGAATCCAAATTGCGCGTCGGTGATAAAATCATTTTCTTCAACCCATTCCTATTAATTCATATTAATTGAGTGAACAACGAAAGCTATATTTTCACGAGTTGTGGAGCCACGAGTGAAAATATAGCTTATGTTGTTCACAAAATATTAATCGATCTTACTCGAAAAACAAACGATTATACTATTTCTTTATTGCAAAAATGAGACAAAATGTGAAATTTCCAGGACATATTCTCGTAAAGGGCGTTATTTTGCACGTGTTTGCTATGCAACGTTCATTGTGACGTCACTTAGTTCGCCCCGCATAGATGACGTCAGATAGGATGAAATGCACAAAAAGCAGGGTATAAGTTTTTGATAATTTCACTGCTTTTGCGGTGAGATTATCAAGTGATAATCTACCGTTATTTCTCGATAAACAACCGAAAGGCATTAAAGAAAGAGATTTGTTTAAAAGAGAAGAAATAAAATATGACTAATTTCGTCATCAACATGTATGACGAAATTACCGATATTGTATCACTTGTATTTGAACTTATTCAAAACTCGCTTCACCCACTCATTCGAATTCATTCTACGGAATAAGCAACGCCAATAATCTTTTGTGGGCAATATAGTTTATTTCGTATTATTGGCAATATGATAGCCAGTGATATTTATCCTTTATAGATCGCTTAAAATCGCTTACCTTAAATCCACCGCAGACATTTTCCATGTGGTTATAGTTGTATGGAAACATGGTGAAACCCCTTTTACGGGCCGTTCCGCGTCCCGGGGGATCCCATAGAAAACCATGGCCGTCAGCCATGCCGAGTATCAAATAAAACTTATGACTATCTTTAACATATTGATATCTTTAATTCGCTAATTATCTGAAACTAAGAATGAATCACTAAAATCTACTTAAAGTCGTAAATACCAAAATGAAAATTGTAAAACTTCATTCAAAAAGATTAAAATAAAACCTGTTTTTGATATAATCGAAGAAGATCTTTATGAAAATTTCGCTTTGAAAAAGTCGCACCTTAACTTGTAAATCTTTAACACGAGTGAATTCATCGTAATCCGGGTACTTTATATACAAGCCTTGCGCTTAGGAAAGCGTGGCACAACGAGTGTCATGTGTTTTAAAACACGAGCTTGTTGCAGTTAGTTATATCGACATTCATCTCAATCAAAACCATTCTAAATCGCTCACTCAGCGTTCCATTCATTCGTAGAAAGATACAATCAACATCTACATTGAAAATAAATATATATAGAAAAAAATCGCGATTTCACCGACATAATTGAGATGTAAGCGTCTAATTGGTTCTTGAAGAAATAAGAAGCTATTTATAGAGATTGAATGCATATTTCATTAAAGGAAGGTAATCAATATCGCTAATTTTGTTCATACTGAACAAAAATTGCGATATTGGATTACCTCCCATTAATTCGACTTAAAACTCGCTCCAGACACTTACCTTCCTAACCCCCCAAGCTGATATTCCACATAGGTCTATGATTATCAACCCATTTGTAGAAGACAAATGGTCGGAAAGAATGAGTGCTCCCTTCGGGAATCGAACCCGAAAAGCCTTGGTCCATCCTTAAACCCTTAAACAGACCCAAGAATTTTAGACTGGGCCAACTTGGAACAGGTTGCAGACAATTAATTAACATGAGTGCAATTTGGTATATATCTAGAGTAGAAATGAAAAAAATGATGGGGTTTGAGTATAGGATGGATCATTTTGTGGGAAAGGGAGATATTGACCATGTCAATTTCTTGTGTTCCCACAGTAAAATACAACTTCTTAATGGAATTCAATTCAATGTAAAAGAAACAGCATTACTTTGATAATTAGACGGAATGTTCGAATGCGTAAATTGACTGACAAGTAACAAACCAATCAACTCGACTAAAATTATAACAACGCCAGATGCGCCTGTCTGCAAAGCGGCATCGGGCGTAAATTATACCTTGGGAATTAGTTAATTTGGCGGAGTATACGGTTCGACAAATTTTCCTTTGAAGTGAGTTCGTAATGTGACTAACAATCCCTATAGGTCAATGGAACCCTTGGTTTCCCTCGCCTTAAATAGTCTTGCCAAAGGATTCAAAAATTGGAGTGAACGCCTTCAAATGTCACCTTGCCTCTTTATAAACCAGGCTTTCAGCGCTTTTAGTGATTTGATTACTATTTCTGACAACCCGCTTATTTTTATTTACGAAGAAAGTGAACAAGTTAAATCATGTTCCTGGGAAAGATTGGTGACGTTGAGTTAATCAAAAAAGTCTCTTTGGATATAAGGACGCAAAATTACCGCATTTCAAACGATAGATGTGCCATAATCAACAACAAAGATGTGAAAAACCGAACATAGGTGAGAAAATCGACATATCTAAATATCTTATTGCATGAATATCTTGGGTTGATATTATACTGTTTACCATTGTCTTGTGTATAATGTGATGAAATATATGAAATAAAATGCTCTTCTTCTCTCTATATATGACACACTTTGGATCATCGTTAAATTGACTTTCACCTATTTCAACGCAGTTTTAAATCGCTCCATTCATTACTTCCAAAACACTCACTCAAATCATTAAAAACGCTTCGAAATTGTTAAATAAGGCTTGGAAATCGTACAAGCTGATCAAGGTTTCAACCAAATCGGTTATGTAACTACATGATTTTATGCGCTCGTATTGATTTTGAAGCCTCTGATACGTCCGTATAGACACAAAATCAGAAAATTATGTAGAATTTATGAAAGGGATGTAAAAAATGATCGCTCATTTCGTCATATTGGACGAAATTATCGATTATGTTTTACCTCCCTTGAAAAACAAACCGCACTCATACCATTCATTAAGTTTCATTCCAAAATTTTCCAAACACCATTCAACTTGTCAAATTCACGATTTTCCTCAATGTACACATCTACTGACTCATACTCTCTGTTGACTATTGGAGAGAATTAGGTGATAAGTTTTAAGTTTCATACCTCCATGAAATCAATAAAACTATATTCATAAAATATCTTATTTTTTAAAATCATCACCTTTTAAATATTTTATCATTATGACGCAGATTTCCTTTGGAATTACAGACGCATGAAATCTTTGGAAATATCACGTACAGTTAAAAACACCGTGAAATTGACAAGATGAATGATCTTTGAATGAATTTGGAATGAAATTGAATGAGTGTGTGGAGCGAGTTTTGAATGAAATAAAAGGGAGGTTATCCAATATCTCTAATTTTGTTAGGATGAACGAAATGAGCGATATTGATTACCTCCCTTTAATAAAATATGCAATCAAGTGATATTGATAGCTGTCTATTTCTTAGGAACCTATTAGACGCTTACAATACGAATTAAGTCTGTAAAATCGCAAATTTTCTCTATCCAAGTTTATTTTGAATAACGTTGCTGTTTATCTTTTTTTTCAATGGGTTTGAGCGTTTTTGAATTGTTTGAGTGAGTGTTTGGAATGAGTGAATGGAGCGCCGAGTGAGTGATTTAGAATGGCTTTGATTGAGATGAATGTCAATTTCCCGATGTTGTTAGCTGTACGGGCTAAATGAAACATAATGATTGTGCTTCAATGTAACACGGTTGCTGCGTGGCGAAACTGGATGTCCGGGCGTTTATTGCACGGTTTTTGCGGGCGCAACCTATTGTTAAAAGTGAGGGAGGGGAAGAGTTTTAAAAATGAACGCAAAAGGAAAATAGAAAGAGATCCAGACATCCATTCATTATTATACCAACTTATTAACAAATGAGTATGCGAAAGACAAAAATAAATTTTCAAGCGAAGCAGAACATTTGACCTGTAAGAACGAGGGGAAATATAGAAAAGCAAAAGATATGGAATCCGATAGGGAACATTTTGTTTCTAGAGGTTTTGGACCCAACTTAAATTAAGTTATTACTAGAAATATAAGCATGACAGAAGCAATGGGCGAAACAACTTTTGAAGAACATCTTTTTTCATTATAATTATTTCGATAATCATAATTAAAACAAATTCTGAAACATTTGCCTGTGTCCTTAACTAGGATTAGTAAGATATCGATACTTCAAGTGGGGAGCTGGCGCAGTGCTCGATTCATACAGTTCACAACATCGTGAAATTGATCTGATTGAGTGGAGTTTTACGACGCTTTCATTTTTTTTCAGTTATATCGCGCGGCTGGAGCATTAGCAATGGATTCCTGGTATTTGTCAAACCAGTACATCCATTACATCCTTTCCTAGCCTCGAGCTGCTATCACACATGGGTCTACGATTACCAAACCATTGGTGAGAGACTTATAGTATGAAAGAAAGAGTGCCGCCGTCGGAGATCGAATCCGCGACCTCTTGATTGACAGTCCGATGCGCTACCACTTGCGCTATGACGGCTGCGTGAAATTGACACTCATACCGAAACTCTTTTCGAACTAAATCATTCGCAATCATTCACCAAGTGCTCCATTAATTCATTCCAACCACTCACTCAAATCGATAAAAAAAACGCTAAAAATTAATAGGAAAATGTTTTGAAACCTTTCAAGACAATCAATACTTAATTCAAATCGATCAAATTATTCTACAACTTTATTGGCTGGTTTGACAAACAAACAGAAAAGTGCTTATATTTCATTAAACGGGGGTAGTAAATATCGCTTATTTTGTTCATCTTGAACAAAATTAGCGATATTGGATTACTTCCCTTTAATTTCACTCAAAAATCGCTCAACACACTCGTTCAATTTCATTCCAAAGTCATTCCAAATCAATCATCTGGCCAGTTTCACGATATTCTTAATTGTAAGACCTAGTGAGAAAATCAGTCTAATGATATTTTCTTAAGTGTTCAATAGCATAGCAGAAACAAAAGAACCGCAAACCGTGAAATCTCCTTGTTTAAAAGGCTTTGTGCTTATTTTGTTCAGATTATTCGCTTTTATTTATAATATGTGGACAGCGCTAATAGAAAAGTTGTGTCATTTTTAGAAAATTTTAAGCGTTTGTTAAGCGTAAGTCAAATCTTTTCTTCTTTTTTCCCTAAGTTTTATTGAAATGCATATTCACGAATTCTTCAATTAATTTCGTTGGATTATCAAGATACAGCTGTAGATTATCATTTGGGCCTGTGCGTGAGATTTCCAACAATTTCAAATATGCGAAAAGCAAAGACTCTGACCTGCCTGTGCATCCGCACAGTCTGGCCAAAGTCTTCACTATACGTTTATTAGATAGATAAGCTCTTAGAGTATCTATAGGCCATCAGGTAACTTTTTATTTACAGTATATGGATTTCTTTACTACTCAATATTTACCCTTACGCACATTTCATATTGTTGGAAATGTCATGCACTGGCTCATTTGATAAATTCACTGTCAGAGCAATGAAATAACCACAAAATTATACACTGCTTTCATTTCACTCTATTTAACGTTTTCTAAGTAGAGCAAAATAAGAATTTCAATATGTTATTATTATGTAAAAACTATTCTCTAAATAGTTTCATACATTATATCTAATTTATGATTTCGCGTTTACGTTCTATTTCTTTTCACTATCGTGCAAACGCCGAATGAGTACCTTAGCAATTTCCAACAAAATAGTGCAACCACGGCACGACCTTGTGAACCCTAGCGAATTAGAAAATAAATCCATACATGGGCAATGTCAGAATTTCAAGATAGCATGACAAAAAAATAAATAGATAAATGAAACGATATTATAAATATTTTAAGATAAATTGAAGAAATTCCAGAAGTTTATCGATTCAAGTTATTTCGCGAAATATATAACGCCGTTTGCTTAAGGACGCCATCAAATGCACTATGAATTTATTTTCACAACTAGAATATAACGTTGCTATACGTTCTAAACTCACTTGCATCAGCAATTCCACAAGCGTAATAACAAAACCAAACTAGTATTTGTACCCCCTTTGCAGATACCCTGAATATATGATTGGGCTTGAATACATTATCTCAGCAGTCTAAGTAGGGGCCAAGCTGCTTTAAAAAAAATAGTTCCTTCAGTGAAACTGAAAAGTGTTATCGTAGCTAGCTAGTAAAATTTATTACACTGGGTAATCTCAAGAATTCACTTTCAGGAATATAATAAGAAATATTCAACTTATTCACCCCTTCGACTAAGGTTATATTAAAATCTAGTATCTTCTTTTTATCTTGTTTCTCGTTTTGCAGGTTATTCTATCCGCTTGTTGTTTCGATACTTTGTTGCTGTCCTATGATGTTTAAAAGAATCTTCAAATATGTTGTCTAACTACATTCGACAGCCGAAGCAGTACTGTCTTGCAGTTTGCCTGTTACAAGGACTTCTTTCCATTGCCCTTGGTTTGTATGTGATAACATACATGCCCGAGGTCTTAGAAGATCCAAAGGAGCATACACTTGCACCCGAACGTACAACAAGACCAATGATAAACAGAACAAAAATACAAGATATCACGGATATTCTTACGTCCACGGATGGAGAAAGCTATCATTCTTTTCGATTTGATAAATTCGTAACTGGTTTTGAGTATGATAACTGGATGAATTTGGTCACAGATGACGGAAAGTATGCTTGTTTTCAGAAAGGCTACATGCGTGACGAGATTCCAGACTGGTTCAACGTTATCGACGTTTTCTGTGGGGGTTGTCTCAGCATACACGGGAAAAGAATCGGGTATCTTAAGAATGCTACGATCAACCCTGAGTTAGCAGAGGGCAAAATTGGAGGCGAAGAGATTGAAAAAGTTTTACAACAGTCATTAGAAATAGAATTTCTTTATCTAAGACCTGGTTTCACGAGCGTGATTTCCGATCAAGTGCTGGAAATCTCACCAAATTATACGCTGAATATCGAATTGAGGACCTTTCTAAATTCTTTTACGGTAGTTAGTCCACAAATAAAGGAGCATGATCCCAGCTCTTTTCGCGATAAAACAGCAGTTTTAGTTACAAGATATGAATACGCCAACTTTTATCACAGTACAATGAACTGGTATGACACGTTTTTAATCATGGTAATATACAACATCGAGCCCAAAAACATACAAGTTTACTGGGTAGATGCTCACGCTAAAACCAATCTTGATGATGTATGGGAAACGTTGTTTGGCAAATGTCGGCGATTGAAGGCGCTGAAAAATAAACTTACTTATAAAGAAATGATATGGAATGGAATCGGCGGTCGTAGCCCTGTAAATGCACATAAGCTGGAAGACTTGCCCTTTGTTGAGGAGTACAGACACTTCTTTCTGACGAGGTTTGGTGTCACAACGAGTCACGAGAAAAACTGCAAACAACTCAGAGTGACTATCATTTGGAGAAGGCGGTATGTTGCACATCCTAGGAATCCGAGTGGATTTGTCCCGAGGCGAATTTACAACGAAGACGAAGTGTGGGACACCGTTTCAAAGGTTCTTCCGTCAGCGGTAGTCAACGGCGTACAGTTGGACAGGTTATCAATTTCAGAGCAATTACAGTTGATAACGACGACAGATATTCTCATCGGTATGCATGGCGCAGGACTGTCGCATATCATGTATTTACCAAAGACGTCCGGAGTCATCGAGTTCTTTACCATGCGCACTTCTTCTGGAAATGCTCACTTCCGGTCGATGGCAAGATGGCGTCGGTTGCCTTATCTTGCTTGGATTAATACTCGAAAGCAATTTGAGAAATCTGAACACAAGACCATAATCCCGACTGGTGTTTTATCGAAAATGGTTGAGTCGATGAGAGATAGTCTTTGCGAATCTGATTCAGACTGAGTTTGTGGAAAAAAGTGTAGTTATAGTTAAAAACAAACAATTTCGAACGTTGGAAAACGAACCCAACTTTGCACACGCAAAGCGGGGTTAATTCGAAAAATGTTTTCATCCTGAACGCAGGGTACGTTACCGGTACTTCTTTATGTATTTTTCATTTTCACTTTTTTGATACATGCTTCCCCTGTGACCTCAGTCGGAACATCGATCGGACTTTTCCGTAAACTCGAAAGTTTTTCGAATGTAAGTGTAAGTTAAGTAATTTTTGTTCATTTGTTTAGGTGATTCGGCTCCTGGTGGTACGTCGGTTAATACGTTTGAAGAAAAACGCATTTCGATAACGCTTTCAAATCGTCTGAGGAGCTCTTTTCGGCAAAATATTGATTTGATGACAAAACGTAGTAAAACACTGCGTTTTGTAATCAAATTTCAATAAGCCCACTTTCATTATTTCTATGATTCTGTTTTTCGCAGCACCATCCTTAGAGGGACAGTTGATAGGCCTTATTGTGATTTCATGTAATCCAACATGCGAAATCGTACGTTTTCATGACGTAATTATTCCTGAGGTCTAACCCTAAGAACGCAAAGAGTTCCCGATTGCTATGACCGTTTACTTTCATATCTGTGACGTGTACTCTGCGTGATATACTACAGTTAACAAAATCGTGAAATTGACAAGGTGAATGATTTTCGAATGATTAAAGAGTGAAATTGAATGAGTGCGTGGAGCAAGGTTTGAGTGAATTTAATGGGAGGTAATCCAATATCGCAAATTTTGTCGGGATGAACAAAATTTGCGATATTGATTACATCCCTTTAATGAAATATGCATACGAGTTCTTTATATAACTGTTATATATATCATCCTCAGTGTACTTTGTTTTATTTTTATGAATCCATTGTAAGGTGCTCCAACTGCCGCGATATGACCAAACAATTGTTAAAAAGTGGATTCAAATAAATTCAAAGAAAAAAAGCAATTATTGTTGATTATTATTGACTACATTAAACGACATTATTTAGTAATCTATTCGTGTTGCTTATAGTGGAAATGTGTGACTGGTCAAGCAAATAAGGACCATCGGGAACTCCGTAAAAAAATATTTGAAAAAAGAGATTTGATCCAGAATAGGTCAATCAGATATCGTTTTTTCAATTATTTTGAAGCTGAAAGGGTAGAATGATAATTCTAGATTCAGAAAATCAGCCAACTGTCAAATGTGCTGACTTTGGTCGACACTTTTAACTCTTCCCAGTTGGTTCATATAAATGTGAACGGGTTACATATCTGAAAATCAAAGCACTGAAAGCACTGGAGGTGGACGTTTCTGGTGGCATTGTGGTGAAGATAAAACGAGACGAAAAGAAATTATCCATGTTAAAATGTGAAAAATGTAAAATGTTTCACCCAAGATAGGCAAGTTTCAATGTTAATGCAAACTTTTTTTTTACTTCTTTTTGTTAAGCCTATGTTTACGGTTCAAAATACGAATGGAATATGATATTAACACCTTAGGTTTATTTCGTTTATGAAATATATTTGCGACCCATCACGCAAAATAGGAGAATCCGAAAAAGAATTTGAAAAACAGATCGGTTCCAGTACCGGTCAACCAGAGGTCGCATTTTCAAATATATATTTTACGCAATACCCAGACCGTTCCTTTTTGAATGGCGGGCCACATAATTATCAGGGGCATACAGCCCTCTTTAATCCGCATGAGCTGTTTACTTTACATTTAATATAAAATTGACTCTAAATTTAAAAGTAACTTAGAGTGTGCTAATGAGAATTCGTGATAGATTAGTAACTTTAATGTGAATATCCACAAATAGCACCAAACGACTATATTGATGAGGAAAAAATGAAATCTCGCAAATACAGCTGCGGCTTCAAGGTTAATGATATCATTGAAATTCTATGTCTCAAAACATAGGCCTACAATTCTTTATCTAAATGTAGTGTATTCGATAAATATGAATTGCAAGACACTGTTTTGCTATGTTGATTCTTCTCATTTTTTTCACGAAGCTTGGTTAAAAACATCATAAATCATTTATGGGAAAACGAATATTTCTGGTATGCCTTTCAGCATTTGGGAGAGGAAAAAAATGAATGAGAGACCTAGAGATTGTCCAAAAAATATAGGGTTAATAGGCATAGCGCGCGTGTTCTAAATATTTTAAAATTGTGTTGAATGTTGATTAAAAATCCGCTATTCGCGGGACCGCTATAGGCAGGTCTAATGCTATGGGAAAAAATCAAATCTTTAGATGTAGACAGTGTATGCATGTCCAAAAATGGCTCTTTATTGTTTGAAGTTGTCCGGAGAATCAATGTCGTAACTCCGTTCATCATGCACGGTATCTGACGTCATTTGGTCTCTGGGCCCGGTAAAGCGCAAAACCTCCCGAGAAAGGCACTGAGTATTTCCCCTTAGGGTGTACCATCTCGGAAGGTCTGCCCTTTAATATCCACGGCGGGAGAATTCTTTGCGAATGCGAACGTTTTCCGTTACCCGTGCAATAAAAGAAAGAAGAAAATAAACCGAAGTGTAAATAACGAAAAATGAGAAACGTAGACCGCGCGTCGTGCGAATTAATATCCCTCACAGCCCCCGCAACGGCATTTAAATCGGCGGAAGTATGCCTTAACTCAGTAGTATTTGAGTTGTCTAAATATACGATAAGGCGATTGTCTGTATTAGACGACGTAAACATACATATGTTAACAAAACAAGACATATCATTTACCCGAAATATAAGCGGAGAACCCCTAAACGTGGACCTGAAGACTTTAATTAAGTTATTTTTAAGAAAAAACCGCGGACTGAGTTAATAATCGATTTAAGATGTTTGTGATAAAAATGTCCTAACTCCCAGTATAGCTTTTGCTGAGTTACGACATTCTAGGCACAACCGGACAAACCGCGAAATTTCTGAAAAGTGTACAGAATTGATCACCGAAGAGGATTCGCCTAGAAAACATTGCACTTGTATCTCCGTTGGGCGTTTCTCTCCCCCCCCCCCCCCCCCCCCCAAAAAAAAAAAAAAAAAAAAAAAAAAAAAACTTTGAAAGAGCCAATTTCCCCCTTCTGCGTAAATACAGGTTATACGGTAATTCGAGTTAGGCGGAGTAGGCTACCAGTTATATATAGAATACATGTACATTTTCGATAGCAGACGACGTAGTTTAATTAATTCTAGAAATATATAAAAATGTCCAATTTGTTATTGGAACACCCCTCAACTGAAAGCAAATGACTTATATTTTAGGCTCCTTTCGTAGTAAAAGTGTTAAAACAACGGCTCGCTGTAGTAATACAAGCGATTTACGACCTTCTTATCACAATCCCTAAAACAGCAAAATTCCTGGAAATATTCGGAATTGTTCACCGAGTTGATCTAGACCCAAGAAGTTCTGCATTAGTGAGAGATCTTCCTAAAATCCGAGTATGTAAATGCGGGCTACCAGTTCAGCAACCTAGTTCTTACCCCCTTTATACCATGGGAAAACCAAATAGGCGATTCACCGCCTTGTCTATAAATAGTATTCTTGAGCGAAACAAAAAAATCGCGTGGGTTAGGATTGGCAGATGATTTCGCATTTAATAGAGGTCTTTGATTAATATTCTAGTTGTATAGAATTCTTGAATAGTGTCATTTTCAAAATGCACAGTTATCGAGCGGAGGTAAGTCTTGTAAAAAAGAAAATTGAACCAAGGTCGGTACTACTGTTTTGAAAACCTATTAACAACCGACAGGATTGTTCTCGCGTAGTACTAACATTGGGTGACGTAGAAACGTCCCCCAAAATCACTTACAAAGAAAGAATAGATATAAATAGAAAAGAAAATCGTGATTTCACTGAAGTAAATGAAATTATAAGCGTCTGATTGGTTCTTGAAGAAATAGGAAGTTATTTATAGAACTTGTATGCATAATTTATGAAAGGGGGTGATAAATATCGCTAAATTTGTTCATACAGAACAAAGTTAGCGGTATTGTATTATCTTTCTTTAATTTCACTCGAAATATGCTCCACACACTCATTCAATTTCATTTCAAACTCAAAATCGTTCATCATGTCAATTAAACTATACAATACATTTCAAGATAAATATAACGTAATCGACTGAAGGTCACCGAGCCGTCTTAATAATTCTTTGCTTTTGAAAATATTATAATTGAAAAATAAATTATATTGATTTTTTCAATTATCTCCCAATAATTTAACGCAAATAGAAAAGGAGGTTAAGATCACGAATTTGTTACATTATTACTCAAGGGTTTTGTCTCTCTCTTTTATAATCAAAGACAAAATTGAATTCAGAATTCTTTTGTAAGATACTGGAAAATCTTCTTTCAATTAAGGCTTACAGTTCTACATTAAATTTAAAGTCTCGACTAAGCCTCTACATTGTCTCAATACCTTTTTTCAGATTCTTTTAAAATAGCATTCTTTGAAATTGTAGAGCCTTTTCTGTGAAATACACGAACTCGCATAGCAAGATAAATTAATGGGTTTACGAGAGTTGATCCAGTAATATGGAGTTTTTGGAGTACCTGTGTTTATTAACGGCCATAATTCTAGGTAGATTTGTGACCGTTGTTGTTGGACAACTGAGGCTAGATTACATAAACATATGGCGTGGAAATGGATTTGTGAATAGCTCTCCCTATGTTGTAGATACTTTTGTGGATCTGTCAATATCTGCGTGTGTTGAGCAGTGTGCACTCAGGCCAGCGTGTTGGACCGTTGAGTACAATTATGCGGCGAAATTCTGTAAATTGATTTCGATATTTTCATATTTCGAAGAGAGGCCCGGATACAACATCGTTCTATTGAGCCAATTGGAGAAGGAGGTATGATTTGTGCATGAGCTTGACATTTCAACAAGGTTGCACATGCTTAAGGTAGTACACCCGCAATAGTTTCGCAACGTTTCGGAAGCCATAAACTTAAACAGTGTTAAGGTTCTAAATGATTTCATTAGGAAACCTCGGTAAACTTTGTGAAATATCATGAGTTTCGAAAAGTTGCGGAACTTATATGGGTCCACTCCCTAAAAGTGAAGATTTCATTCAGTCTTTGCAGAAGCAGATTCTGATCGGAGCCTCCAAGCACTCGATCATGTCGATCAAAAACGCCCCAAAATTATATTAAGACTTTTTTTCGAAATCGTTCAAACGATCAGCATTTAATTCAAATCGATCAAATGATTCTTTGATTGTTTTGGCTGGCGTAGATTTCTAGTATCTGATTGGTCCACGAAGACGCACAAACAGAAAGTACGTATATTTTTTTTAATTGGGGTAACAAATATCGCGATCTGTTTACCTCCCTTTAATTTCACCTAAAACTCGATCTACACACTAATTCAATTTCGTTCAAAAATAATTCCAAATTAATCATCTTAACAATTTCACGATGTTCTTAACGTAAGTTTTTCTCTGGCAATTTTACTTTCGTAACTTTTATCTGATATCCTGTTATAAAAAAAAAGGTTATAAAACTTTTCTCAGGCTCAGGCTCAATTTTCTCAAATTTCCTTTCGAGATTAAAGCCGTAATTCTGTTTTTATGACTCATATAAATGTATAAACAAAAAAATGATATTAATAAGTTGTTTTAAATAACAACTTATAAATTTTATCTTTTATTTTCATGCAATTATTTTAATATGAAATTTTAGAAAATTGAGCCTGAGCCTGAGAAAAGTTTTATAACCTTGGGCCCTGATCTCGTACATTTATTTGCATTATCCATGCAAATGGTCACAAGAAATGTACCACTGTTGCCGTTGACCCGTCGTCTATGTGATATTTAGTTACTGTTAGTTACATCGTGAAATTGACATTCGCCTTATTCAAAACCATTCTAAATTGCTCACTCATTGATCAAATCATTCATTCCAAATACTATCTCAAACCATTCAAAAACGCTCAAACCCATTGAAAATATAGAATCAACAACGTCATTCAAAATAAATTTTGATAGAGAAAAATCGCGATTTCACTGACAAAATTCGAATTGAAAGCGTCTCATAGGTTCTTGAAGAAACAAGAAGCTAGGTATAGAACTTGCATGCATTTTTTATTAAAGGGAGATAATCAATATCCTAATTTTTGTTCATCCTGAACAAAATTTGCGATATAGGATTACCTCCCATTAAATTCACTAAAACTAGCTTCAACCACTCATTCAATTTCATTCCTTAATCATTCCAAACTCGTTAATCTTGTCAATTTCACTATATTGTTAACTGTATCATGTGACAATTTCGACCCTTGATATTTGTATCTGGAAATCTTAGAACATTTCAGCAATCGAACAATTCAAAATGAGTCTACATTTGGATTTTGATAAGGATCTTATAAATTTCTCCAATGCCGATTATCCGGGTGCCCGAAACTAGAAATGTCAAGTTTTAAATCTAAATATGTTCTAGAAAACTTCCACCAAAGTTGGAACATTTTCTTTTCATTTTTAGTAAGTTTATACCTTAACTGTGCACATCATGTTCATCAAGAGCCATTACAGTTAGTTACATCGTGAAATTGACATTTAACTCAACCAAAACCATTCTAAATCGCTAACTCAGCGCTCTATTCATTCATTCCAGACACTCACTCAAACCATTCAAAAACGCCCCAAACTCACTGAATAACAAATAACAACAACTTCGTTCAAAATAATTATAGCTGGGAAATAAATCTGGATTCCACTTATTTAATTGAAATTGTATGCGTTTGATAGGTTCTTGCAGAAAAAGGGAGCTATCCATAAAACTTGTATGCATATATTATTAAAGGGAGGTAATTAAATATTGCAAATTTTGTTCATCCTGAACAAAATTTGCAATACTGGATTACTTCCCATTAAATTCACTCAAAAGGCGCTCCACACATTCATTCAATTTCATTCCTAAATCATTCCATAATAATTCACCTTATTAATTTCACGATGTTGTTAACTGTATTATGATAATTTGACTGATGTTCATATTGCTTCGTCATGCGTCAACAAATTTACGTTTTCTAAGTAGGATCCCCCCTCCTATCTCTATGCAACTTAGTAAGCCTTATAATTGTCGATTCAAATAGACAAACTTTACGTCCAAAAACATGGGGGAAAAAGAACCTTTTTTCAATTTATCGGTATAAACATTTGCCAAAAATTCAATAAACTTTGAGAGAATGTTAATCTGGCTAAAAGAGAGCAGTCCATTGAAAACGGGTATACTTCACCGAAAACCACGAGGAAATAGCTGTTTACACCCTGGCAATCCACAGAAGCTGTATTAGTATAGCATGAACACTACTGAACATGTCATTCTATGGAAAACACAGAAAAGGGACATTTGTGTCAATTTATTAGGGCAACTATTCTTGAATATATCTTCACGCAACTTCTCCATAATGTTTTCCGGATCATAAAGTTGTACGTACATGTATCTATTCAAAAAGGAAGACCCTTATATTCCTTAAAGGGCCTCATACGTCCCAAGTCAATCAGCTGTACATATACAACTTTAAGAGAGACTAAGCCCAAAAATTGAAAACTTTAGAGAAGTAACATGGGAATTGTCATTGTTGTTGAAGTTTGTCGGAATGTTACCATTACAGTTAACTACATCGTGAAATTGACAAGGTGAATGATATTGGAATGATTTTGGATTAAAGTTAAATGGGTGTATGGAGCGAGTTTTGAGTGAAATTAAAGTGAGGTAATCCAATGTCGCTAATTTTGTTCATCATGAACAAAATTAGCGACAATCATTACCTCCCTTTAATGAAATATACTTACTTTTCTGCTAATGTGTCTTCGTAGACTAATCAGTCACTTTAAAATCAACATCGATAAAAAAAAACGAAGAATAATTTGACCGATTTGATTTAAATATAAATTCTATTGAACGATTTCGAAATGTTTAAAAATTATGCGTTATGATCGATTTGAGTGAATGTTTGGAATGAGTGAATGGACCGCTGAGTGAGTGATTTAGAGTGATTTTGATCGGAATGAGTGTCAATTTCAAGATGTATTTAACTGTATCCTCGCGATGATACCAACGTGTCCAGCAAATTTTAGCCAATAACTTGAGAAAGATGGGATGTAAATTTTAGCCAAAAAGGTGTTTACTGGTAAAAGTTTCGATAAGATGTCACCAGAGTGATACCATAAGCCAAAATTGTTACATAATAGATTGTATCTATTTTTCCAATTACTGTGTCAGAATATCAATTCATCTTATAACTATACAAATATCCGCGTGATAACATCATATATGATATTTTATGTGATATCACATAGTTGTTTTTAGAACAATGATATAATACGGTTATTTTTTAGAGATTTGCATTTCAGTTAGTAACTTCGACGAAATCAAGACAAATAGAGGTTATAAGATGAATATAATACGTTCTTAGTGCAATGTATGAAAAAATATCTAACTCAGTTGTGAGAATTGATTATTGTCTCAGCAGAGCCTCGACAATTCATACAAAACACTTAGAACGTATTATATATATCTGAATTTTCCCCAAGACAGAAAAACAAAGCGAAGTTTTCTTCAGTCTTGTGGGAAAGAACAGTTTCTTTTAATGATGTACAAAACCAAAATCTAATCTCATTCTATGAACATACAAGCCCTATTCAGCTCTGATTTGTTTATACTTCTCTTACTTCTTTATTATGATATGACCTACGTCGCAACGGTGAAATAACTTCGAATGTTATTTTTTCATATTTCATGAACACGGATGTTTATAACACTAGCGGAATAACTATACAGATGAGCTTAGAGAATATAGCAACGTAACGTTATTTTGGAACAGTGAAAATGACGTCAAATGAACTTGATGATGTCATTTATCAACGTATTATCGTATCAAAATTCAACTTCTTTTGTCTAAAATTTGTTTTATTATGAATAGAATATCCATTTTTTTGGCAGTAAATACGGAATTTATTAAACTCGTCACATGAAACAGATGAAAACTCGAACAAGCCTCGTTTTCTATCTGTTTAAGAAGACTTGTTTAATAAATACCGCATTGCGTGACCACTCAATCAATATCATCTATATACAATGGCATTTAGCGAAAAACGCTTATATTTTACAAGTTCTGTTAATTATTTAATGATTAATGATTTTAGTTTTGTTCACAAGCACAAAAGGCCTTCTGAAACAGTTCAATCTAATACAAAACAGGAACGATGATATAATACTAATGTTAATTACTGAATTATGACAATTCTGTGGAGGAATTCCAATAAGATTGACGAGGTAGTGATATGACGGCTTTTCATATGTGCAAGTATACAAATAAATCCTTTTGATATCGATAGGGAACAAGTTCTTACACATTAAACAAATTTATGTTCGATTTTGCTTCCTAGAGGATAAAATAGTATTCACGATGGATGAAGAGGCAAACGAATGAATCAAAATCGGCTGCCTATATCATTAATTGAACTAGAATAAATGGCTTTGAAAGAAAAATAGATGGAATGCTTTCGTAAGAAAAAACCTATTGTCATTATCGATTAATTATTAGTGTTGAAATGATGATGATGATGATGATTATGATGAAAATGATGATGATTGTTGCGATGATGATTAAATACATAACATCTTTTTGATTAAGATAGAAATAACATGCTTATTTGGAAAGACATACACAATAATGAATGGGGTATTTCGCGACACAGTATTTAGTTAAATGGCATCAAATACTTCTTCAGTGAAAGTTTAAAACATGATATATTTTCAATGGTACGTAAATTAAGTTTAACTTTTGTTTAGACCCAGTTAACATGCATTTAGTTTTCATAGGAGTCAGAACCATATTTTTTATGTTTGCACCATTTTTCTACCTGAGTGATATCATATTGTAAAGATTCATTAATGAAGCTGAATTTATGAAGTGTAGCATCATCAGCAAACATATCTAAAATTGAAGATATCTTAACCGGAGTTCATTGACATAAATCAAAAATAAAATAGGTCCAAGGACCATCCCCTGAGAAACACTACATGTGATTGTTTTCATATCGATGGCTCAGCGCGAAACAGTTGTAACTCCCTATATGTTTATAGGGAGTTACAACTGTTTCGCGCTGATCCATCGATATGGGATCGGATATCACCATGTTTGACTGTCTGGCGTCTTTCGCTCAAATATGGACGAAACAAATTACACGCATTTGACGTAAAATGATAAAGTTTTAGTTTGAATAATATAGAATATCATGATCTACAAGATTAAACGCCTTTCGAAAATCAAGAAATACCGTTCCCATTACATTACCTTTGCCCAAGCCTGATAACCAAGTATCTACCCAATCTGGCACGAATGGTTCTCTCTAAATCCAGACTGATGGAAAAACAGTACGACTGTTTGTTTTAAATATGTTTTGAGTTGCTAAGCGATATGTCTCTCATAAACCTTAGACAAAGTTGGTAAGATAGAGATGGGTCGATAATTATTAGGATCGCATTTATCACCTACTTTGAAAAGTGGTTTAACGAATGCATCTCTAAAATCTTGAAGAAAAATACCTCGAGATAAATACTTATTTACTATGCATGCTATTGTCGTTGAAATGAAATCTTTGCACAGCTTAAAAATGTTTGGTCCTATTTTTGATCATGTTATTTCTTGACAGAGATATTTTTATTCGAATCTTGTTTTTTCAGCGATTCCTAGGAAATACGACGATGATTTGTCTTGACCACCAGACCTTTAATAAAACGAATGGCTTGTGTGAAAAAACTGGTGAGTAGTGTCACTGTCAAATTCTCAATTTTTTCCCCAATCAAATTAGTACAGTAAAACTTGTGCTAAGCGACCACCGAAAGGACCACCAAAAACGGTCGTTAATGGGAATGGTCGCTCAATACAAAATATCATAATAAACATGACAGTTCATTTTGATCGCATATAAAGATTGTCGGTCAAGTCGTACTGAATCCTATGATGTTTAAACCCATTAGAATCGTCTTATTGAGACGATTCTAATGGGTTCAAACAACATAAGATTCAACAATAACCAATTTTTCGTTAAGGATATCCTCTTTTTCAGAGATTTTGCTTACGATGAAGATACTTTTTATGGATGTCGCTTAATAAAACTGGTCGCTTAAAAGACGTGGTCGCTCGAGCAATATCGACTGTAATTTGTCATTTCCTCTGGAGCTACAGTAAAATATTTTCCGAAATTGAGTGACATCCGATCAAAATCATTCTAAGTCATTTACTCAGTGCGCCATTCATTCATTCCAACCTCTTGCTGAAATCGATCGAAAACGCTTCAAAATCATTTGAAAACATTTCGGCATCGATCAAGACGATCAGCATTTTATTGAAACCGATCAAATTATTCTAGGAATTTATTAGCTTGTGTGGATTTAAAAGTGGCTGTTTTGTTCACGAAGACACACAAACAAAAAAGTACGTATATTTTATAAAAGAGAGGTAATGAATATCGCTAATTTTGTTCATCCTGAACAAAATTAGCGATATTGGATTACCTCCCTCTTATTGCACTCAAAACTGGCTCCACATAAACATTCAATCTCATTCCAGAATCATTCATAATGTCAATTTCAGGATGATCCTAACTGTTATTTGTTCGCGTATAAGATAGAAACTGCATCTCATAATAATGTCTACGGAATGTATATATTTTTTTCGAAAAAGAATCTATCTTACTCAGTGTTGGACAACAAATGAAAATCAGTCTTCTATAGATGGAGAATTAATTAAACAATACAACTAACTCCTGCTAAAATGTGAAAGGA
Organism: Fragum whitleyi; assembly: GCA_948146395.1. Taxonomy (NCBI): domain Eukaryota; kingdom Metazoa; phylum Mollusca; class Bivalvia; order Cardiida; family Cardiidae; genus Fragum; species Fragum whitleyi. The sequence continues at coordinate 40,194,212 of OX411553.1, forward strand.
TTAACGAAATTCAAAATGGGACGGTTACTTTGAACATCTAGATGATAATTCATTTGTTTTTCAACTCATCTCGTTAAGACGGAATATATATGTATACGATTTAACATAAACTGAAATTGAGGCTCGCTTAATACTACTTCTATTCTAGACTAGGTTAAAATCTGCTTGTCTCAAATAAACTCTCATGGATCTAACTTAAATTCCAAAATCATGCACCTTGCCACTTTCAAGATCTTTTTAATTTTATAAGGATGCGGTTTTCCAAAGACAAATGTTGAAGACAAGGTTCGCGGAAACATGTACAGTATCCACAACAAAGTAATAATTGAAGGACCAGACAAGACAGGGTTTCGAGTATGCTGTGACAATGGTAAATGGACTGAATACGATGCCGGCGTCATAAAAGGTATTTTGTTATCAGGAGTATAAATTCGTAACACCTCATGCAAGAAAAGTATAGACCAGTAATTCAAGTGAGTGATGAAAGATCAACTTTACATTGAAAATTATTGGAGATACCGGTTTCTCGAACCTAATTCTTGCTTGCGGATCTATACGGTCTTGGAACTCCGTCAAATAAATATGTGGCCCGTCACGCTAAAATGGATTATCTGGGAATTGCGTAATTTGTTGACTCTTGTCAGACTGCGCGGATCGCGCAGACTGACAAGAGTCGAAACTTTTCTAAATTCGCTTATTTTCTGAATCTAGAATGATCAATTTACCTTCCTATAAAGAATTTCTGATTGACCTATGCTGGACCCAATCTCTTTATCGGATATTTATTTTACAGAGTTTCAAGATGGTCCGTTTTCGCGTAACGGGTCACATATTTAAAGAAGAGCTTAGTTCTAGTATAAATCAGCCGGAGGTCGATTGTCAAAAGTCTTATTGGACAGTTGAATGACCATTCTTGAATAAAAAAATCAGTAAAATGCGAAAAAGTTTTCACTCTAGACAGCCTGTGCGGTTTGCGCAGGCTGACTGAGATCGAGATATTACGCACTACCTAGACGGTCCTGTTTTCGCTTGAAGGTCATATGTTCTTATCTCTTCTCTAGTGATTAACTATACTGAACGCAAAAAGTTAAGTCGCACTTTTTATAACGTCACAAAGAAGTCAACAAATATAGCGAAAGGAAGGTTAACAAGCAGTATTTCTAAACAAAAGAGCCTTGTTACGTATATTAGCCATTCGGAACACTGCTCGGACAGCCTGTCAATCTCGGATGTAGGCCTACATAGACGGCCAATTCGGAATTTTCAAAGAGTTGAGAACAAGACCTGATTTTTTTACTACACTTGACTCGATTTTTACAGTCACCAGTATTTTATCAAGACAATAAATCTAAAAATCTTTCATGATGCTTGAGCAACAACATCAACTCTAGAGTGTCTTCAATATTTTCTAAGAGTTGATTTCTTGACCCCAAGTTTCACATTTGACCCAATTTCGAACTTGACAGTGAGTCCATCAAAATTATGATGGACTCACTGTCAAGTTCGAAATTGGGTCAAATGTGCGATTTCCAGGTTGATTAAGCAAACAACATGGCCTCTAGACTATCTACACGGTAAATGAAGGCGACGCACGACAGACGATGGACGTCGGACATCAAACAGCAACAAAAGCTCACCTTAAGCACTTCATTCTCATGTGAGCTAAAAAATGGGGGGGGGGGGGAATTATCATTTGTTCCAAAAGGACATCTTATGAATTAAATATGCAATTCTAGGGAAACAAAACTCAAACCACATTCTCTCAGTTTTGATCCCTAGCAAAAGTTGGTTGTACATGTATTTTAGTTCTTTTTATCAAGTCCTCAATGAACCTCAATTTTGAAAAGAAATATCTGTTTTGTTTATTTTCGTTAGCTTATCCGTTAAACTTACTATTGACCTGTGGAGAAATGCAATACCAGCAACCATGTTTGACTTCCGGTGTCTACCGGAACAAGTTTGACGTCATCTTGAGCTGTGACCTAGATAAAAAAGGAGGGCGATGGACGGTGAGCAAGTTTCTTTACAATATAATCTACGTCACAAGATTAAATGAAATTTATCGTTACTGTGGAAATGTCACAAGCAGTTTCTGCTTTTCCACAATTTTCTCCCAACAATATGAAAATTTGGACTCCCTATTTTGAGATTGGACTCCGTCATTTGATAGGTTTGGAGTCCGTTTGACTCCATTTCTCTGAAGTTAGTGTCGAACCCTGGACCCCGGAAAAGCATTTTGTACGATACTCAAGCATATGTTGTTAAAATACTTAAAAGCAAAGATTCTCTCCCGAAATCGATTGATTTTTGACGAGTCGACGAGAGAACGCTTGATTAATATGAGTTCTATCGTTTGTATCAGCTTTTCCAACGACGGTTAAATGGTAAAGAGAATTTTCACAGAAGCTGGAACGACTACGAAAACGGCTTTGGTAATCTCACAGGAAATGGAGAATTCTGGCTAGGTGGGTAGTAGATAAGAACTTTTATTGCATAAAATATACGTTTTCGGGTCGTTAAAGGCATACGTTTACGGACAAAACCTGAGAAGAAATCGCGGATTAATCCGTAAATTCACGTGCCTTCAACGCCCGGCTTTTTTTCACTTAAATTTCCGCGATCTAAGTCCTTTACACTTTATTCAATTTCGATGATACTGACTTTTTCTGCAATAAGTGTTTATCCCATAGTACACTGAACAACAAATATAACGCATTACGTAAATTTTCAGATGTACTTTTATCCATAATCTAAAGTTTTGAAGAGTGGTTATACCAAAATAAACGTAAATAAATGTTAACCAATTATTGGTTTATGTCAAACAGGATAACACTGTAGACATACGCATTGAAGACTAACATACGGCTGAAGGGGAGTACCCCAAAAATCAACATTTTGAAACAAGGGTCGGTTTTTATTGCTCAGTAAAAGTTAATAGCCCGAGAGTTCATGCGTTTTATTGCTCAAATAGCTGTCTTTCCGAAGAGTAAATCCAAACATGGCTAGGTATTTGCTCTAGACGTTTCCTAAATCTGACTCAAAATTTTTTGTCTTCGATCTTCCTAATGTGCTCTCATTGCAAGCTCGTTTCTGATATTTTCGAGTTTGAAATAAGTCCGGTCGGTGAAAGATAAGACGTAAGTCTAACTTTAAGGTTTTCGCGAATCAGGTCCATAATGACATGAGATGGTGTTTTCCCGATTCTCCCACATTTGAAAATCCAATAATACCATATACCTGGTGGGTGTCATGTATTCTAGTCTAATAGTTTAAGACTATATATCCGGTCTATCTTGTTAAGAGCTCTTCACATTAAAGTCAGTATTATGCTCGACCATGGCTCCGTTCAGTTTATTACATGGTGTCAGAAGTCAAAAAAACGACGAATATCGCCACAAATAATTGCCATCGGCGCATGAGATGTCAGATAAACGTTGCATTGAGACTCCAGTTACACATTGAAGGCGTAATTTCCAGAGATGGATGGTCTAACAGGTTGTACTCCTGTAATGAACTGGGACGCGGCGGATCTTCCGGCGGCATGGCAAAGTTTTAGAGCCCACTGCCAATTCTTCTGTAAGGGACCACTAAAAGAGAAATCTGAAGAAGAACAATGTGCCTATATAATGATCTGGGTAGGACAGAAAAGCCGTGACGTGTATGCAACTTGGACTCTATCGGCAGATGAGGCAGAGAACTTAGACCACTTAATGAATCAGTATAAGACATTTGTAAAGCCTAAATCAAACAATGTGTTTGCCAGATACAAATTTATGGGCAGAAGACAATTGGACTCTGAGACAGCTGAGCAATTTATCACAGAGCTCAAGACTATGGTGAAAGATTGTGGGTACGATCGTCCTGATGAGATGGTTAGGGATATGATAGTCTGCGGTACAAAAAACGCTAAGGTGAAGGAGAGGCTTCTCAGTGAGGGGTCAGACTTGTCTTTAGATAGGGCCGTAGATGTCGCGCGGTCGTATGAAATCAATCAGCAGCAGCTTCAGAGTATGAACACTAGAGAGGATCCGAATATTCACGCGATTGTGAAGTCGAAAAAGCCAATTCAGAAGGAGTTAAAGGGTCGATCAAAGAAAACTGACTGTACGAGGTGTGGAAACAACCATGGAAACAAGAAATGTCCTGCTATTGGAAAAACTTGTAATAAATGCAGAAAGAAAGATCATTTTGCCAGAGTGTGCAAAACCAGGGAAGATAGCAAAAAAGTTCATCAATTGGACGATTATGACTTTGATGCTATATTCGTTGGTAGCTTGACAAGCAATTGTCGTAAAAAAAAGACAGATGTTTTTGTTGAAAATTTATTGGTCAATGATACGTGTATTAAGTTTCAGTTGGACACGGGTGCCAAATGCAATGTCTTGTCTGCAGAAGATTTCAAGAAACATAAAAGGTCCATTAGAAAAAGCTGAAGTAGCTTTGCGGTCATTTTCAGGACACAAAATGATGCCTGAAGGTGTCGTAAAGCTGCCGATTAAATGGAAAAATAGAAAATTGCTAACAAGTTTTTCTGTTGTCCAAACAAAATCAAACTCAATTTTGAGTGGTGAAACGTCAGAAAGCATTGGCCTCATAAAGAGGGTTAATTCTATTGATGTATTTGTTGGTCTTGGTTGCTTACCCGGTACATACCATATTAAGATTGACCCCAGTGTCAAACCAGTAATTCAGCCTGCACGCAAAGTACCTATTTCTTTAAAGGCAAAGGTAAAAGCAGAATTACAAAGAATGGAAGAATTGAACGTCATTAAGCGTCAAATAGAACCGACTCCGTGGGTCAATTCATTTGTAACTGCTACTAAAAGTTCAGGTGATGTTAGGATTTGCATAGATCCCAGACATTTGAATGAAGCAATTTTACGGGAGCATTACCCAATGAAAACGGTGGAAGAGGTCGTTTCAGAAATGCCGAATGCAAAGGTATTTAGTACTTTAGATGCTACAAGTGGATTTTGGACATTCCTGTTAGACGAGGAAAGTTCCAAGCTAACAACATTCCAAACTCCATTTGGTAGATACAGATTTTTACGGGCTCCTTTTGGTATTAAGTCAATTCCAGAAATGTATCAGCGTGTCATGACAGAAATGATACAGGATCTAGAAGGTGCTCAAGTCATTGTTGATGATATACTTGTCTGGGGTGAGAATGTACAAGAACATGATATTAGACTAAAAAGAGTGCTTGAGAGAGTCAAAGAGCATAATTTAAAGCTAAATTTGTCAAAATGTCAATTTAGACAAGATGAGGTAATCTATGTAGGTCATAAGATTAGTAAAAATGGCTTAGAGGCTGATCCAGAAAAGGTCAGAGCAGTCAAAGAAATGAGCAGACCACAAAATAAGAAAGAGTTGCAGACTTTTCTTGGTTTTATTACATATTTACAGAAGTTTTTGCCAAACATGTCTGAAGTAAGTGCACCACTAAGAAAACTTTTGGAAAAAAATGTAGAGTGGTTTTCGGAATCTGAGCAGGAGAAAAGTTTCAGTAGGTTAAAAGAAATGGCTACGAAAACACCGGTTTTAGCATTTTATAATCCGAAAGAGAAGCTTACATTAAATGTTGACTCTAGCTCGTATGGATTGGGTGCTGTGTTATTGCAAAATGACAGACCGATTGCTTATGCATCACGTGCATTGAATCCAACACAACAAAAGTACTCTCAGATTGAAAAAGAAACATTAGCCATTGTTTTTGGTTGCGAGAAATTTCATCATTATGTGTATGGAAGAGAGTTCATGGTGGAAACAGATCATAAGCCTTTAGAAAATATTTTCAGGAAATTGATAGCAGAAACGCCAGCTAGAATTTCTAGGTTTCTGATGCAGTTGCAGAAATATGACTTTAAAGTGATTTATAAACCAGGTAAAACTATGTATGTTTCGGATTTATTGTCCAGAATGAACTTGCCGGAAACACAGGAAAAAGAAGTTCCAGACATTGATATAAACCAAGTACAGCTGAATGCGCACCTACCCATGACTCCCAAAAAGTATCAACAATTGAAACAAGCCATAGCAGACGACAAAGACTTGAGTTGTTTTATACAGTATATTGAAAATGGGTGACCAGATAAGAAGAATCAAGTGCCAGTGAGCATAAGGGAATATTGGTCATTCAGAGATGAGCTAACCTGTGTTGATGGGATAGTATACAAAGGGTTGAAAGTTGTCATTCCACAGAAGATGCGCAAAGAAATGTTGACTATCGTTCATCAGACTCATCAAGGAATTGTTGCGTGTAAAAGAAGAGCGCGAGAATTCATGTTTTGGGTTGGAATGATGAAGCAAATACAAGAAATAGTGGAGAGATGTCATGTATGTGCATTGAACAATCAAAAAAACAATCATAAAGAGCCAATGATATCGAGTGAAATTCCAGATAGACCGTCATCGAAAGTTGGTGCAGATTTGTTCGAATTACATGGACAGCATTATCTTTTGACTGTTGACTATTATTCAAAGTGGCCTGAAGTTGAAAAGTTGGACAATTTGAGCTCATCAAATGTTATCGCCTACCTGAAAAAAACAGTTTGCGAGATATGGTTACATAGACGAGCTGGTCACAGACAACGGTCCACAGTTTTCGAGTCAAGAATTCAAGAATTTCGCGACAGAATACCAGTTTGTGCATACAACATCGAGTCCCCACTACAGTCAAAGTATGGGTCAAACGGAACGCTTTGTTCAAACAGTAAAACACATGATCAAAAAGAGTACAGATCCTCAGAAAGCTTTATTGGACTATCGCAATACACCCCTGGAAGGGATCGATAAATCACCAGCGCAGCTACACATTGGTCGAAGGCTGAAATCTAGCTTACCGGTGAGAACAGAACTTTTGAAAGAAAGGCCGAAAGATAGTGATGTGTCTAAAGATCTAAGAGAAAGACAATTGAAATCAGAGCATCACTATAACAATCGTACTGGTAAAACACTACCAGAACTGTATCAAAATCAGAAAGTGATGATAAGGCATAATAATAAGCTGGTACCAGGAAGAGTTATAGAAAAACATGAAAGTCCAAGGTCGTACATAGTTGAAACGATGGGAGGAAGAAAGTTGAGAAGAAACAGATATCATCTGAAACCGACAAAAGCTGAATTTAGGCCGGAGCCAGATCACTATGAAACGGATCAGGATCAGACTGTCCAATCACAGTCGTTACCATCACCATTACCAGAACCAGCTCCGCAACCTGAAATAGAATCAGCGATTAAACCGCCAACATATGTTACACGTTCAGGACGAGCAGTGAAAGTGCCTGAAAAGTACAAAGATTTCGTGCGTTTTTAAGCAAGTGCTTAAGTGTAAATAGTTATTCTAGTCTACTGTTTTAAGGTCTAGTCAAAAATAAGAAAGTGCTTACTTTAAGTAAAGCTATGGGAAGATGAATATACTGTGAAAAGTTTAAATTGAAGAATAAAAAAAAAGTCAAAGTTGTTATTATCAGTAAAGGTACTTAGGAAGTGTTAATTTTAAGGAGAGAGAGAGAAAAGAGAGAGTGTTAAATAGGCAGACTTTGAATTCACAAAACTCAGGTATCTTCAATGGATGAGCGCAGACTAGATTCTGTTATGATGTAATTTTCATTTAAGTTTACAGTTACTAAGCAAGTTAACTATTACTAAAATGAGCATATTTAAACATGTATTTAGATGAAACAATCTTTAAAAGAAAAAAAAATAATTAACTTTATTGACAAAAGATTTTGACCAGGATCTTTGAATGAAACTTATTAGTCTCTGATATGAGATAGACCTAACCTATGGTTCACAAATGTTTTAGAAAGCTTTTGTATTTTATAGAGATCTATGTTGAAAAAGATGTTGATAAAGTTTTTGGATATTAAGCAACCTTGTATAAAAAGGGGGATGTCATGTATTCTAGTCTAATAGTTTAAGACTATATATCCGGTCTATCTTGTTAAGAGCTCTTCACATTAAAGTCAGTATTATGCTCGACCATGGCTCCGTTCAGTTTATTACAGTGGGGAGACGGGAGTAAGGGGAAATGTGTGATTACAGTCAGGTTCAAATTGTATTCCAGTTCTTTTATAAAGTTTTATCGATAATAGCAAACATTAAAGTATTAGGACGGTTTGTGCGATAAGTCCAATCAAACCAAAACCGGTCTGTAAAAATAAAAGATCGGCCTTTAAGTATTCTTACGAAATTAGGCTTTCAAAGTTTAAGTAATAATCAAGTTTAATTTTGTAATTATGGCGAAAGTAAGAAAAAAAGAAATAGGAATGTAATGTAAAGATTGAACGTGTGAGAAATAGTAAAAGATAGAAACGAATAATGTGGGCGATAGAGAGATAAGAGGTAAATAGAGTGGTAAGAAATGGTGGACTATCTTTCAAGCTCATTGTACAGAACAAACGGGGATATTCACAGATAAGTACGACGCGCGGCATCACTACCTCTGGTACCATGAGCAGGCGTTGGTCACTTGGAACTACCGACTGTCGTCGAAACATTTATGGACTACGTCACAGAATACTGGGTTGAAGGCGCAAAGGAGACATGGAACCACTTCCAAACACAATGCTCCAGAACTACGAACCACCTCGAGGGCTGGCACAGTATGCTAAAGAAATCCGACCATCGATTCGTGCTATTACAAGTGGTTGGTGCCCTTTCCTGTATTAGGAAAATACAATATGACTCTGGGAGAACAAGGCTTTCAAGAGAAGAAAGTATCGACAGAGCGCTTGGCTACCCTGAAAGTCAGACTCCGTGAAGAGTCTTTGATGCTAGTCCAGAATGCTGATGCATCTTCGTATCTTTTACATTCATAGATATAGAGACTCTCTCAAACTCTAAGACTTTGGAAAATATGGGATATAGGATCTAAGACTATATCTTATTGAATTTCTTACTATTTTCTTTGAATCAAATATAAGAAATATAGTTAAATGTCGATTTTTGTGATTTACTTTTTGCGACAAAGTAAGGTAGAATGACAAGGAAATAACAATAACGCCAATACTAGTTTTCTCTGCGATACACATTTTTCATAAGTCACTTTTCGAATATTTTATTAACCACAGCATATGAATGGTTGATAAAATTGGTTTTCTGAATTAGTCATTCTTCCTTACTTTCTCTGTCGCAAAAAATCATGTCGTCTGATGACCATAATTATCTCGTAACTGCAATTGGAAAACGTAAGCCGAAAAGGATATGAAATATTTTGAGGTAAAAGAAAGTTACTTGGAATAAAGAACTATTCCTTTTATTTCGATGAGAATTTTAATTCTCGTTTGCAATAAAAAGGTGAGGGGATAACGTGTATGTTCGTGACTAAAATCTAATAATTCCTATTGAAACGCTCGTGGAACAAGGTTGGTGAACTTATCAATAATTTAGCCCGAGGCGGGGATTATCCAACACCTTACCTGTATCGATTTTTTATCGATTTTTTCAAATGTGGGAGAATCGGGAATAAACCCATGAGATGTATAGACCATAATATTGACTTACTTACGGGGGCTTACCCTATGGCTATCGCTTATGAAGAAATCGACAAACGGTCCAGATACCTCATCTTTGTGGTTCACTGTCATCACTAGTCCACGATAACCTGAAAAGCTGTGACCCACAGAGAACGGAGTTTCTGGTCGTAACACAGTTGAATCCGCCCTTCCCATCCTGTCAGTATCCAAAGTTCGGCACCGTAGTTCTTATAATCGACGTTTTAACCTGACAATGGTAGAGTTATGACCCCGAATGGAAGGCGCAAAAGTCCTTGATTTCAATCACTTAAATGAAACAGTTCAATATGACTATGCGCGAAATTCAATTTTTCGCTTCTTCTTAATTTAGCTGATAAATATTTATATGTTTTTTTTTGTTACCACCTCTATAAGCTGTACTCGACCAACTTTAGTTTTGTACGATAAATTCAATCGGCAGCATGTTTATCATATTCAAGTGTCTCTGCCCAGATGAGTATAGGCTAAGGAATAAATTTTACAATTGTCTTTCTAATGGCCGGCCAAAATAAAGTAATGTCATAACAGCAAATCGGTGAATTTCGGGGCAGAATCATATGTCATTCAACTGTGATGCGTTATTTTTGTTGTTCTTTCCAAACACCCTCAAACCACTCAAAATCACCAAAATAAATGAGATAAACAATTACATTCAAAATAAAAATAGCTTACAAAATGCACGATTTGCCTGACTTTATTTAATTTTGTAGGCGTCTGATTGGTTCGCGAAGAAATAAAAAGCCATTTACAGAATTTGTATGCATATCTTATTAAAGGGAGGTTATAAATATCGCTTATTTTGTTCATCTGAACAAATTTAGCGATATTGGATTACCTCCCTTTAATTTATTTCACTCAAAACATACTTACCACACTCATTCAATTTCATTCCAAAATCGTCTCCCTTGATAATTTCATCGTGTTGTTAATTGTATGAACGATGAGTTACATAGATTTAAACTTGTAAAATTCATGAAAAAGTTATATGATATTTTGATCATAATATGACAATCATTTTCCAATTAAACTATTAATTTTTTTCAAACATAATGATTTGTTTAATTTCAGATTAACAGCATAAGACTTTGTTCTCAAAATGGCGTCGTTGCATTCAATGTAGTTTTTTTTTCACGTAAACATGAATATGCTTTCATTTTTTGACACGCAATTCGATTTTGGGAATGAGTTTGTGGAAAAAGGAGTATTGTGCTAAATTGAATTACGCTTATTCCAATCAGGTTTTAAATGGGAAGAAAATTTAGTCATTTGGCTGTCATTTGGTTTAGTGTTTTTCGACTTTATTTAGACTTGAAAACAAGATTTCCTTGACAAATTCTATAGCTTTTCTAAATGTACATGTATCTATGCATTAAAACCTGACAACTTTTCTTACTGAAGTTGACTTAAAGGTTTTAGTCTCATAAAAATAATCTCTCGTTCAAAATAACAGGACTTAAGCCTCTCGCCCAGATTCTACATAGTTCAAAGTCCGTATTCGAATTGCGGATTGACATTATGGATTGGGATGGTGTGGACGGGTTTGCAGTCTACAAAAACTTCAACATAAGTGACAGAGATGATTTCTACAGACTTACCGTCGGGAATTATTCTGGTAAGTCCGAGCGCAGGATGAGATGTAGTGATGATAATCTCTATCCGTTGTTTCTCGTCTAAATCCTTTATTGTAGGTACTCGTTTAACATCGTCTTGGTGAGACGATTCAAATAAGTATCAACAACATAGAATGGGATTCGGATTTTTTCATTTTGAAATAAAAGCCGTCCCTTTAGTCTGGAGCACCGTAAAGTTTTGTTTTCAATTTTGTAAGAAAAAAAGCTCTTTTAACTTAAAGCCCTGTGATGTTTATATTCATTATCACTATAATGAGCATTTTTTTAAGAAAATTACCCCTTTTATCTGGAGCCCTGTGAAGAAAAATTACCTCTTCAATATGGAGGCCATTGAGTCTTTTTTTTTTCTTAATTTTATAAGAAAATCGCTCCTATAATCTGAAGCTAGATGTTTAGTTTTTGTTTCTTTTTTTAATCTGCAGCCCCGTGAAGTTTGTGTTTTTGATTTCTTTCCTTTTGTTTTCGTTATATATATATATATATATATATATATATATATATATATATATATATATATATATATATATATATATATATATATATAAAACAAAACGAGATAGAGGAAAATACCAACGTAATAACTTTCTAACACACCGGATCCCTAAGGATGCATGAATACTGAATATTTTGAAATAAATTTGAGATAAATTGTATCCAAACAGTGTAAGTAATTTGGATTATTGCTAAAAGCATAAATAACCCTAGCGCTTTCGGGTTCAACCCCTGGTGAAGAAACATTGAGTTTCGAAAGCGCTAGGGTTATTTATGCTTTTAGCAATAATCCAAATTACTTACACTGTTTGAATACAATTTATCTCAAATTTATTTCAAAATATTCAGTATTCATGCATCCTTAGGGATCCGGTGTGTTAGAAAGTTATTACGTTGGTATTTTCCTCTATCTCGTTTTGTTTATTGACCTACAATACCGTGCATCTTCGGATCCGTAATTCTTTCTACTTCCATGTTCTTTAACTGACATAACCATAATGGAGAGCAAATCGGCCTTATTTCGATACGCAACAAAACTCGCGAAAACCGATAGCCATTGTGAGTTCCTCTCTAACTGCTTAAACGAATCAAAAACCCCAAAAGGCCTCAGGATAGAACTTAGACCTAGCATACCCGGAAAGCCATCTACACGCTTCATGTCAAGGTGGAATGCTATAATTTTCCATACCTCATTTTGTTTGATTAACCTCTTATTGAGTTTTTACAGATCGCATAAACAACATCTTACTTCTACCTTAAATGCTGCCAAATCCAAAGTAAAACAAAATATGGACGATCTATCATTCACGGCGTTGGAATCTGAAATTTCCAGGAAAATCTCAATTACATCTAGAACATGTTCGACAATTAAGGCTAGAAAGTTACAAGGCCTCCAACCCGTAAAATACCAAACTAAACTAGTGGTTAATCCCACAGGGCAAACAAAGCAAAATAAAACTCACAGGTCTCGGGGCTTCAAACGAAAATTAAAACCATATTCCTCCAACAGGGATTGCAATAATACCGTGGTTAATCTTTCAAGTACTGAACTTAACAAACACGAGCTTTCCCTACTCTCAAAAGGATTAAATTTCTGCCCTAAGCCTCCACAATATGACCGTGGCAAACTAATTTAAGAAAATAAAGCGTTCAGTAGGAGATTAAGACTGAAATCTCACTTCAAAAAAGATGAGACTCTATTTGATAACAGCACTACCCCACATGACACGTCGATCAACTCTAGCCCCGCAATTTCAATCTCTACCCACCAAGATCTCATCACAGTAGACAATATAATTTCGCCACCAACCTCAAAAGATGATATTGAAAAATACCCTAAATTTAAATGCAAAAGTACGTGGGATCCACCCAAGCAATCCGTGGCCTTAGAGACCTTCATACATAATGTAGAATCTGATATAGCTGTGAACCATACATCCCACAAATCTAGAGACAATTTGACTAAACAAGAGAAACAAGCCCTACGATCACTGAAAAACAACAATAACATCATCATTAAACCAGCCGACAAAGGATCGGCTGTAGTTGTCCTGGATAAAGAACATTATATATCTGAAGCAGAACGCCAACTTAATGACACTAATTTTTACAAACTATTAGAGAAAGATCCCACTTTAGAATTCCAGGAAAAAGTTACAGAAACACTGAACAAAATGATGGACTCCGGCTTTATCAGTGAAGACAACTTTGAATATTTGACCGTGAAAAATCCAAGGGCAGGCAGATTTTATCTCCTACCCAAGATTCACAAGCCTGGTAATCCCGGAAGACCGATTGTATCAGCTAACGGTCACCCTACTGAACGCATATCAGAATTTATTGACCTACACTTAAGGCCGCATGTTGTCAATCTACCTTCATACGTGAAAGACACCACTGACTACCTCTGTAAAATTGAAACAGAACCCATTCCAAATGATACGCTATTGGTCTCCATGGACGTGACATCACTTTACACCAATATACCACACGAAGATGGCATTACAGCCTGCAAAGAAGTTTGGAGCACGAGGGATATCAAAGATCCACCAACAGATACCCTGGTAGAACTATTAAAAACTATCCTCAAGTGCAACAACTTCGAGTTTAATGGCAAACACTACCTTCAAATTCAAGGTACAGCGATGGGTACAGAAATGGCACCATCTTATGCCAATATCTTCATGGGTCGTCTGGAACGCCAATTACTTATGGCAGTACCATACCAACCGTTTTCATGGCTAAGATTTATCGACGACATAGACATGAAATGGTGTCACGGACTGGAAAAACTTAATGAATTCCAGACTATTGCAAACAACTTCCATCCATCAATTAAGTTTACTTTTGAAATTTCGAATGAACAGCACATCTTTTTAGACACTTTATCACGTCTGGATGGAAACGAACTTCACGTTGATCTTTATTCCAAACCAACAGACAAACATCAATACTTGCTCCCTACTAGCTGCCACCCTAAACACTGTTGGAGGAACATCCCTTACAGCCTGGCCCTTCGGATTCGCAGAATTTGTACACAAGATAGCACCTTTGAACAACGCTCCAAAGAGCTACTACAGCACTTACAAAACAGAGGTTATCCAAAGCAGGTCATATCTACCTCGATCGCTAGAGCTGCTGATGCAAACCGAAATGACCTCTTGTTTGGTACCAAAGTTGTACAGCAATCAGATAGAATTCCGTTCGTTCTGACATACCATCCTGACCTGCCAAACATTAACTCAATAATAGACAAACACTGGTCCAAGATTGAGTCTTCCAGCAAACTCAGCAGATTGTTTCCTGAGAAACCAGTTGTCGCATACCGAAGACCCAAGTCACTTCGAGACGTTCTGGTGAGAGCAAAAATAAGTACTGCAACAACCAATGACTCTCTTGGAATTTCTGGACCGTGTAAAACACCAAGGTGTCAAACGTGCAACATCATGCACAAAACGCATGCTTTCAAGTCGCTTCTTGGTGCTGTTTCGGCAATAAGAGGTTCACACAATTGCAAAACTTCAAATGCTGTTTACCTCATGACATGTACGGTATGCCACAAACAATATGTCGGCGAAACAAAGCAACAGATCAACAAGCGTATCAATCTGCACCGATCTGACTGGAAAACCCGCAGATTCAATAGGTCTCCAGTTGCAGAACATTTTAACGAAGCCGGCCACTCGTTTAGCGATGTTGTCCTGTGTTGCATTGAAGCAAACCCGAGATGGTCAGACAAACAACGTAAATCGCGGGAGACCTATTGGATTAGGCGCCTTAACACGATCCAGCCCTTTGGATTAAACAAAAACGACATATAAACACCAAGGGCAAATTTGACCCGGATAATAAGCACTTGTCTGACCAGCAACTTTCGCCAGCTGTTCATATCAGGTCGTCCATTTGCATTTTCATTTCCACTGTCAGTTCGCATTGAACCCCTGGTGAAGAAACATTGAGTTTCGAAAGCGCTAGGGTTATTTATGCTTTTAGCATTAATATAAATTACTTACACTGTTTGAATACAATTTATCTCAAATTTTTATTTATATATATATATATATATATATATATATATATATATATATATATATATATATATATATATATATATATATATATCTTCTTATCAAGAGATACGTCTTATTTGTATTTTGTTTTGGAAAAACCCTTATTAGTGGGCATAACACTTTTTTAGAAGAGTGTTTATCAAATTTGCGATAACAGGTTCACTTTTCTTGTTTTTGTTTATTTTGGTTGTTGCTGAGCTCCTTCTGCTCCTGACCGAAACATTTTTCTCCTTTCAAGTACACAAATGGGGTCAATTTGAAATACACTGACCTCACGTATTATCTATTACATTTGGCGATAAAAAAATAAAAGAAAAGAAAGTCGTTATAAACACTTTGATAATCAAATCAAATGGATCGTAGGCTCGTGATGAGTACGATTCGGAAAGGAGAAGATTTTTTTTTAAATTCAATGGGATATATATAAGTGTATTATTTGAAAAAACAAGAGCACCGCCTACGGGTGCCTACGCTCGGCTGTCTAGTGCTGGGTGGTGGGAAAAAATCTAAGTCGAAAAAGGTGCATAATTTGCACAAAATGCATCTAGAGTTATCCCCCTTGATAGTATAGCTTGCTCTTTTGATGGTGAACATGTGTGCCAAGTTTCAAGTGAATGCCTTCAGTAGAGCCAGAGATATAACAAAATATCAAAGTTTTCGCACGACGACGACAACGACGACGACGCCAACGACGACGACACGGAGGCTATAGCAATACCTCAGGTTTTCTCCGAAAACAGCCGAGCTAAAAAATGTCTAACGAGGTTGGGGTACTTGAAAATTGTCGAGGCTCTGTCGAGACAATTATTAATTCTCCCAACCGAGTAAGATATTTTTTCATACAATACACTTGGTACGTATTATATTAGCAGACAAAAGAAGACACCAACCCTGCTTTGAAAAAAAATGGGAAAATGCATTGAATTTTTAAATTTTAAGTCGATGAGAAACCGTTATGTTGTTGAAAAATCATTGCCCTTTCAATGCTTTAAAAGAAGCTGAATAGAAATAAGTAAAGCAACATTATTTAAGAGGTCCATTTACGTTTATTAGGAGAATACTAAATAAACCCCACCCACCAATTTGAATTTTGAGTTTAGGGGTACCATTTTCTCATGCAAATTGTTTTCATCCAAAGATTATTTTGATGAAATTTTGTTTTGTTTCTACCAAATGAAACGGCTACCAGAACTCAACGATCACTTGTATCTTTAACATTGTTAAGTAATATTTTTCGTGCTTTATCTTTGTCACCGTTTAGAAAATGGTTAAGGTTTAGAAAGTATACGAGATAAGGCAAAACTAATTATTCGTCTTGATATTTTTGTAAAAAAAAATGAGCCCTGTGTATGACATTTCCAAGAGCAAATATGCGCAAGGCAAAGACTCTAGCCAGTCTGTGCATTCGCACAGTCTGACCAGAGTCTTCTCGTAACACTTTTTGTGTAGACTAGGTCTAGGAGTGACAAAACAGTCATACAAAACACTGGGTACGTAAAACATATGATCATGTCCAATCTAAAATACTTGAAAGGTGTACTCACAAGGCACTTCAACGCACTCAAAAAGATGTGTCGTCAGAGCATCCTCGTGAACTATTATCGCGTGTGAATGTGTGTTCAGAAAAACTTCATTAATAAACTTGAAAACCAATCAGAAAAGGAAGCGGCGATGAAAGTGTTATCGAAAATACTCAAAGAGGATACTGATATATGCGATGGTGTTTGGAATTCATATTCAATATTTAAGCAAAGTGAAAACGAGTTAGATGATGTGATCAATAGCAAAGATTTTGAATCGGTATATGGAGACGCAGAAGATGTCAAAAAACATTCTTGAGATGCAATCAGAATTTCAAAAGGAGAACTTGAAGCATACATGTGATAAACCAAAAGAGGTGCATTCACTTAGATTATCTAAACAAGAAATTGATAGTTTTAACGGTGATAAAACTCCAGAAGTTTTGCAGTCTTAAGAAAGCTCGGGATGGGGGTGAAATGCAAATTCTGGAAAATATTGTTCCAAATATAACAGGGTGTATTCATGGAAAAACTGTCAACCTTCAAAACAATGTTTACTTCAAAACTTTGACAGAAAATTAAGAACTTGCTGATGACATCCCGCACGAAAAAGAAACTCGTACAATTGACTTGATCATAGGCAACGATTACTATTTAGACTTAGTGCAGGGACTTTAAATTGAAGTGCAACCAGGTCTGTATCTATTGTCTTCGAAACTTTGATGGATTTTGACAGGTAGGACAAGTAAATTTGACAACAGAAGTAGTGATGTGAATATGTTAATTCTTACCCGTGGAACCAACGTTTTAAATACTCAAGTGTTCACAAATGCAGACGAAATTATTTAAGTGGAACCAAACCGAAGCCCTTTGGAAAGTTTAGTTATATATTCATAGTATTTATGATAATCCTAATGACTCTGATAATGCAATAGTGATGCAAAAATTAACAGATACCCTTATATTCAAAGAAAATATATTTTCGTTACATGGCCATGGATTGGAGACAGTCTACATATTCAGAGTAATCGAAAATTACATGTGGGGTGATTAAATTCTTAATAGGAGGACTTCACTCTGAACCATATATCATAAAAAAAATATTCATTTATGAACAATTGAAAAATAACATCATCGATGAAAATCAAAGTGACGGGATACATCATAATATTCAACCTCACCCTGTGATCAAACCTGATAGGTCTACTACTAACCTAACAGTTGTTTACGATACATCTGCAAAGGGAATACCAGTCAGCTAAAGTCTAAATAAGTGTTAACACAGAGTTTAAGAGTTTAACTTCAGAATAAATGTGGTAAACTTCTTCGATTTCTAAAGGCCTAACAGAATAGCTATAGTGTCGGACATTGAGAAAGCTTTTTTTACAGATATTCTTACAGGTGAAAGATATGTCACCTGTTTTTACTGGGTAAAAGATAAAAGCCGCCCATTGTCCATTCTAAGAAACCTGCAGGAATGTAGATTATGTAGAGTGCCATTCGGCTTAATTTCCAGACCATTCCTTATATGTACGACCGCTTACCACTAAGATAACCAATTCGTATGTTGCTAAGTAAATAAAAAAATCGTATATTTATATGGGCAACGTTATAACAGAATGAATTCTGTACAAGATGGAATAAATACGTACAACGCTGCTAAACAAATTTACTCAGACGCCAATACGAATGTACGTGGGTGGACATCAAACGATGAAGAAGTATTGGTCAAAGTGTGAATTTTCCTAGATGTGTTGTGGATAAAGAAGAAAATAACTCATCTTTTGTGCTTTTGAGATGGGCCAGAAAAGGCATATGCGACAGTCATTTATTTGGTTCAAAAGATTGAAGACATTTGCAATTCTCAATTAATCTTCAGTAAGTTAAGATTAACGTCCTTCCATTATCTGTATAACGGCCCAATCCCAGGTGTTTTTGAGCCAACATGCCATGTCTTTAAATCTCAATATATTTTGGGGTTTTCTTCTAAAGGGAGTGTTTCGAGACTTTAATGGTAAATTATTTTCCTTGACTTCACATGGATACCCGAGTTATGAGACTATATAATTGCCCACCAAAATTCAAGAGACAGATACGTACCTACACAAATTTGCTTATCACTTTGTGCACATGAAGGGTGAAATGTTCAATTGAAAGCTTATACAATATGCCTCTAAATGTTACACAAGTAATGTCCAGGAAATTGACTATTTTGAAAATTACTTCGTACATTATTTCGCAAATGAAATAAGTGGTATATTAGACGAAATTAATAACAGGTCGGTATCTTAAATCATAACGATACTCTTTTTTTGAAGATATAAGGGATATTTTAATCTTAAGTGTGCACTGATGGTCGATATTTCTTATAACATTAAAAGCTTTCTCTCTCTGTGACCTATTTTTTCTTCGTGTTATTTCTTCTCTTTAATGTTAAAATTGTAACATGTCTGTCACTTTGCTTGTTTATTCCTGAAAGTGAAATAGAACATAACAAAGCTTTATAAATGCTGATTTATCTCGTTTAAACACCTTTTGACCATGTTTTATTAATTCATTCCGTTGCCTAGTGAATAGAAATAAAACTTAGATTCGTTTATTCTATGAATTTGTTCTACCCCTTTAAGGATGTAAATGTCCCACAACTCTGATACATATCGACAACTTGGCTTGCAACTCTGCGTAACTACAAACAGTTTCCCTGTTACCTATTTGAACAGGTTTAAGACTGCAAGACTTAAGCTATTGCATCATATGCCTTTGTTTTCGGCATCATTATTTAAACAAAGTGAAAAAGCGAAATCATTACAACTTTTTTTTCAAAGGTTAACATAACCAAATTTTGAAAGGCTTTGGCCATGATCCTATCTTGTGTAATAAAAAATATAATTTACTTTTAAAAACCTATACTGTACTACGCTAGCCCCGTGGTTATCTTTACAACTTCCAGACGCTTTTTTCTTTTATTTCAGAGTTTTGTAAAGCGTAGTGGCGTGTTTTCATAAAAAATTCTATGTTGTACTCGATTCCCGATGGCGTCACTCATCCTTTCAGACCATTTGTCTCTCATCAATGGGTTAATAATCGTAGACGTATGTGATATAGCAGCTGGCTAGGAAAGGGTGAAATGGTTTTACTGGTGAGAGAATACCAGGAATCCAATGTTAGGAGGTCCAGCCACTGCGATATAACTGAAAAATGGTTGAAAGCGGCGTAAAACCCATTTCAATCAATCTTTGTTTTACAATTTTACATACGATATGGTTTAAACCATTCTTTTTACCAAACTCCCACAAACGATTGGCAGGCCAAATTTTTTTTTTTTTTTTTTTTTTTTTTTTTTTTTTTTTTTCTAATTTGCACTAAAAAAACAACCCTAGGTTTTTCTTGATTTTTTTCTGGTAACAGTTTCAGGGAAATATGTTTAATTTACAAAAAATGAGAATAATGAGAAACTCAATACCTCAAGTTGATGCAATCGTAAAGTATTCGGAGAAAGACGGGGCAATGCAATATCATTTGTTAGCGCAAGGGGGCATCTGGTAAGTTCTAGATACATCGTTTATGTAGATTGCAGTGTCTAATTGTGGTCTTAGTTTCGCCTTAGATTACGGAAAATGCTAACCGTTTGAGCACAGCATCCCGGGACTGAGAAAAATAGAACATTCTTTTGTCAAAATGCTTAGTTAAATACATTTACTTTTCTACAACACTACAATACTTTATGTAAAGTAAGTTGAATTTTCGTTTGTTTCCTTACTAGACTAGTGTTTTACGAAGGACCATGTCGGCCATTTGAAAAGGATGGATCGTAAAAAAAACCCTCATAAATATGCTTAGTTCCATAAAAAAAAGTGTGCACTTTCACCTTTTGTATTTCTCTTGATTTTTACCAAGTATGAGGATATTTATGGAGTGATTTTGATACCATACTTTAGGCAAGACATTTGAAATTAAAAGTCAAATCAGATTTGGATAAAGTATCGCATGCTGCATACGCGGTGGCAGAACTTGAATTGTTGAGATTTGACCTCCTTACATTTTTTTCTTTAGTAAGAGCCATGTGTTGATGTTCCATTAAAGAGTTTAAAAAGCCATTCCAAGCCGTACCGAAACAAAAGTTTTAATTTTTATGCAGACGGTACGTGTACGTCAACGTTAGACATCGCTACGTTGTTAGGCCATTTACTTGTCGTTGAATGGTGCTACTGCGTTCTTTGACATCTCGATTTGCTAATTAAAGGCCTTTCAAAATGATGATCTCGAATTCCATTGAAACAGGAATGCTCAATCAATTTTAATGGCGTTCCAAATCTGACAAGGTTCGATTTTGTTCAACGACGTTTATTGGTAGTCAAACTACGCTAAAGCATCATGCACAATAGTATTGAAAATGTAATTTTATGCTAAGCAAAATCGCAAAGATTCAGATGAATACATTTTCAGACCAATTATGCGTCTAACGCGTGACGCACGTGCAAGTCATGCAAAATCCAATGTCTCAATTTAGATGAAAATTTTTGCATCATCCCGCGATTTTTGTTTTCAAATATCGTTTGCACATACTCTTTTGGAAAGTCATACGACGCTTCATGACGATGGATTGTGTAATTTCAGAGATATTCAAAATTCAAAAGTGCACACTTTCTTTTGGACCTAAGTATATTAAAAGGTACAAGATGAACGGACATATTTACTTGACAGGGTCCTTTATCATTTATCAATATTCTATTAAACTCTGAAAGACTATCTCCGGTGAGCTAAAGCGTTCATATAGAAGATTCGTAGGTACTCTTTGCATTTATTCGGTGATTTCGACATCAGACAAATGATATTCTATTGTTGGTAAAATTTAGCTTTAAATGGAAAGACTGAAGTATAAATACATTTCAAATTTAAATGAAAACGGAAAATTACGTACAACAAATAAGATACAAAATATACATTGTATATTAATAATACCAAATATAATTAGTAAAAAATCTTTTCTCACGTTACTACTGTTGACAGATACTTAACGATGGCAAACACTATTCCCTTTAATGTTCAAATAGCAACAAGTTATTGTTTTTAAATCACATGTCCCCTTGTAGAAAAACTTTGAAAATATCTGGCGGAAGGGGTTCATAGTCAAACTAACATACCTTTAAGTTCCGATGTGTTTTAACAGCTCGATGTTTATGAAACTTCATATACCTTTTTTCTGTTAAATAAACTATAGAACATTTATTAGAAGCAAATAAACTAACTTCTTCGTATTGAATCCAGAACAAGATTCTGTAATATTCGTATTTTTGCTATTTTGTTTCAAACTTAACACTATAACGGAACAAAACGTATCCGTCATTTGTTGCTATCAGTCGTTTTATGATTTCCAAATACATCTCGGGAACAAAACTGAAGATGGTGTTATTAAGATTACTTTTTCTAAATCGTTTAGTCGAGGCCTTTCTACACATATGCTTGACCAGGTTAGAAACAACGTTTTCTTTCACCCTTGAGCAGTAAAAGGCGTTGTGTATCTGTCTTTTTTTTGAATCTTGATTAGCTTCAAACGCTTCCTGCCATTGGGATATTAATTATAAGAGCCACGCCATGAGTTTTTTTGGGGTTTTTTTTTCGTTTACTACATACTTACTTTTGGAAATATTAAACTATGTATTTAGAATGTCATTTACAAAAGTTTCAAGTCCAGTGTTTCCCTCCGTTAAGATACCATTAAATATCTGTTGTAGAAATCGTCTACATCATATTTGAGGTGACTTTTCATGAACTTTGACAATTTTAAACATCTCTGGGTATTTTTTTTTTATTGCATTGCTATATCAGCAAAACAGAAAAGCAAAATTATTTTGAAATATAACAAACTAGAGACATAAAATAGGGTACCTTCAACCGTCTACAAGCCAAAAGTGGTGTTTGACATCTATATAGATAGCTTTAACAAGAATATTCTGTTGTCAATTGCTTTTCTTTTTTAATTGTCCTGCAAGTTATTATTTCGGGATTTCGAAAAAAGTCAAAACCGATAACCTTTCAAATTATTAAGACTTAAAATGTCCCGTCTGCATGATTTTCTGAAAATGGGCTGTAATACGGATAACGAACGTTAAGACCTACAATTTTAACAAGCATACCAAGACTCGAGTAATTATAAGTCTTAATTGATATATAATGTCTTTCATTTTTTTTTAGAAAAAAAAAATTATTGTGTATTCCTTTAAAGAATTGTGTGGTGTATTGCGATTCGCAATGTTCCTTAAAATGGATATATTCAGAGAAAAGGCTACCAGCGTTCGTTCAAAATAGAATGAATGAATGAAAAAAGTGTCAGACATGACATTCAATCTGATCTGGCAAGCCGTGGCTCTGAACTACGAGACATTACACAGAATGAGTAATAGTGGAAAGGGCCATCGTGGTATATGAGAGAAGAAAAATATTGGCCAGTACCTGAAAATGAATTTAGGAGCTGATAAACACGGTGTAAAAAGGGAAAATATACAATGTGAATGAAGGGTATCAGACTGTCAATTGACGAGAATACACTAAAAGTACTTTCCAATGAAATCTCCGTTAGATATTGATGTTGAAAGAAATTTTCTCAGGAAAGAAACTCTTTAAATTAGCTGCAACTGCAATGAAATTTGTAGATAAAGTTAAAGGCAAAGCATGTCCTGAAGTAATAGTTGTCAAAAACAACAGAGATTTACTCAGCAAAATTCTTTATTTGAGAGCAAATGTCGAAGATATCGGGTTCTTTTTACTATATCGAGAGAAAGTTGGTCATTTGGCACAGGTAATTCAAAAATGGCTTATATAGGTCTACGAAAGTAAGAACATCATCTGACAAAATACTTGGAAGACCACGTTGTCTTCTTTATCCCACTGAACATACTTCTATAAACGAACTAAAAGGTACTTACAAAATTTTTGGGAAAAGTGTATCAAAACCAACCAACCAAAGTGTAGCAAGAAATGCAGTGTTTCGGGTCTTATCGTGCTTAAATGATCTGTTAATCAATGAAAAGAAAGAAAATAATAAATGAATCATAGTGTGTGTTTTTGAATGAATACTAGAGACGTTTTGGAATTAAATAAAAATACAGTTTGTCGTTTAATTATTATAAAAATGTACATACATATGTAGCATTTTAAACTGCTTTGTTGGAAGGGCAGCTTTTCGAAAAATATCGTGTTAAAATGTCGTTAATTTGTGGTTGAAAGTGTGCCGCTTAATCCCGCACTTACTTTCGAGTTATTCAAGTTTACCGAGGTTTCACGGGAAAAACCGACGGGAGCAATGTTTATTAATATATTTGGTGATAGTAGCAAATCCATGATAACTAATCATTAACTCACGAATTTCACTAGTGAGTTTCGCTTCAGTCATTTGCTGTTTAAAATTCACTCTCCCTATTCATTCCTTTTTCCTGTGAATATGACAGAATTAACAAAATGGTGAACCATTGCGACATTTGTGATAGTAAGTTTACAAAGCATCAGAATTTGAAGAAACACATTATAAACGAAAATCATAGCACGAAGTGTGAATGGATATGCAGCCATTGTAAAGTTACATTTCACTGGACGTTCTAACCTTAGAGTACATTTAGAGAGGATTCATCATTATCTTCAACCTAAGCTAGGCAGCAATGTATTTGGGCTGAATGCAAAAAGACCGTTCGAAAACGGTATTTAACTTGTGAAAAAATATAGTGCCTTATCTGAAGATGACAATGTGTTTGATATGGTATTCTGCGTTATAAATAAACTGGCAGGACGGGGCTTAGCCGTGACGTAATTTGGCGAGTTTATTTTCCAATAGTTTGGGTTCATTGTAAAGTAAGACGACAATAATCGTGAACGCATGCAAATAACTGTACGCTAAAACCGCGAGGATTCACATGCTTAGAGGGAGTGAACACATTTCATCGTTTGGTTACCAAACCCTCGTAACTTCAGCTTGATTAAGCTGAATTTACGAGGATTTGGTTACCAATCGACGATTAAAGGTATCTAGTTATTTATATCGACTGTCTTTTGAACTAAGTTATTTTATATAAAAGCTGATTTACCTTAACCTTAAGTACAATGACCCGTTACTTAGGCTCCGCCCTGCCAGGGCATTAATTATGGATTATAAATGTACCTGATAAGTATATCTCATGAATTTATCGATGATCATTTGGATTATGTACATGTAGGTGGCTTTCAGTTAGAGGATGTAACGCCCTCCGAAGCTACTCGTTACGATGATACTCGTGACGATGTGTCTTGTGGACGCTACATTTGCCGATGCTACAGCGAGCGCTACATTCACCGATGCTACTGTGAGCGCTACAAAATCCGATGCCATTTCGAGCGCTTCATCCGTAGTTCCTACCGCAAGCACTACATTCGCCGATTCTATTGTAGACATTACTTTTGGCGCAATTACAACGGATGATTCTTTCGCCGAAGTAACTAAAGACAATTCCTTTGCTGATATTACTGCGGACGTTACCCGGTCCGATGTAACCGCGGACGGACGCTACTTTCGTCGATTACTCAAATTTGCTTACTCTCGCCGTAGAGGCTGATCTGGTTACTTTCGCCGATGGTAGCGAAGACTATAGTTTCGCCGATGTTACTGACGTTATAACTCTCTGGTCATACTGATGACGAGGTTTTTCCTAGATAGTGCAAATTCGGATACATTCGCCGATTAATCGGATGCTGCTACTTTAAACCAAACATTATGGTAATTTTACACTCGTCGGTATGATGACTAGGTTACGAACTAAGTATTCTGCGTAATAAATGAACTGACAGGGCGGGGCTTAACCGTGACGTAATTTGGCGAGTTTACTTTTCAATAGTTTGGGTTCGTTCGAATTTTAGTCGGTAATCATCCTTAACGCGTGCAAATAACTGTATCCTTAAACCTAAATGATTCACGTGCTTTGAGAGAGTGAACACATTTCATCGTTTGGTAACCAATTTTATGGTCTCGAGTTATTTATGTCGACTCTCTTTAGAAGTAGATTATTTTTTATAAAAGCTGATTTACCTTAACCTTTAGTGCAACGACCCGTTACTTAGGCTCCGCCCTGCTAGGGCATTAATCTTGGATAATATGAGATAAATGATACACGGTGACAAAACACATTAAATATACAGACTCCAAGGTAATAAACCATATGCACACTGTTGAAAAGGATTATTTCGAATTTAAGAACAAGGACATAAAGTGAAAATTGAATTATGTTCTTAACACTTTTTCTTCGTTACACCAAGATCTTTACATGTTTGTGATCATTTCTTGTTAATCGTTAAATTGAATTGATTCCAGGGCATGTCGTGAATATCACAATAAGTGGTTCAATTTTTCTTGTTTTTGTTTATTTTTAGCTCACCTGAGCACAAAGTGCTCAAGGTGAGCTATTGTGATCACTCACCGTCCGTCGTCCGTCCATCGTCCGTCCGTCTGTCAGTGCCACCATAGCGCAGTTGGTTACGCATAAGACTTCCAATCTGGAAGTCGTGGGTTCGATCCCCGGTGGCGGCAAATATCCTTTCCGACGTTTGTCTCTCACCAATGGGTAGATAATCGTAAACCTATGTGAGATAGCAGTCGGAGGCTAGGAAAGGATGTAATGGTAGTACAGGTGAAAGAAATACCAGGAATCCATTGTTAGGTGCTCCGGCCGCCGCCATATAACTGAAATAATGCTGAAAGCGGCGTTAAACTCCATTCAATCAATCAACCCGTCTGTCAGTCCGTCCGTCAACAATTTATTTAAACATCTTCTCCTTCTAAACCACTGGGCCAATCAAGCTGAAACTTGGCAAGGATGTTCCTTGGGTGAAGCTCTTTAAAAGTTGTTATAAGAATTTAATTCTATAAATAACTCTGGTTGTCATGGTAACAGAAAGGCTGAAAATCGTGAAAATCTTAGAAAAAATTCTTCTCCTCCTAAACCACTGGGCCAATCAAGCTGAAACTTGGCAGGGATGTTCCTTGGGTAAAGTTCTTCAAAAGTTGTTAAAAGAATTCAAATTCATCAAAAACTCTGGTTTCCATGGAAACGGAAAGGTTGAAAAATGACCGAAAATCTTAGAAATAATTCTTCTCCTCCTAAAGCACTAGGCCAATCAATCTGAAACTTGGCAGGGATGTTCCTTGGGTGAAGTTCTTCAAAAGTTGTTGAAAGAATTTAATTTTATCACAAACTGTGGTTTGCATGGTAACAGAAAGGCTGAAAAATGGCCGAAAATTTGTTGAAAATCTTAGAAAAACTTCTTCTCTTCCTAAACCACTGGGCTAATAAAGCTGAAACTTAGTAGGGATATATTTTGGGTGAAGCTCTACCAAAATTTTAAAAATAATTGTATTCAATTAAAATCTCTGGTTTCCATGGTATTGGAAATGTCAAAATATTGCCAAAAATCTCAGAGAAGGTTAATCTTTGCTAAAACTTTTGGGCATATCTTAAACTTGCCAGGTATATTTTTAAGGTTTAGGTCTACTAAACTTGTTAAAAGATTTAAATTCCATCAATAACTTTGTTTGAAATTGAAAAGAAAATCAAATTGCAGGAGGAAATTAAAGTCTGTTTCTTTTAAATCCACCCTAAATGTACATCAGACAATCTCTGGTATTTATAACATGGTTGACAAGTTATGAGTTTACTTACTCAGGTGAGCGATATAGGACCATCATGGTCCTCTTGTTGTTGCTACTTATGCTCGTTTTGCTCCTTTCCGAAATATTTTACACCTTTGTAGTACAAATGTGGGGTCAATTTGAGATATACTGATCGCATGTGCGCTTTATTACTCTTGGCAGGAAAACTAGTCTATTTAAAAGAAAAGCCCTCTAAGCGCAGATAAAAGCACTTATAATGTCAAATGAAAAGGTGTGTACGATTCGGAAAGAAGCAGAAATTGTTAAAAATTAAATTGGATATAGATATGATAAAACAAGTGCATGTCGTATTGCGATGCAATACAGGAGTCCCCCACCGGATAACAAAAAATCCTCTCTTATAATATACCTCCTACTTAATAGATCTATAACTGTAAAAGTTTAAAGTTGCAAGGACTTATAGTTTAGGAGATATGATCGGGACAAGAATGTAAGACTAAAAAACAACAAAGGGCAATAACTCTAAAAAGTGACATGGCAGAGAAACAGTTCTTCTACATGACACTTGTCCTTGATAAGATCTATCAGTGTACTAAGTTTGAAGTTGCTAGCACTTATGGTTTAGAAGATATGATCCGGACAAAAATGTAAGGGTAAAGACAACAAAGGGCAATAACTCAAAATTTGGGCGTGGCAGAATAACAGTTCTTGAACATGACCATTGTCCTCAACAAGATCTATCACTGTAAAAAGTTTGAAGTTGCTAGCACTTATAGTTTAGGAGATATGATCCTGACAAGAATGTAAGGGTAAAGACAACAAAGGGCAATAACTCAAAAAGTGGGTGTGGCTGAGTTACGGATCTTGAACATGACACTTTGCCTCAATGACATCTATAAGCGTACAAAGTTTGAAGTTGCTAGCACTTATAGTTTAGGAGATATGATCCTGACAAGAATGTAAGGGTAAAAACAACAAAGGGCAATAACTCAAAAAGTGGGCGTGGCAGAGTAACAGTTCTTTAACATGACACTTCTCCTCAATGAGATCTATAAGTGTACAAAGTTTGAAGTTGCTAGCACTTATAGTTTAGGAGATATGTTCTGGACAAGAATGTAAGGGTAAAAACAACAAAGGGCAATAACTCAAAAAGTGGGCGTGGCAGAGTAACGGTTCTTAAACATGACACTTCTCCTCAATGAGATCTATAAGTGTACAAAGTTTGAAGTTGCTAGCACTTATAGTTTAGGAGATATGTTCCGGACAAGAATGTAAGGGTAAAAACAACAAAGGGCAATAACTCAAAAAGTGGGCGTGGCAGAGTTATGGATCTTAAACATGACACTTCTCCTCAATGAGATCTATAAGTGTACAAAGTTTGAAGTTGCTAGCACTTATACTTTAGGAGATATGATCCGGACAAGAATGTAAGGGTAAAAACAACAAAGGGCAATAACTCAAAAAGTGGGCGTGGCAGAGTAACGGTTCTTGAACATGACACTTCTCCTCAATGAGATCTATAAGTGTACAAAGTTTGAAGTTGCTAGCACTTATACTTTAGGAGATATGATCCGGACAAGAATGTAAGGGTAAAAACAACAAAGGGCAATAACTCAAAAAGTGGGTGTGGCAGAGTAACGGTTCTTGAACATGACACTGCTCCTCAATGAGATCTATAAGTGTACCAAGTTTGAAGTTGCTAGCACATATGGTTTAGAAGATATAGCCCGGACAAAAGCGTGACGGACAGACGGACAGACGGACGGACGGACAGACGGACGGACGGACGGACGGACGGACGGACAGACAGACGGAATCGAGCAAACCTATAGTCCCCCAACCGGTAACCGGTGGGGGACTAATAAAAGTTAAAATTAATTATTCGTCTTGATCGTTTTGATAAGAATAAAAAGACAGCTTCATGTTGTTAAAAGTTCACCACAATAGTAAATTACAACACAAATACATATATAAGCACGATTTATGAGTAAAGTATTTTTCACGATGAACAGGCTAATAAGACATAATAAAGACTGCAAACGCACAACTAATACGCTTTTGTGAAGGGCCAATTCAACAAAACTGGAATGTTTTTAGAGATTCGACCTGTCCTTGGAACAACAGATTGAACGTGGTTTCAATATATAGCAATTGGTGTTATTAAATAACATTATCGATCGAGTGTTTCCTTGTACAGGAATTGAATGCAGAAAAAAGGAATGTGTTGGTGCCTACAAAAGACATTCAAATTGATATCAATATTAGGGACAAACATACTTATTATATCAAACCGTTTGAATGTACATGTTGTAGTTTCCATTATTATCATTTAACACAGTGGTTAAGAAGCATCTGTCTATGCGGATACACACATATAAATATATATATCAAAGTATTAAATCTTTCTATAGAATAAATCCTTCGTATCTATTTACGCAGTTTTTATAGCTTTAGAAATACAAAACAATCTCCATTTTTTGAAAAGGAACAGCATATATTCTTTCTTTTTTATTTATTTCTTCATTATTTTATCTTTCTTTCTGGCTACATACCCAGCAAAGTTTATAGGCTGAAATTTCCAAATTTTTCAAAGTGTTTAGTTTATAGGCTATCGAGAAATAGTGAAAACGCATTAAAGATAATTTTGTTGTAAGAAAAAAATATAAATTTCATTCACATTCCCATTCGCACCAAAAGAGTTAAAATTAGGTCATCGTCTTCATTTTGTTTAACCCTTTCCTGTTTTACAAAATTTTGGACCTGTCCAAATTCAAAGGTTTTGCAGACGAAAATTAAAAGTGGATTTAATTTGAAAAATAACCATTCAGTAGGGTAGAAAATAGTGTGGAAAAAGAAGAAATTGCTTGTCAGATGCAATTTCTTCTTTTTTCACAATGTTTTCTCAATAATAAAATCACAGGCACGTAAAAAGCAGGGATTAAACAGCAAAGGATTAAAGGTCTATGTTCCAAATAATACGTGGGTATTTTTTTAGCTTAACATATTCAAATTATAACCATCTTTGATATATTAAACCAATGTCTTTAGACTGGTAAAAAAATTAACCAGCTAGGTTAACAGCTATTCTACACATTCCAAAACCCATCAAAACATTCTATTCTTGCATAGTCCAACAAGAACAAGAAAGGTGATGGTGAAATTGTGACTGCATTCTGCTACCGTTCCTTAACACTTTTGATGTAAACATTGAATAAATGCATCTTAATAATACCTTTTTTATGTTAACAACAAGGTAATGGGATTGGTTCTATTCCCCGTAACAGCTGGTAAAAATACACACTATACAATTAGATATATATAATACGTACTTAGTGTTTTGTATGAGAAAAAATATCTAACGAGGTTGGGAGAATTGATCATTGTCGAGGCTCTGCCGAGACAATTATCAATTCCAACAACCGAGTTAGATATTTTTTCATATAATACACTAAGTACGTATTATATTTATCCTATAACCTCTATTTGCCTTGTTTTCGTAGATGTTTCTAACAGTAATGCAAGTTTCTTAAAAAAAAAACGCATTATATAATTGTTCAAAAAATAACTATGTGGTATCATAAAAAATATCATACGGGATGTTATCACGCGGATAATTGTATAGTTATAAGATAAAATTTTCCGACTTTAAAGCAGCCGACATAGCGCAGTGGTAGCGTGTCGGACTATCATTCAAAAGGTCCCGGGTTCGATCCCTGACGGCGGCAATCATTCTTTCCGACTATTTGTCTTCCACCAATTGGTTGAAAATCGTAGACCTATGTGGAATAGCAGCTGGAGGCTAGGAAAGGATTTAATGGTTGTACTGGTGTGAGAAATGCCGGGAATCCATCATTAGGTGCTCCAGCCGCCACGATATAACTGAAAGATTGTTGAAAGCGGCGTTAAACCCCATTCAAACAAAATTTAAATCTGACTATAAACAACTTTGGTGTGAATTGTTTGATTAAAGTTCTCAGAAAGTGTAACCCGTACTTGTCTCTGTTGAGATGTCATTTTTGACATATTCGTTTATCAAATTCTGCCATTTTCGGGAGAATGGCTGTTAAAAGAAGTGTTCTTGTCTTATTCTTTTTTAAGTGAATTATCCCTTCAATCTGAAACTCTGGGTAAACCTATGTGAGATAGCAGTCGGAGGCTAGGAGAGGGTGTAATGGTAGTACAGGTGAAAGAAATACCAGGAGTCCATTGTTAGGTGCTCCGACCGCCGCGATATAACTGCGAAAGTGTTGAAAGCGGCGTGAAACCCATTCAAACAAGCAAACTGAAGCTCTGGACCTTCTTTGTTATTTTGTTAGAAATTTACAATGTCACTTACATAGATACACAGATCAATTTTCAACTTTTAGAAGTTCTAATTTCAATGCGTTTATTCCATTGAAATATCGTGAAATCGACAATTTGAAGTATAAAGGTTTTCAAGGAATAATTTCGGAAAATAATTGAATGAATCGGACGAGCGAGTTTGGAAAACGTGACCCGTCACGCCAAAAGGAACCATCTGGGCAGTGCGTAAAGTCTCGACCCTTGTCAGACTTGGCGTAATGCGAATACTAACTAGAGTCTATTCTTTTCGCACTTAACTTATTTTCTGAATCTAGAATAATCAATCTACACTCAGTGAAAGGCTTTTTGAAATTCGCCCTCTGTTTGGCCTGAACTAGAACCAATCTCTTTTTCAAATGTTTATGCTTCAGAGTTCCAAGATGGTCCTTTTTCGCGTGAGGGGTCACAAGGGAGGTCCTGGAATGTCGTCCAGTTCTTTTAAATTGTTTGTATATATCATACAAATAATTTTTCTTCAACCAACGAGAACACTCTTTTTTTTATAAAAGACATTTGGAAGTAAACAAGAATATTTTAGCAGACACAATTTGCGATGATCTCAGTTTGGTTAGTGTACATCGTTTTTTTTTCCATTTTTGATATCGACAATCACAATGCTGTATATAACTGCGGCGTCGAGTACTGAAATTGGTAGTTACTAAGTTACTAAGCTCAAATTTGGATTAATTGTTCTTCGTCCATAAACACTAAATGTTCTGAATCACAAAAGGGAATTGTTTAATATTTGCTGAACGAACTTTCAATAATACAGTTATTTTTATGCATGCAAACAAAATCGTTTCTGTATCAAAATGCATCAAACCAACAAAATAAGTTCGTTATTGCTTAATGAATGTGAAATTGGTAGGATACATTTTTGGACGGATAAAACGAAAGGACCTAATTTAATAAATAGCAATCAATCGTACGAATCCGTACGATATGTTCTTATACCTCCTTGAAAACATAACATCTAAATTTCTTAAATGCTTTAACAGGTACAATTGGGGATGACCTCAGCTCGGTTAGTGGGCAGCAATTTACTACGTTCGATGTCGACAATGACAATGCTGTATTCAATTGTGCCGAGTATGGTGGTGGATGGTGGTTTAATGGTTGTTTCCGCGCAAATTTGAATGCAGACTATACAAACGGACCTTCGATTCTTCCTGGTTACGGTATAGTGTGGGTGTCTTGGAGGGGATGGGACACTTCACTTAAAGAGACCAGCATGAAAATTAGAGAGATTTTATAATAAACAATAAAAAAATGACCAGAATATCCTTTGTTTTGAATATGTGTATTAGGAATTAGTTTTTTTAACTTTTTTAACTTTTTTTGACTACAAATTACAGTTACAGTTAGTTACATCGTAAAATTAACATTCGCCTCAATCAAAACCATTCTAAATCGCTCACTCATCGATCCAATCATTTATTCAAAACACTCACTCAAACCATTCAAAAACGCTCAACCCCATTGAAAAATATAGAATGAACAGCATTAATCAAAATATTTTTTGATAGAAAGAAATCGCGATTTCACTGATATAACTCAATTTTTTAGCGCCTCATAGGTTCTTGAAGAAATAGGAAGCCAAGAATAGAGCTTGTATGCGTTCTTTATCAAAGGGAGTTAATCAATATCGCCAATTTTGTTCATCCTGAACAAAATTTGCGATATAGGATTATCTCCCATTAAATTCACTCAAAACCCCTTTCTCAAACCCATTCTATTTCATTCCTAAATCATTCCAAAATCATTCTCCTTGCCAATTTCACAATGTTGTTAACTGTAGTAACATCGTGAAATTGTCCAATCGATCGTCTTGATCAAAACTATTCCTAACCGCTCGTTCAATGCTCTATTCATTGCGTTCAAAACACGCACCCAAAACATTCAAAAGCGCTCACAAATGTTAAAAACACATTGAAATTGTTCAAAACGATAGAACTTTCATTTCAAATCCATCAAATCTTTCCATGACTTAAATGGCTGGAGCGGCTTTTGAAGCGTCTGATTGGTCTTTGAAGACAAACAACCACAACAGGAAGTGGAATTCAATACGGGGAAGTAATAAAATATCGCTAATTTCGCTTATATCTATTATTTGCCGTTAAGTTCGATCCCCGACGGCGGCACTCATTCTTTCCGACTATTTGTCTCTCACCAATGGGTTGATAATCGTAGACCTATGTGAGATAGTGGCTGGAGGCTAGGAAAGGATGTGATGGTTGTACTGGTAAGAAAAATACCAGGAATCCATTGTTAGGTTCTCCAGCCGTCGCGATATAACTGAAATAATGTTGAAAGCGGCGTTAAACTCCATTCAATCAATCAAACAATTATTTACCGTTGAGCCTTACTGTTGCAACATAATCGCATTATATTGTACACATTTCCCATCAATACCGTTTAACATCAATTTGTACATTAATAAGTCGCAATTGCTAACGTCAAAAACTTTCCTTTATTATGTTAAAGCTGAGAATACTTTTGAGTTGTTATTCGCGATACTGTTGAGTGTAAACTCGCGGTCCTCACATGATCTGTTGCGTCTAAAGCCATTTTTCTTCTGATATGATATTGATGTAAGTATTCCAAAATACGCTTATTCAATAATCCTGTTTAGAGTTTAATAACCCACGATGGAAAGGGTTTTACTCCTGTATTTCAATGGAATCCGTTGATCTAATTGAGTATCTTCTCGGTATTTGACATCTTATCGCTTTGCACCACTGTCAAGAATTAGCCGACGGAGTTCTTTTAATACGCAAATCACGGATGAAAATTGAAGTAAGGCGTATGAAATATTGTCTACACCCGAATCATTTCTTCGTTTTTCGGATTTCATTTAGAGTTCGATTTGTGGATCTGATATCTACGTTTCTAACATAATTTTATGCAATTTTACTTTTCTTTTTTCCACTTTTCGTAAACATTTTTACGTCAATGATTTCTGTTCGGCCGCATTTAGTACTTCCATCGGAATAGTGTACACATTTCGTTTTGGTCAGAGAGATTTGATCTTTTCGCAAAAATTCGCTTCGATTATTTGTTTTCATAGATTCGATAAATTCGCTATATGCTTGTTCGCTCTAACGTAAATATTAGTCGAATTTCTATCGTTTCTGTTTAAAGCATTTTCTTTTTCATTCCCGTGATATTGTATAATCCATGCAAAGAAGAAATTTTATTCGCACTCAGCATTGCTCATATCTGAACATAGTTCTGATAGAGTTTCGATCCAGTATGGTTCTGAGTACTTGTGACTTTTTCTTATCTTATTTGAACCCTCGTAGTTTGTCACACGGTTCTCTTGTTCACTATCCACTATCGAGCAATTTCCTACATACTGATAATCTATATTTCCTTTTTTCCCCGAATTGATCATTTTATGATTAAATTCACATATTGGGATTCGAGACAAATCACTATCAATGAAGTCTCTGGTTATATTATTGTAGCAGATGACCTTCTAATCAGATTGAATTTGTGTTCTTTATCATCGTAAAGAGAACATAGAGAATTTGTATACTTTTTATTAGTTTGTTCAACGTGTGATTAAATTTTCTTTTATATAGATATACTAGACACCTTCCCATCTTCAAATGAAAACAACTCATTAATATTCAAATTTAACTTTTTAGGAACAAGGGGCCCGTTTTACTAAACGTCTTACGAAAAAATTGATCGTAAGTCAAAATCACAAACTGTCCCAGAAGTTTTCATTCATTGTTAGAATCTGCTTGCAATTTCTCATTGGAATCGTCTTCTAAAGACGATTTCAATGTGATAATGCACGGCAGAATTCCAGATTTTGTTACTACTGTAGAAGCAATTGTAATTTTTGACTTGCGCAAAACTTTATCGTAAGATGTTTAGTAAAATGGGCCCAAGGTCACGTAATGAACTCTCTGTACCGACAATTAGGACACATATTAAATGCTTTCTCTTGTAAAAGACCAAAAGGACAGTGAATTGACTTTTCTTCAAAAAAGAAAACAGTCGATTTCTCTTGTAAACGATCTAATTGCTTATTTGATAAATGTACACGTTGTGTAGCATATTTTAACATTTTTCATTAAAAATGCTTCTTTTCTTGTTGTTATTGTTTGATATAATTTTCTCTTTAGCAGCACATGAACGCAAGTATTTTTGTTTAATTGTG
Organism: Fragum whitleyi; assembly: GCA_948146395.1. NCBI lineage: Eukaryota > Metazoa > Mollusca > Bivalvia > Cardiida > Cardiidae > Fragum > Fragum whitleyi. Next base: position 40,230,087 of record OX411553.1, read on the forward strand.
ATTCTACTAAAAAAATTGACAGATAAATTGTTGCTTGATGAGTAATTAGACGCGTAGTATTTTATTAAAAGTATTCTTTTGCGTAAAAGTGTTGCCATTAAAATTATATGCTCCAAGAAAAGCTTCGATTCAGATTTTAAATTTGAATATCCATGGCCAAAGTCATGATATTCATCTTTTATATACTGCTGAATTAAAGTTATGGACCAGTGAAATAATCACTTGTCATTTCTTGAAAATACATTGCAACAATTTCAACTTTTGCAAGAACTGAGTTCAATGATATGAATTTTGAGAACTGCAATCAAAATTGCCAATAAAGCAGTTTTAAATTTAGACGAATCGTCGAAATTACCCTACCCCCTTTCGTAAAGCTGCAAAAATCTGTTGATTTTGGTAAGCTCTCGGCAGGGTATGTTAATCATTTTCTGAAAACCATTTAATGTTTAAAGGAAACATTGAGTAAGCAGAGTTCTGTTTTTTGAGTTGCTATCCACACCATCTGCAAAAATGGAAGAGCTGATAAACACCAGCTGGTGTAAGTTCTTTTCCCGTTTCGGCAGCGAAGGATATCCAATAGGTCACTTTTCAGCAAAAAGTCAGTTGATCTGGCTCAATAGTTCATCTTTACCATTACTATGCTTATGTCCAGACTCACATTGAGAAATAAAGTGTGAATTGGAGTCCAAAATGACGATGATTGGTGTGATCTTGAATAACAGTTGACCTCCGATGCAGGCCCTTTTAGCGCAGGAAACGAGTCTCAGTCACGCAACATATGGTAATGATGGGGGCGCTGCTTAGACTGTCTATCAATGATATACGGGTGTTGGATTGGTAACGTAGAGCACGAAGCTGACTGTAGAGAAGGAACCTTCGATCTGAACATCTAGACCGCCCGACCGGAATTGCTTATCAGGTGAACCGGTAGTTGGAAAATGTTCATGTTGCCACCGAATCACAAAGTGGCTTATTGTTAGTCGTCTGGACAGTTTTCTGTCTGGACAAACATATTGAAGCCATGTGAGAGCCTAGTCTAAATACGACGTTCCCAGTTTGATCATTTGAAGCATGTCGAACAGAAGCTCCAAACGGCGCCACAAAGATCCCCTTAGTTCACCATTTTGTCGAAATGTGTTCAGTTTAATCATCGAATGCTCCTGCAAAATGTTAAACATTTCCAACACTACTGATTCTACAGCTAAATTAGAAAAAAACTTTCAACGGATATTTTCTGGTTGTGCCATATTTTAAAGGGCCCTAGGAGCACTGAAGTTGTTCTCCGTTATTTGCAAAACAATGGCTGTCTATTGCAGCAGATGGTAAAGCATCAGAAAAACACAATTTGCCTCATCTATTTTCTTTCATGGTTTAGCATAAAACTTCCGACTGAAGATATGAAAATCAGAGGCCGGCCCTTAACTTTAGTTCGGCAGTATATTTTTCTTTACCAACAAAACAAATCCCCTGTGTTAGTCTGTCGGAAGAACTCAAAATACAAAAAAAGTACAACAATAAACGTGCACTACGGTCTTGATAAAGTAGTTTTGGAATTTAAAATGGGTGGCGTTAAAATGTATAATCGAGTTGATGCCACTTGATAGATACATCAAAGATTATTGTAGGACGTTTTGGCCACAGACGTTTTGAAAACAATGTTATTTTGGCCAAATATCTATTGGGTATAAAATCGTATATAACAATTAAACATTATTCTTTATTTATTTCATCTTATTTAACTTCTTTTCAAAATGAGGAGTGTAGTTGCAAGATAAAAATATTACACCACCAACAAATTTGTGTGAGAAAAGGAGTTGATTTCTTTAAAGAACTTAACGTTTTTGTCCAAATATTTGATCGATGTATTAAATTGCGTGAGTTTTTTTTAGCCGCTCAAAGGAGCTATTGTGATCTATCAATGTCCGACGTCCGTCTGTCCATCTGTCCGTCAACTTTTTCTTTAAACGACATCTCCTCCTAAACTTATGAGTCATAATCAACCAAACTTGGTTTGGGTGGTCCCTTGTAGAAATTGCTAAAATGGAAAGGATCCGTGCCATTTCACGGGAAAAGTGGCCTTAATGAGAATTTTGTCAACAATTTCTTTAAACGACATCTCCTCCTAAAATTATGAGTCAAAATCAAACAAACTTGGCAGAAATATTCCTTGGGCAGTCCCTTTTAAAAATTGCTAAAATTGAAAGGATCCGTGCCATTTCACGGGAAATGGGAATGGTCTGTGCCATATCACAAAAAAAGGGGCCTTAATGACCATTTTTTGTTTACACTCTTGAAGCCAAAAATATGGTCTAATCATCTTGAAACTTGGTCAGAATGTTTATTTAGGTCATGAGGATGAATTCTTTTGAAAATGGGGAGGATCCGTACCATTTCACAGGAAAAGGGGCTTTAAAGACAATTTTCTTGTAAGAGCTCCAGACGCATGGAATATGGTCCAATCTTCATGAAACTTGGTCAAAAATGTTAACAAGGTCACAAGAATGAACTCTGTTGAAAATGGGAAAGTTCATGCCATATCACAGGAAAAGGAGTCTTAATGATAATTTACTTGAAATATCAGGTGAGCGATGTAGGGCCTCATGGTCCTCTTGTTTCATATTAATTTCGCATAATATTAATTGATCAATAGATTTTATTATGAAATCTTTATTGTTTGTAATTTACATATTTAATATGGAACTATCCTATTTCCCATTTAATATCTCTTAATCTCTTTTAAATTCTTTTTAATGATCAATGGAATATTGAATTTCACGAATTTGCTCTGATCTACATGTAGCAATTTCTATTTAATATAAATGGTATTCTAATATTACTTGTTGACAGTTGATTTAAATTGATAATAATGGTCAAAAGAAATGATATTGAGTGAATAAACGCATCAAAATGGTTAAAATATCAAATTTATCGTCTAAATGACTAAACTCAACTATAACATATTTAAATTTTCATATATAAACTTATCCCTCAAACAAATATTTTATGGCCAAAAGGTCCTATTTTGAAAATTATTGTGGCTAAAATGTCGATGGCCTTAATATCCTGGCCAAAACGCCCGTCTAACGTCAAAGATAAAATATAGAAAAGGAAAATGACAAAAATGGAAATTGTCTGTTTTCGCAAGAGGGTTGGGAATTCGTTTGTTTTGAAGTGTTGGAATCTTTCACAGAAAGATTTTTCTTCAACTGATGGACAATTGAAGGATCAAAAGAGAAGCTTTGAAGTAAGCAAGGCTATTGCTCATACTGACAGTAATATTAGGCAAGACAAGGATTTACAGCAAATGGCCCAATCATGGACTGCTGTCATTCATAATTTGGCCTACTTCGCGGTAGAGAAATTACCTCGTATTTTATATATGATACGGGTGTTTTTACACTAGTGCATTGACTATGCAAATGAGTTAAGAAAGAATATTTTTGTTTGGAAAATGACGTCAAAATGGATTTGCTGACGTCATTTCGCAAACGACGTTATATGTTTCGCGGTATAACTTGAATCGATTGGTATCGTAATTCCCCTTTTTATTCACAAAACCGGGTCATATAATTAATAGAATAATAAATTTATGCTCATTTTACCCCGATTTTTTTAAGTCGCCATATAAAACATATTTCATGTTTTTGTTATTTATAGATGACACGGTTAATAAATGCGGTATTCAATGACCACTCATTCAATATCCTTTATTTATTAAAATTATGGTCAGCTGAGGGATGTACAGAAAAGCTTTGATTCACGCATACACATTGCTCAAACAGACAGTAATATTAGTGCAAAGCAGGACGACAACAAAATGGCCCAATCAGGGACCGCTTTCATTTATGAAAGCACTAATATCGTCAGTACCTTTATCAATGTTTCTATAAGAGTATGCGCTGAACTTTGCGATTGCACTGATGCCATCTATAATATGACTTACGTCCATGGGATGAAATATCCCCGTTAAATATTTTTGATTTTACATGGATGTCATTTCTCAAACGGCGTTATATGTTTCGCGAAATAACTTGAATCGATAAATATCGATAAATATTCCTCCTCTCATTGATAAAATTAGGTTATCATTAAAAAAAACAATATTAAACTTGTGCTCATTAAATTGTCCTAAATTTTGGCCACATTATAATAAGAATATCAAATGTGTGCCGATACAATACTGAATCTATTAAACTCGTAATCTTAAACGATAAAACTCGACAAAGCCTCGTTTTTATCGGTAAATAGATAACTCGTTTAACAAATTCAGTTTCAATGACCACTCATTCACATCCTCTGATAATTCAATTCATGGACAGCTAATGATGTATATAGAAGCTTTGCAGTACGCATACCAATTGCTCATACTAACAGTAAAATTAGTGGAAAGCAGGACGAGAATTGACAAAACACGACTCTCCTTGGCTGCTTCGATCAAGTCGATATTCTGCATCTGCGGCAGCTCGTTTAGAGGCATAACACCCTGGAAGACGAATTCAACCACAACTTGAGAGATGATGAAGTCGAACCCAAGGATACTGCATCTGTAGCTACGTGCTTTTGAGTCTCCCTTTCGTTCTAGCACCCCCAGTGCACTTACAATTGATGTGTATGCAGCTTTGAAAGTGTAAAGTGCGTAAGCCAGACATGCCCATCGCGTCTCACACAAACTTTGAAGACGTGTTCTCTTCCGCATCTCTTCCTGTGCCACGGGATCGTTGTCAAGTTCATCTTTATAAGCAAAATGACGTTTGGCAGAGTACTTGGAAGCCAATACGGTATGCTGTACTGTGTCCAACAAGTTTCTGATGTGTGCCTCTTTACAGGCACGCACAATTGACAAATTAAGGCTACGGGCTTTGCAGTGCACATACATTGCTTTGGGAACTACTTGCTGGACCCGAGCTTGAACACCTCGATGACAACCAGACATATTACTGGTCCAACATAACCTTGTCCTCTCATCTTGGAGATGTCTTATCCTGCCTCCCGCTGCCCCTCAATAAACTTGTTAAAAAGAGCCTCTCCTGTTGTAAATTCTGCTTGCACAAAGCTCACAAAGTCTTCAAGCACGTCCTGTTCAGTTTCAAAATAACATCTTACACACATAGCAATGTGTTCCATAGTGCTCGCTTCAGTAACCTCATCTGCGAGAAATGAATAACAAATAGAATTATTGCACTGCTGAACTATCTTGTCTTTAATGTTATTTCCCATCAAAGTGATTAATTCATTTTGGATCATAGGCGAAGTGTAAGTTACTTTAGATTTAGAGGACAGGTGTGTTTTTAGGATTTCATCTCTGTTGGCCTTGTCTTTCAACAGGACAGTAAAGTTACTATTGTTGTCATCATGACCTCTTAGTGAAATGTTTTGTCGACCACAAAGAATGATGACCTCTATAACAGATCTAAGCACCTGTCTATTTTTAGCAACAGTTTCGACTTCATTTCTCGAAAGTTGTGCAGTAATGCTTGCTTGTTTCCCTTCGATGATTTTCATAAAACTAATAGCACTTTCGCAGCAGCTATGATGACCCGACCAGGCTCGGTATGTCGCTTGACGTACTTGTCAAGGTTAGACCATTTTGATACTGAGGTATTGAGAATGTTTTCTCCTTTGAAGATGAAGCACCAAACAAAGTACAGGAAGCACAATACACTGGATTCTCGGAAACTGATTATCGAAGCCAGTCATACTTCTCTAGCCAATCTACCGAGAACTGACGCTTCGTTCCATACTCAGTACTGAAATAATGAAAATAAAAAATAGTGTACGAACTTGAAAATGAACAACTTTGCAACCAAATACATAAAAATCCGGAAAGCAGGGAAGCAAATGATTCCATTTTAAAAGTATATATATCTAGTATCGTATCGAAAAAAGTATAGTGAATATTATAGTAAACATGTCATAGAGAGCTAATTTAATCATAATGGAACCAACTATCGAACAAATGGCAGTATATAGAAGCATAATATGGGTGTAGTGTGGTGGTAGAGCGTCGGCCTCTTGACCCAAAGGTCCTTAGTTCGATTCCCGGGAGCGGCTATCGATTTTGGTTCTTTCATTGGCCCACACATTCGAAGCGAGTACTAGTGAATTTTTCAAGAAGTAGACTCGAGCAGGATTAATCTAAGTTGTAAGAACTTGTTTACCAATCGATGTTAAATAAAAAGGTTTAAACCAAATTAATATGGGTGTACAATCGAGTGGTAAGAGACGGGCTTGCGTCTATTCCCACATGTAGCACTCACGAAAAGACCTAAATATAAACCATCGATTTTGAGACCTCAGGACTGTGTTTAGAGATTTTAATGGTATTTTTCTATACAATACTGGTTGACTTTACTACAATTTTCTACTGATCTGCAACCGTTATTCATATCTTTAAACCAAATGAATCAGAATCAGTTTACCTTGACGGAAACTTTAAAGTTTAAGCCCCTTCTTTGCTGTTTTGCAGCACTTTCACTTTTATCGAGTCATCTGAAGGCTCAGCCTTTGTTAACCTCGCTGGATCAGGATACAAGTCATCTGGACTGTAGGCAATCCCCATCAGCTCATTTTTATCTAAAGACATAGGCTCGGTTGCATCGGTGCCTTTGCATACAGCCCAGATTTTGGACCTACGCTGAAGAAGCTGTCAATTCCCTTCTGTGCCATATTTCTTGCGTAATTAGAATCCGGGAGATTAAATTGTGGCTCATATTGTGGTCCATGTATGAAATCGGAATATTTTTTACCTTTATGCGCTTCCGTAGATCAAAAAATGATGAGCGTTGTGTTTACCAGAAATGTTTTTTTTTTTTTTAAATCCATGTATCAATATAACGAATCTACTAAGAAGGAACTATTTCAAATGCAGATTAATACGACAAATGCACTCGATGTACAATTAATGAACAAGTAATGGAATTGGCGTTGGAAGAATTCCCTGAGAGTCAAACGCTTCATTTAGCACGTGGGTTATATTATGTCAAAAGCATCAAGGTTCCCGTTAAAGATGACGTTGAGTTAAAAAAGGGCGGAGTTTTATGTGCACAAAAAGAAACGCATGAGATATGAACTTTATTGCGAATAAAGTATAATGTAATTTCTTCTTATTTCATATATGCGTTTTTCGCTACCGTGTTATGATGTAAACTTAAACCAACTTCGATTCGGTCACTTAAATAAAGTACGAAAAGTATTGCTTAAGGTACCCCGACACAATTTGACACTTGTTCAAATTTTTATCTAATTAATATATTTTGTAGAGTGTACCTTTACGATAACTTGACAAAAAAAATCAGCAAAGCTTTCTATGCATTTTTCGGAGAAAATTGGAAATTTTGAAACACCATATTTTCTTGCAAAAATGCTGAGAAACGGACGATAAGAAGCTGAATGATGACCTTCAATGTTAGTGAGTTGGTATACATGATTCATTGAATACAAGGAATTGTAAAATATTGGATAAGTAACATTTACAGGACGAAAATGCAGGAAAAAACGTTCTCGAAAAAATACTCTTTTATTCACCGGAATCTAATTTCTATTTTAAAATCAACAAAAATAATACACCTGCATTAAATTTAGTTGAAGTTATATGATAGAAAATAAGTTTAACATAGAAGATATAGTAACGGTAAAATAAAGTAGGTGTATCCATGCTTTTTTGGCAACTTGACTTTCCATTAAACCACCAACACTCCTAATTCAGGCGCTCACCATCTTCGTATTCTGGTAATAAATACAGTTAGTTACATGGTGAAATTGACATTCACCTCAATCAAAAACATTCTAAATCTCTCACTCAGCGCTCCAATATTTCATTCCAAACACTCACTCCAACCATTCAAAAACGCTCAAACCAATTGAAAAATATAGAATAACTAACGTCATTCAAAATTAATTTTGATTGAGAAAAATCATGATTTCACTGACATAATTCAAATTGTTAGCGTCTTATAGGTTCTTGAAGAAATTGGAAGCTATGTATAAAACTTGAATGTATTTTTCATGAAAGGGAGGTAATCAATATCGCAAATTTTGTTCATCCCGAACAAAATTTGCGATATAGGATTACCTCCCATTAATTCACTCAAAACTCGATCCACACACTCATTCACTTTCATTCCTAAATCATTCCAAAATCATTCACCTGGTCAATTTCATGATGTTGTTAACTGTATCCGTAAGACAAGAGTTTGATAACATTTGCTGTTACAAAGCATTTACCTCATTGATGTGTGTGTGTGTTTGTAGTTTTATAAGGTCCCTCCGTGCTCGAAGCATATATGGTATGGACCCCAGGTTGCAACCCGTCAACCTGTTAAAGAATTGATTTGTTATTCTAAAAGGATTGAATTTGTGATAAGAAATGATGCTATGAGTTCAGATAATCCAAATTTGGAATTTTGAAGCCCAAAGTAATGGGTACTTACTGCTAATTCAGCCGATGTTAGTACCCAAATTAATCGTTGTTACGGGAGTGTTATGAATGATAAGAAATCATTCATTATGCTGAGGAGCTTTTATAGGTCTTCAATCATTGCTTTCATTCTCTCGCTTTCTTTTGATTTAAGGTAAAATTGTATAATGGTATAGAAGATTATATCAATCGAATTTATTCAGTTTACACAAGTTCAGATTTCAAAACCCTTGTTTGTTTATAGTAGTGTTTCATTCCAACCCCCCTTTTTTTGTTTGTTTTATAGTAAATAATAGTTGGCGCTTTTGATTTTTGTTTTTTGTATTTTTTAGGTTAAACATATCACATACATATAAACAAAATATTACCACCACCGAAAAAAAGCATCATTTTTGACACCGGCAATTTCTATGTACATTACTTGTGTGTATTTTAACCCTGTCCTATTACCACTCCGTACTTTTAGCGGAGCACCCAACAGAGGGATTCTCGGCGCATATGACAAACTTTTTTTCATACATATATGTCCTTATTTATCATTTTTATTAAATATGTTTCAAATCATTATATACGTGCGCGAATCTTCAATCTGACTTATTACCACTCCATACTATGACCTGAAGCTCCCAACAGAGGGATTCTCGGCGTATAAGACAAACTGATTTCTTTATTTATCATTTTTATTATATTTGTAATACATCATTATTTACATGCGCATTTTTTTAGCCTAGCTTATTACCACTTCATACTATGATTGGAAGCTCCCAACAGGGGATTCTCGGCGTATAAGACAGACTTGTTTTCAACATATATATTTTCCTATCATGTCATTATAATCATTTTTATATATATTATTGCATATGTGTGAAAATTTATTGGATATTAAACTTAACATAGTGTACATAGTTAACCAGCTGCTTCAGTCAGTCTGGTAAATCATATCGGTAAAGTAGGGACAAATATTTCAAACTTTTTTGTGTGTCATTATAATCATTTTTATTTATATTATTGCATATGTGTGAAAATTTATTGGATATTAAACTTAACATAGTGTACATAGTTAACGAGCTGCTTCAGTCAGTCTGGTAAATCATATCGGTAAAGTAGGGAAAAATATTTCAAATTTTTTTTTTCTTCTCTCTCTTATTTTCTATATTCAACTAAACATATTGTACATAGTTAACCAGCTGCTTCAGTCAGTCTGGTATATCATATCGGTAAAGGAGGGACAAATATTTCAACTTTTTTATTTATTATTTTTTTAATTATTTATATTATATACATGGATGGTTAATGGGTTATTTAATTGTCTCACTTTCCTTAATTGAGGTTTAAAATGGGTGGGGACAAATACTTCTTTTACATTCCAATAGAGGGATTATAAATTGGATAAATGTGATAATCATTTTTGTATTGATGTGAGATTGATAGCTTAAATTAAAGTCAATGCCAGTAATATGGATTAACAGGGTCCCTGCGGTTTATTAAGCTATTAATAAGTTTGATATAACTCCATTATGTCATAATTGCTTATCTGATCACTTGGACAGCTGTGTTTGTAATTTAATCTTAGGACAAAGGTGTTTTATTGATGTGTGATTTCTTTAATTTATCTATCAAACACCCAAAACAACGCTAGCGCATTAATATTATAATTGGATTAAATGACAGCTTTGGTTGGTTGCTGATTCGTACATTCCATATGTGCTTAGTTAGATAGTGATATTATATTTGATTGACTTATGTGATTTTGTATATCTATTTTTTATTAAAGGAGAGATTTGAGAGACAATCTGGTTTCGGAGCAGCCACATGCTGACCTCCTTCCCCCTAATTCATTGCAACATAATCTGTATCTTCCCTCTTTTATAGTTTCTATTATTTCCGTTTTCATTACTATAATTATTTTAACCCTCCTGAAGCCTTTAATTACAAACTCTCATTGCATCTAGAGCCCTGGCAGTCATTTTATCCTAAGATCAGTCAGCACAAATGTGCAGTCTGATCCTAGTCCATTTCGTCCGCCTGCAATCAAGCTGTCCCGTAAAAAAGGGCAATACTGATTCGGATGTCTGAAATTCGAGCATTTTGTCCGGGATAATTTTCATCTTCAACAGGAAAAGGGTTAATACAATTATCTTTTTTTTTTAATTTCCAACAATGTACTTACAATTTATTAATTAAATCAATGTTTGTGAGATACTTTAACACAGCGTTTCTTGTTTTAACCGCTATTTTATTCTCTGGGAATAACAGAGATTTACGATTTATTACCGGTATATCTATGCTAAGAAGTACATTTCTTAAACTTATCCTTTTTTCACTGTAATATGGACATTCGATGAAAACATGTTCAAAGGACTCTATTTCTCCGCAATGTTCACAATTTGTTCTCGGATATCGCTCAGCTCCAAGACGACTGACTTTTAATCTTAGTTTTGTATAAACTGTATCTTCAACTTTGTTTTTGCTATATACCGTAATAGCTGAGGGGCGGTCATAAAATCCGAATTTGGATAGGTCGTTTTTTTCTGAACTCTTCTTTAGCTTTTTGTTCGATAAGATGGTACATTTCTTTTACGATTATTTTTATTTCATTTTTTTCACCTGATTGTGATCCTGATTTTGCAGTTTTATCCGCTATTTCATTTCCTATTATACCTACATGACTTGGGACCCAGACAAATGTAACTTCTAGACCCTTTTCCTCTAAAAATGTAATGGAGCTGAATATGCTATCCAGTAACTCTGGTCGTGAGTTTGATCTGCCTGACTGCATAGATTGCAATGTGCTAAGCGAGTAGGAAAAAATAGATATCTTTGGTGTTTTGAATAAATTTGAGTCCCTAGTCTTGAGCCACTCGAGTGCATAGTTTATGGCGCTCATTTCACACGTATATATTGATACCCTATGGTCAATCTTTAAGCCCTTATTAAATAAAACAGAATTTTGTTCGTCAAAAATAACTATACCAGCTCCTGCTAAGCTCCTTTCTTGATCTTTGCTTCCATCAGTATATATTTTCATATAGTTTCTGTACCTAGATATATGCTCCTTTGTCTTGTGCAAATGATGCTCAGGGTTCTCCTTTTTCGATATGTGTTTTGTTAGTTCGAAGTCAATGTTTGGTTTTTTCATTGCTGAGGAATCTGAATAAAACGGCTTTGTAAGATCATTTGCTTTCAAATGATATTTTGAAGTCAAGTTCAGAATTTCCTGAGAATAAGGGTGTTTAATTGATTTAACATGTTTGGGATTGAAGAGGAATATAGGGTCTTCTTCAATTTTTTCATTGATCGGCAGATTTGATCCATGTCCAATAGATCTTGCCCAGTATTTTAGCATATTTACTTTTCTATGTAAATGCAACGGTAGCTCGCTACATTCAGCAATCAATGTATTAATGGGTGTATGTTTGGGGCAATTTGTAATGACTCGAAGGGCCTTGTTCTGAATTTTTTGAAGTTTATCTAGTTCACTGTTTGTTGCAGAATTGTAAACAATAGAGCCGTAATTAAGTTTTGATTTAATTAAACTTTGGTAGATATTAAAGAGCGATTTTTGTCCGATCCCCAGCTATGTCCTTTGATTGAACGTAGGAGATTGATGTCTTTATCTATTCTTTTGGTAAGATTATCAATATGCTCTTGCCATTTCAAATACTTATCAAAAGTGAGCCCTAAAAAAAGTCGCAGATTGGCTATATTGAAGCACATTTTTGCCTAATTTCAGTTTTGGAAAACCAGGCTTATTTTCTGGTGGGGATAAATTCGATTTAAGATGGAAAATAACTACTTGCGTTTTAGTAGGATTTATAAGAAAACCATTTTCTTTGCTCCAGTTTTCAATTGAATTTAGGGCCTTTTGGGCCTTTTTTACAGCTAATTTTGGACATTTGGACTCTGTCCATATTGCCCCATCATCAACAAACTGAGACAACTGTACATTGTCAAGGATGTTAACTTCCAGTCTATTATGACTTTCAATTGTATCCCTCAATGAATTCATGACCAGAGAAAATAAAATAGGAGATAATACACTGCCCTGGGGACATCCATTTATTGTTTCTACGGTTTCGGATATTTGATATTGATATCTTACTTTTAACTTTCTACACTCTAGAAAATCTTTTATCCAGTTTAAAAGTCTACCTCTAATGCCTATCTTTTGAAGATAAAGTATGGCACCAGAATTCCAGAGTTTATCAAAGGCAGCCGTTAAATCTAGAAATACAGCAAGTAGAAAATGCTTACTCTTTTGTGCTCTCCGAATATCAGTTTCTAGTCTTGCTAGGTTATCATCACATGAATGTCCTTGTCTACAGCCTGATTGGTATTTTGATATTAAATTGTTCTTTTCTAAATGATTGCATAATCTTGGTTTTATCATTTTTTGCATAAGTTTTGTGAAGGTACTTGTGAGTGATATGGGCCTATAGGAAGATGGGTCATTTTTAGGTTTATTGGGTTTTAGAGGGATAATTATTGCTTCATGCCATGAGTCAGGAGTTTTACCTGTTTTCCATGATTTGTTGAATAGATTTAAGAGTTCAGATTTAGCATTAGATGACAAATGTTTGAGGACTGAATAATGAATTTCATCTTCGCCAGGGGCTCCATTTTTGCAGTCTCGCAATGCTTGGTCCAATTCAAACATAGTAAATTCAGCATTGAAGGGTAAATTCTTACCCTCATCAGCTTCCTGAATCGGATTAAAATTTTGAAGAGTGAGATTTGCTCTTGCTTTTTGTTCCAAGAAAATGGGATCAAAATTATTATTGCTACTGACATTTTCATAATGTTTAACCAAAAAACTTGCCTTTTCTTTTGAATCTGTTATTGCAATGTTGTTGATAATGAAAGGATGGTTTGTTCGCGGCGCAACTCCTTTAATCTTTCTTATAAATTCCAATACTTCTTTAGATTTTGTTTTGTCATTTAGCTTAGTGCAGAACTCTTGCCACCCTTTTCTCTTTGCGTGACGTATTGTGTATTCCGCTTCTTTTTTTGAATTAATATATAACGCCTTGTCTATCTTATTATTCGGCGGCACTCATTCTTTCCGACTATTTGTCTCTCACCAATGGGTTGATAATCGTAGACCTATGTGAGATAGTAGCTGGAGGCTAGGAAAGAATGTGGTGGTTGTACTGGTGAGAGAAATACCAGGAATCCATTGTTAGGTGCTCCAGCCGCCGCGATATAACTGAAATAATGTTGAAAGCGGCGTAAAACTCCATTCAATCAATCAACTATCTTATTATTGCTAAATCGTAGCCTTTTTCGTAGATTTTCTCTCTTTTTTATAGCGCTCGTAAATTCCTCTGTCCACCAAGGTACTTGGTTTCTTTTGGAATGAATTGATTTTGTTTTAGGTATTGTTTTATTCAAAACAGTTTCTAGTTTTTTATGATAACTTTTGAAGAATATTTCGATGTCTTCATTACAGCTGCTTATTTGAAAGTCTGTTTTACACTCATCTTTGAAGTTTTCCCAGTCTCTTTCTGAAGCCTTTTTGAAATTCCATTTAGTTTTACAGTTTTCAGTTGATACCTTTGATTTTTTTCTATATGCTATGTGAATTACAATCGGTAAATGATCGCTTCCGAAAGAGTTGTTAAGTATACTAAATTCACTGCTTGGCTGGAATTTTGCAGATATCAAAGCCAAGTCTATCGCGCTTTCCTTATTTCCAGCCGTATCTATTCTCATCACTTGGCAATCATTTAGAATATTCATTTGATCTGTTGAAAGAAATTCTAATAAAGCCTCTGCCTCGCCGTTATGTCTATAATCTCCTGGTGGATTCCAACATAAATGTTTAAGATTAAAGTCGCCGACTATAATGTTGCTATTACCTAGTTTATAGAGTATATTTGGTAAGTTTTGGCTAGTTATAACTTTTTTATCTATGACATGTAAGTTGTATACATCTACGTTATTGGTTTGACCAAAAATAGTGATGGCACATAACTCTATTTGGGGAGTAAAATATGTGTATTTTTCAATGAATTGTAAACCGTTTTTCACATAAATTATTAATCCCCCACCTGTGCCATGTTGTCTTATCTTATTTATAGGGTCTTGATATCCTTTAAGATTGAAGGGTTTGTCCTTTGCTTTATACCAGGTTTCTTGAATACAAATAATATCTATAGAATCTCTGCTGTTATTTATAAAGTTTTGAAGTTCATTATTTTAAGACTAGTTTTACCCTTGATTGATCTGGCATTCCATGACATGACGGCGAGTCCGTGTTTGTTATTTATGTTATAATTAATTCCATTATTCCCCGCCATGATGCATAGTTAATTTTAAATCATTATTTTAATAACAATATCAGTAAGTTTTTTTTTTCAACTATTGGCGGGGAGGAAAGAAACGGGGACGGAGGCCTTGAATTCTTTGTCGGGCCAAAAAGGGAAGTTGAAAGGGAATGTTTACCCCAGGCATCCACAGTTGTGGCCTTGGATATTGTGAAAAGTTTTGAACATTTTAGTTTTGATTTTGTTTTCTGTTTCTATGATTATTTGAAGAATTTGGCACATTCCACATTTGATTTGTTGCTTATTAGACGAGAGGGAGTTTTGTTCAGGTCCTTCATTTGTACCCTTATCATTTTTGCTGTCACTAATTAGTCTTTCAGTGATATGAGCACTTTTATTTTCATTATTTTTTACATTTTGCTTCATTTCGTAATTCTCAAACATACTGGTCTCTAGTACTTTAAGAATTTCATTTTCACTTTTTCCTACTAATTTTTTTGCTATTTGTTGCAAATCAAAGTCTGTTATCTCTTTTGTTCTTTTCCTAATTTGGAAGGATTTTGGTAGTTCTACTCCATCTGTTTTACATTTGTTTGAAAATTGCTGAATTGTTCTAGAGTTTAAGTTTTTAATTTTGTTTGTGTATCTATAAAAAGCTGGACATCCTTTGTAAGCAGCGCTGTGCTCTCCCGAACAATTAGCACATTTCTTGGAGTTTGCTTTACATTGTTCATGAGAATGATTGCCAGCACAGTGAGGGCATTGTAGTTCATTGTAACAGACATTTTTCATGTGTCCAAAACCCTGACATTTGTTACAACGGAAAACTGATCTTAACGCTGGCGAAATCTGGTGTCCGACAATATTCACTGGGAGATTTGGGGAGTCAAAAGTTATTATGAGATTATTGTCATTTCGACTTATGGTTACTTTAGAAACACCCTTAGAGTTTGTGATTCTATTTTGAATTTCTTGAATTTGTTGTTTGTCTTTGATTTCTATAACGCCCCTAGCTAAGATTGGTTTATCTTGAATGATTTTTAAATCAAATTTGCCGAACTTAAAGTTTTGAAGCTGTGCTAGTTTATCGTCCCTGATCTTTATTTTGATGCTTTTTTAAACATTATTAATGTTGCTCAAAATTTTAATGTAGCTGTCCCCAAATTCGTTCAAAAGGGCAGCATATAATTCATGCAATTTCCCAATTTGGGACCCCATAGAGCCAACCACCATCACTGTCAAAACAAGCCATACTGGCGATTTACATTGACTCTGGTTGGTGTTTGGGGTCCTTCTTTCGACATGTGTCCAGCCTTCTTCCTCCTCCACGTCAGACGTTTCCCCCTTTGACGGATTTGGCATGCTCGTTAGAGTCTGCGTAGTACCTCCTAAGTACATCTCAAGGGGATCCACAGACTCTACAGATTCAACAGAAGTATCTGCCAGCAGCAGTTGTTTTGCTTCCGGGGACCCGCATGACGAGGAAGAGGAGTCGGCCACTTCAGAATGGGGTCTTTTTTTCTTTCCTTTGATTTGGAGTGATAGGGGTAAGGAGGGGTTAACATAACATTTTCTGTAGTCATTTTTAGCTCTTAATTCAATCAAAATTTGAAATAGGGCAGGATTTGGTTTGTTACTGTGGGTATTAATATTTTGAGAAATGCTAGATAGGGTAATGTGAAACGTTAGTATTGGGTAATTATGAAATCAAACCAGTCTGTGGAACATCAACACCTGATTTTTCTTCTCTAATTCTCCAGGGTAATCCAAAAGTAATTTTCACAATATACCACATTTTTTTTATATTTTAATCACAAATTTTTATTTTAATTATATTATTTTATTAATTTCTAGAAATAATATCCAAAAAGTATCACAGCTTATTCCTATAGGTAACAATGAAATGGATTAAGTTATGTATTATTGATAAATAGTAATAATAGTAATAATATGACACTACGGGTGTCAGCGAGAGAATGTAGTCGTTACCTCATTGATATTTATGTATCTGCTATTTAAGTTTCAATCACTGATAATCCAGGTGCGTATGAAACAATTTAGGGGGATGGTGGGTTAGATGAAGACTCGTTTCTTTAAGGGTTCTTCTTTCATAACAAGACAAAATAAAATTGCGATCTCTTCACCTGTAATAAGTACTGAGAAGGAACGGGCTACTTCTTCTATACTTTTACAAAGCAAAATACATATGCAAGAAAGAATATATATTTATAATTAGCCAAATCATCATGCATATTCATCATGGGATGATGCATTTCAGGAAACAAACTTGAAGCGTCCGTGACATACTAAATATCTAAGTGCCATCTGTTGAAATTTGTAGAAAAATATTCAAATGACAAAATACAGTTGAAAGGTAATGCAATGACAGAGAAAGTTCAGGTTATAAGATTATTAGAAAAGAAAAACTTGTTTGCAACAAGAGTCTTCTCACTTTCCAAAAATTCGATTTCTTCACCTTAAATAATTACTGAGAAGGAACAGGCTTCTTCTTCTATACTTTTACCAAGCAAAATACATAATATTTATGCAAGAAAAAATATACTTATAATTAGCCCAATCATCATGCATATTAGTCAAGATGATGCATTTCAGGAAACAAACTTGAAGCGTCGAAACAGACGAAAGGTTATGTAATGGCAGAGAAAGGTCAGGTTATAACATTATCAGAAAAGAAAAACTTGCTTGCAATAAGAGTCTTCTCACATTCCAAAAAAGTATCCCGATTTTTTATAACATTCGCAATAAACGAAATAAACGTTCCCCATTTAAGCTTCTTTGGCAATGTTGACTACCAAGTTTAATTCTTATTGACCCTGTCGGAACAAGTACTTGTATCGTTGGAAAGGAAAAAAATCCGGTGTATCCATATTACACAATTTTAAGGGGTTTACAAGTTTAACCTCAGTATAAAATAATTTTCAGTTCATTGCAATATGATTTCGAAACAAAATAACAATAAAGTTAGAACACCAAAAGGCACGAACCTTCAATATAAAACATTACGAAATGGATAATTTTTTATTAAAGGGAGGTAATATGTTGTCGTAAATTCGAGTTTAGGTTTCCAATGGTGTCCGATAGCCTTAATAATATTTAAGATGCAAGTGTTTGTTGAATTCTGATAGCCCGTGCACTTTGTAGATAGCGAAACCCAAATTCAACTAAAATTCTAGGGGAAAAGCAATTCAACTTACATGAGAAAATCGAAAACCCCATTTCAAATTTAACATCGGTGGGTGGGGTGAATTTAATAAATTCGCCTCATTTACGCGAAAGAATGTCTGAAATAATGTTTCTTTACGTTTATCTAGCCTGCTTCTTTAAGGCAACGAAAGGATAATGATTTTAAGAAAACATAATGGTATTTCCTCGACTGAAATTTTACAATTTTCTTGCATTTCACTAGTTTTATGACTTTTTCAAAGTAAGGTTTGTGTCATCTTGTGTCTACTACAATCGTTATGTCGATCCTTTTCAACCAATCTTTTTACCAAAATCCTTCAGATTGATTGTTCTTTGCATGAAAGTTATGTTCTATTCAAGTCTTTTCCTGTAAATATGAGAAAATAAAGAAACATGCAGTGACCGATTAGAAGTTGGTTTTAGTTTAAATATGTTACATCCCTGTTTGAACAATCAGCAATTAACGCGTGAAGGTCACAACCAACAGGCTTACGCTCTTCGTTATACAGACAATGACCTAACCTTCAGTAACAGTCAAATGTTCTCAACTTTTGACTTTAACAATGACCACAATCCAGGCGTCAACTGCGCGGAGCTTAACCGGAGCGGATGGTGGTTTAATCGATATTTTGCAGGTCATATCAACGGTCGGTGCTTACAAATTGAAAGGACAAGTGGTGCAAATGGTATCATATGGAATCATTGGAAAAGAAATGAAAAGCAATAGTATAGTAAAGAACAACCTCACTTAAGATAAGTGAAAAGTGTGACCCGTTTTGTGAATAAGGGCCATCTGGGAACTCCGTGAAATAAACACTTAAAAAGATAGATTGGTCCCATTAATGAAGAGAGTATTTGTTGATTTCATTGATGTATGAAACTAAATTCGTAATCATACTGTTTGAATACGCGAAGCTGGTCGCTCAAATGAAATGTTTTGGTTGCACTAGTGTGAGAAACAACAGGAAGTCTAGGATAAGTGCACAAGTCACCGCGATATAGCTGCACATCCAAAATCAATCAATAAATCAAGCAATTGATCAATCAATCAAATAATTCTTTAAAAAAAACAATTGCGATTATCAAGCTTTGTTGAAATCGTTAAAGTCTTTAATTATTCAATCTAGTTTCAGCCAACCCTTCAAAAAATATGATATTTTCTAAGAGAAAAATTATTGAATTATTCTATTTCATTATATAGTTTTATAATGATCTAGCTTTTCTTTTTTAGATCGATTCAAATGAAAAAAACAGTCTTTTATGAATGACAATCAGTGTCACTAGAGAGCCGTATCCAGCGGAAGAGCTTGTCCATGCGCTTTCTGTGATTATACATGTGACCCATCACGCGAAAAGAGACCTACTTGGAAGTGCGTAAAGTGTCGACCAAAGTCATACTGAGCGGTTTTTTGTACTTTACTAATTCTCTGAATCTAGAAAATAATCAATCTACCTTCCTATGAAAGAATTTTTGAAAAGCGACCTATATTCAATCTCTTTTCAAACAAATTTTCACGGAGTTCCAAGATTGTCCCTTTTCACGTGACGGGTCAGATATATGTATTCCGTCGCCTCAAAAATGGCCTTTTCGGAACTCTGTGAAAGAGAGAGAGTGAGAGAGAGAGAGAAGGACGGGGGCAGAGGGTAGGATGGTGAGAAAGGGAGAAGGGGAGGTAGGGAGAGACATACAGAACAGAGAGAAAAACTACTTGTTTGTAAAACCGGTTGAAGAAAAGTATTTATTTTCCTTGAATTCCGATGTATTTTAAATAGGTTACACAAGATAATTGATACTGAAAAGCTCAGGGAATCGATTCTCATTTTTCTCTCGTTTAAGCTTTTTTGCTTATCGACAGGCTATTACTGGTTAATGTTAGTTACAACTGTAAGCTTTTCCTTCAGGCAATGGCGCCCCATTACATACTATACCACACGTAGAACGTTTAAAACGTTATAAGGATATTTACTAATGAATATGGCAGTATACGGGGTCTAAAAATGGTGTTCTATGACTTCGGCCAATTAGATCAATTACAACTTTAGAGCACGGATAGATACCATCAAAGACAAGAGCTCTGTTTGTAAAACAGTCATGTCTCCAATGCTTCATACATTGTAAGAGTAGACATTGACACAGTTGGTTAACTGAACGGGATAATCAATGTACCTAATATTGAAAAGAGGTCATTTTCATTATAAGGTGAAATGCTTCATTAAATTATGTGTCTCTTTGGAATATGGTGAGAGTTACATGGTGTAGTTATTACCTAAAACTATATGATTATGATGTTCCCCTTTAGTCTTTAAAATATTACACTTTTAAAAAAAGCAAAATCATCACACTTTTCATCACTTTTCTGACTTTTTCGGGACTTTTTTTTGTAATTCCTTCCAAACCAGATAATAGTTATATTTGTGAACACAAAATAAAAACATGAAAAAATACCTTTCGACCTAAAAGAAAAAATATACAGTATTTAACTTCTGAACTATTATGGACAGTACAAACCAGCAAATCTTTTAGACATGCCCAATTAGCTACTAGGAGCCTGTTTTACTAAACTCCTTACGAACAAAATAATCTTAAAGCAAAATCGCAAATCATACCTGGAATATTCAGTGATACGCTCTGCCTTGCAATATCTCATCGGAATCGTCTTTAGAAGAAGATTCCAATGAGATATTGCATAGTAGAATTCCATTTTTAGTTATAACTGTAGAAGGAACTTTAATTTTTGACTTACGCAAAATTAAATCGTAAAATGTTAAGTAAAACATGCCCAAGACAACGAAGTGTTTTCGACTTTTTCAGTAAATTAATACAATATTTTTAGCTTTGATAGTACCTGATATATTTTGTGAGTTATTTAGATCCTCCTATTGCAGGCGACCGCCAATCTTCGTTTGTCTTTCAAATTTTCTTTAAACAACATTAATATTTGGCGAAACTGTACCATAGTGATTCAAATCTCAATTGTGTTTATAACGCCCAAAAAATTGGATCAGGAAAATCTCTGACGCCAGAAGGCAGACAGCTTTCATAACTTGTAGGTAGGGTATTCAATTGATTTCTTTCAATTTTGTCTATGTCACGCATAGATAATACTCTAAGCTCTGATAGTGAATTGCGTATTTGCAAAGAAACCAAAACGGAAATTTTTAACACATTCTTCTTTAAAACTGAGGCAGCCGATGTATGGACACAACTTTTTTTAGGGAAACAGCAAATTTCATATATGCGATGTTCAATGGTGCATGGAAGCTTCGTTAAGCGATGTAGGACCATCATGGACATCTTGTTTTAAAAATTAAAAAAGGCTAAAACAATATATAAGTCTAAATATTTTATATTTTCCGACTTGTTTTATTGTTTTACAAATTTTTACTTTAAGTAGAATGTCTTTAATGAATAAATGAATAAACCACTGAATAGAAATTAACCTGAAAAGAATGAAATATTCTTTATTGGATAATAACTGGTTTAAAACGAAAGATAGTTTCTTCGGTCAATTTTGCGTGATGGGGAATTTCAACTGCATTGCTTTTCAATCATCTTCTCTTTTAATTTTCAATCTAAATTATAATTTCTAATCTTAATATTTCTCTCACTTTATTTAAGATACACATTTTTTCGATTTCTTCATTCATTTATAATTATTACCTATATAGAGCTGTATATTTAAAAAAAAATATTTCATTTTTAAACTTCCTTTCGTCTTTTCTTTCGCTGCTTACTTTTTCCTACGTTTCATTTCACTTCGACCTACTGTATTTCTCTTTTTAGTTTCTTACATGACAGTGAGACATTTAACAATTGTGGAAACGGTTGCTTTAAGGTTCATGTATACACTACTGACACTGACCGTAGCATCAGGAATCGATACAAAAATGTACAATAAAAAGGTTGAAAAAGGAATGTCGATCAATTATAACAGCACGAATGTTGCCGGTACCTTTGTCGACGTATCCATACACGTGTGTGCGGAACTCTGCTTCGCACGACCAATGTGTATCGTAGTGGAGTATCAATATAAGACAAAGTTCTGTAAATTGCTTTCCGATGGTTTACCTGTTCGAAGGACGTTTGGGTTCTATACGATGTTTAAAGAGAAATTAATCGGAAAGGTACGTCTTGATTCTTTTTACTGTTTATGCTTTTATATTCAAATATGATATGGAAATACATCGTTATGTTCTTGTATTAGGATTCATGTATGTTTTTCAGACTTATTAATTTTACATCCAATTTCAAGTGATAACTTCTAAGTTATTCACTGCAACTCTAAGTTTGTACTTTTCCCTATGAAACTCCTCAAGTTTAAGAACTACTTCACCCCAAATGTTCTTTTGTAAAGTAGAAAGGCGTGCGTATATAGACAGAACATAACAAACACGGAACTGCACTTTTGTAAGTGAACAAAAGTTAAAAAAAAAGTGTAATTTTATAAAAAATAAGACTTCTTCCTCGAAATAAAATTCGCTGAAATATTGTCGACATAAATTAAAAATCCTGTAAAATAAGTTTCAAATGAGAGTCAGACTAATCACCATCTTGAATTAATTCTTGTTTACGGAGGAGGCTCCTTTGGGAGGGGGAAAACCAGCTAGTGCACACGTAGCATGGTATGAAACTCTAAATACACAGTTCTTAAACGGACCCTTTTTGGATTTTCTCTGTCAAAGTCTGAACATTTCAGGATCGCCGAACCTTTAAAGACGTTGTAATTGTGCTTAATTTCCGCGCGTAATTCTAGGAAATTACGAAACACGTGCTTTCAAAATTATGCATTTACACTGTTTCTCCCGTTATGGGATCATTAGCCGATTAAATGCAATAGTTTTCAGAATGTTTCCACTAGCGTCGCAATTTCTAATTTATAACGAATGACAATCACTACGATGGCTAAGCGCGAAACAGTTGTAACTCCCTATAAACATTTAGGGAGTGACAACTGTTTCACGCTAAGCCATCGACTAACTTTCAATTTCAGCCCAGAAGCCAATTCGAAGCAGTTAGTCTTGAATTTAGAGAAGAATACTGTTACGAAAATGAAACCGACAAAGAGATGATTATTATCTGTCAAGCCAAAGGTATGGTTAATAACATCGAGAAATTGACAACTTTTCCGATCAAAACCATTTCATATCGCCAGCTAAGCGATACAGTTAACAACACCATGTTATTGGCAATTAATGATTTTGGTATGAGTTTGGAATGAAATCGAATGAGTGTGTGGAGCGAATTTTGAGTGAAATTTAAGGGAGGTAATCCCAAACCGCTAATTTTGTTCATCCTGATATTTTTACCTCTATTTAATAGAATATGCATACAAGTTCTATAAAAAGCTTCCGATTTTTTCAAGAACCAATGAGACGCTTACAATTTAAATTTTGTCAGTGAAATCGCGATTTCTTTTCTACGTATATATATTAATTTTGAATGTAGTTGTTAATTGTATCATTTTTAGCCATTTTGGGGCGTTTTGGATCAATTTGGGTGTGTGTTTGGAATGAATGAATGGAGCGCTAAGAGACCGAATTAGAATGGTTTTGATGAAGATGAATGTAAATTTCACGATATCTTTACCTGTACACTCCTATCGTTCCTACAACTGACTCAAATTTCAGAAATGGTTAAAAGAAACGGCCAATTATCGTTCAACAAACTCTACAGCGTACGTTTTATATTGCCTGGCTCTGTGACCGAGTTTTAAGCGTGTTCGACTCTTGATCTGATGGTTGCGGGGTCCAGTCCAACCGGTATTTGGGCAAGACACTTCACAAACAGAGCCCAAGTCCATCTAGCTATTAAAAATGGATAGCCGGGGTTATATTCCATTGTCTATATGTGATGAATATATATGAGTTAGGACCCCGGTGTAAATAAGAGCCTAGCGACCCCTCGACAACACAAAACGCCCTCTTTAACCAGTTATTTAGTTATATCACAGAGACTGAAGCACCCAACTATAATTTCCTGGTATATCCTTTAAAAAGACCCACTTGCTAACCCCTTACAGGTATATGATTATCCAACCATTGTCATGCGCATATGAACTTGTTTTTATTGTAACGCACAAATGTCACACACGGGCTCATTTGATTTTAGAATGCGGTCATCCAATAGAGTGTGCAGGCTGCTACGTTATTGGTAACATGTACAGTATCGACAATAAAGTAATAATTGAACAACAAAATGAAACTGAAGTAAAAATATGTAGCGAGGTGGGTTCGTGGGCCAACGTCGATCCTGGAATGGGTATGTGGTTAAAGTGTACATATTTCTTCTTTTTTTGAAATAGAGTAAAAACTTCGGCTGGATTAACGCGTAAATCTGTAATTAGATCGCACAAAATGTAACAAAGAAAAATTACGTGTGTATGTACATGTATACCCGTCATCTTTGTCCACATTTTTATTCGCTGCTTTTGTAGCCTGATTCTGGGAAGTTATAATGTTCGTTTGTGTAAGAAAATAATAATGTCGTTTTGGAACGAGAAAAAAGGTTGTAACTATACAATTAATCTAGCTTTAGGTACACCATTTGAGTCGCAAAATCACTGACTGTACTGTTCATTACCGAAATATATTTTCGCTATCTTTAACAACCGATGTGGACCATTCGGAACATCGCTCGAACTACCGTACACTGGAAAGAGCCTCGGACGTAATTGTAGTAATTCTAGGTCATTCGTTTTCGGTAATTCGGCCCCTGGTGTTTCTTTGGTTTATGCGCTTGAAGAATAGTAGATCTATGTTCCTTTAGTGTTTTCCGATCGTCTGGATCGTCGATCATTTTGGAATGTTATAATTTGAAAGCAAAACCTGAAATTGCAATATGCCCAATTTTAACCTTACATTGATTTTGTTTTCGCAACGTCTTCCGCAGTTATGTTTGTGACGTCATACAAACCCACGTGCTATATGACGCGCTTTCATGGCAGCGTCATTATTATTCCCGAGGTCTATTCCGCATAATCGCCGAGGGTTTTCGAGTTCCGATGGGATATTAGAATATGCGAAAATGTTGTATGCCATTAGGCTTAATCAATCGGGAACCTTCTGTGATTCTACTGAATACACCTCGGAAATAATGAGTGCGCAGCCATCAAGTGCCCCATATCGCACGTGGGTTTGTGTGACGTCACAAACATTACTCAAGATGACGTTACGAAAAAGAAAGTCAGAGAAAGGTTTAAACTGGACATTTTATAATTTGAAAACATAACGCATCGTTTTGTCATCAAATTATAAAATGCCAACAAAATCTACATATGATCGGATTTAGCATTTAGTGAGTTTGTTTTTTCTTCAAGCGTATTAGCCGAAGTACCGCCAAAAGTCGAATTACCTTGAAAATGACCCAAAATTACCACAATTACGTCTGAGGTACTTTCCAGTTTACGGAAAAGTCCGAGCGAATGAGGTATTATGTCGCGGAAATAAACTTCGCGAAAATTTATGGTTGTACAGTCTGCTAATTATTTGACGGTAATTGTTTACAAGAAATGAAAAAACAACAGCGCAGTATAAATACATGATTTTTCCAATATTATAAAACTCACGTCGTTGGTGCTGTTGTTTTTCAGACAATAATCTACAGTTAACATGCGGGGAAATGCAAGCCCTGGATTCGTCTCTTCGTTCCGGTATTTTCGTAAACAAGTTTGGCGACAAGTTGGTGTGTGACCTAAAAACTGACGGCGGCGGATGGATCGTAAGTAATCATGAGTAGCATAAATAGAGAGTAACTTACTCCATTGACCCCGGGAACTACGTAACAATGCGAGAGAGAGAGAGAGAGAGAGAGAGGGAGAGAGAGAGAGAGAGAGAGAGAGAGAGAGAGAGAGAGAGAGGGAGAAAGAGAGAGAGAGAGAGAGAGAGAGAGAGAGGGGGGGGAGAGAGGGAGAAAGAGAGAGAGAGAGAAAAGAGAGAGAGAGGTGGATAGGGAGAGAGAGACAGAAAAAGAGAGAGGGAGAGAAAGAGAGGGGGAGTCAAATGGAAAGACAGAGAGAAAGAGAGGGGGGTCGTAAGAAAAACTCTTTCAGAATTCACCCAAGGCAGAATTGAAAATCAGACCTTCCGTGTGGAATAATGCGTTAAATAATACATCATTGCTGGATTTTAAGATGTAAATGAGTTACTTATGTGCCACGGTATATCAAAAAAAATGCTGAGGATATATGACGCCATTATATCAACGTGCAGTAGGCACTCACATGTCTTGGGGGTTTTTTTATTGTTGATAGTTCAAATTGTGTTAGTATGCCGCTATTATTTGGCCAGATAGCTTCTAGATAGATTTAATTTTTTCGCGCGTCGAATGATTATATTCTTTTAAAGAGCTCTTATTGGTTCGCTCCATATGTGTCATTTGATAATGCAATGAATTTACGTATGCAACATTCGATGTTTGAGAATTTGAATATTTTACATATTAATATATACACGAATGTTATTTCACCTTTATTATAACTATGCAAATAAGCTTAAAGCCTATAGCAACCATGACAATGACGTCATAGGGCTTGTGATGAAACCATTTCACAAATGGCCTTACATGTTACGCGAAAAATTCTGATTGTAGAATTTCAATTTGTTGTCAATATTTTGCGAAAATTATGGTCATATTATAAAAAGAATAACAAATCTGTGTTCACTAAATACCAAGTTAATTAAACCACTTATCTTTATGGTAAATTATCTGATTATCTTTAAAAGAGATGGATAAAGTGTGTGTTTTTGCTGTTTTTTGTCATTAAGGTATGATCCGAAAAATCTAGTTACACTATGAATACGCGAAGCGAATTGATGCATGAGTGTAACTAGGTTTCTAGGTCCATACCTCAATCAACAAATACTTTATATCTTATAATTTCATATCACGAAGAAAAAATGTAAATATTTGTCCATTGATAAACAGATTTCTTATGGGACTACCTTTTGCGTAAGCTCACAAAACGGCTGCGCTCTTATAATTGTTTTTATGGGAAAATAAAGCCAACTTTTCAGCCAATCGGAATGCATGAATATTGATGGGCACATCTAAAATTGAATTATGTATGACTCGTTTATTAATTTGAATTTCGTGGTTTTACTTATTCGATACCCCCTATTATTTTTTCTCATACCTCGCCCTCAAACCTCATACCTCGCCCTCATACGTCGCCCTCATACCTCGCCCTCAAACCTCATACCTCGCCCTCAAATATACACTCGTGATTCTTGTAGGTATTCCAACGACGATTCGACGGCAGTGTTGATTTCAACCAAAATTGGCACATGTATGAATATGGGTTTGGTAATGCAGAGAAAATCTGGCTAGGTACAGTTTTGTACTTTGTAACATCTAGTAATTGTCATTCGTCTCGATCCTTTTTCGCTCGCTCAGTGCTCCATTTACTCATTCAAAAAATGTCATACAATTGCCCTCAGACCTCGCCCTCATACCTTATACCTCGCCTTCAAATATACACACGTCTTTTTTTTAGGTTTTTCAACGACGAATCGACGGTAGTGTTGATTTCAACCAAAATTGGCATATGTATGAATATGGGTTTGGTAACCCAGAGAATAATGGAGAATTCTGGCTAGGTACATATATAATACTTAGTGTATTATATGAAAAAAATATATAATGAGGTAGGGAGAATTGAAAATTGTCGAGGCTCTGCCGAGACAATTATCAATTCTCACAATCGAGTTACATATTTTTCATACAATACACTTAGTGCGTATTATATTTATCTTATAACCTCTATTTGTCTTGTTTTCGACGATGTTTCTTACTGAAATGCAAGTTTCTAAAAATAACCGCATTATATCTTTGTTCTAAAAATAACTATGTGATATCATAAAAAAATATCATACGGGATGTTATCACACAGATATTGGTATAGTTATAAGATAACGTTTGGTACATCATGAAATTGACATTTACCTAGATCAAAACCTTTGTCGCTCCCTCAGTGCTTCATTCACTAATTCAAAAACTCACTCATGTCATTCAAAAGTGCCAAGGAATTGTTTAAATACGCTTCGAAGAGTTTCAAAACCTTTCATTTATTCTGATTTAAAGATTGTGCTGTTTTTTTATCAGGTGCGTCAAGGCACACAGACTTAAAAGTCAGTATATTTTATTAAAGGAAGCAAAAGTCTAATTTGGTAATATTAAATTTGTTTAAATTCGATTTGGAAGAATATTTCGGTTTTATTTTACCACCCTTGAATAACATTCAAAACACACTCATCTTACTCATTCAAATTCACTACAAAATTATTCTTTTTTTATCAATTTCACGGTGTTATTTATGACGTCGCGCACGTTATTGCGGCACTTTTCAAAAAACGTAACTCTCTGAGTTTTAATACTTATTATTATAAGACTCCTTACACGCACCATCGTTATATCTTATATCGAAATAACGCTTACGCCATGGCCAATTTATACGTCATACTTTAGTTGCAAACTATTTTGGTACAAGTTCGTAAAAAAGGAGTTTAAATGTGTTATTTAAGCGAAAAAACACGTGTAACATGTAACACGAAAGTATCACTGAACGATACACATCTTATTTTTTAAATAGTTGAATAATGTTTCAACTGCTTGAAAATATATTAAATTTGAACTGCCATGACATCCAGCAATTTTATCAACGGAGATCGAATTCTAACTACAAATAAGAAAAAATACCGTTTTATTTTTAAGAAATAGTGAAGCGTAACATCAAGCTTTAAGACGCCGAAAATATAACTATTTTATTTCATATTTTCATTAAAAATTGATTAATTGCAACAAAACTTAAAATTATAAATATTATTTTTCTGTATTTCTTAAATATGTAAATAAATATCAATTTGAGTTTTAAACGGAAATTTAATAAGCTGAATTTCTTGTGGAACGAATTTTTTTCAGGATGTTAAAAACTGTTTTTTTCCATTTTAAAAACGCTATAAATAGTAGCTCCTTTATTCATACGATAATTTGAATTTAGCCAAGAAATATTATTTGTCTCTTGATAATCATATTAAAATTTCAAGGAAAAATATTAACAAATAAAAGAGATGTTGACATTAGTGTGTGTGGAACGATTTCTAAAAACCGCGCATTTTCTTACAGCGACGTTAAGTTTGATTAGTTGAATTATAAAACCGACGCGCCTTCAGACGTTGATAAAAATCCACAATGTCAAGGAAAAATAAGAAAATAAAAAGAAAGCGAAACACCACCCGAAAAGAATATTTTTTTGGAATTGGCGATGCGAGTAGGGGGGAAGAGAAGAACTAGATATAAACATGAGGGTCAACATAGCCCGAAATCGCTCATGTTGATTTGATAGCAAAAATGAATGTTTAATACATTTTTTCGCGAAGACTTGCGATGGGAAAGAGGCGAGATTTTTTTTAAAGATGACTATATATTTTGACACTGCTATTGCTACATAGAGAGAGTGAGCAAAATAATAATTACGATATCTTTATTCCGAAAAGAAAAACAAAATCAAACTAGACCCTACACCATCGACGTTCGCTATTTTGACGTTACATTTTAGTGCCGCATTACCGTGAGCGACGTCTATGTACTACTAAACCTTTTCTGGGGTTGAAAATGGAAAACCATGTTTTTCCATGATAAATTTCATTCTCTAAATACATAAAAGTTCAATCTATTCTTAATCGTTTACGGAATAGCATCTAAATTTTAACAAGAACACCACGCTCGCGTGCCACCGCTGGGCATCGAAAGCTTTTGCAAAACTATCAACGAAGCTGAATATTGCAAAAATATCTGCGAAAGTAGGATATTGCAAAATGACTGCGAAAGCAAGATATTACAAAAAAAATCTGCGAAAGCAAGATATTGCAAAAAAGTCTGCGAAAGCTGGATATTGCAAAAATATGAGCGAAAGCAGGATATGGCAAAACGATACAAGTAAAAAGGGGCATAATTTTTACAAAAAAGCTTTTTTTTAATATGAATATTTTATGTGATCATGAACACACATGCCAAGTTTCGAAACGCTTCCTTCAACAATAACAGAGATATAACAAAAGTTTAGATTTGCCACGTCATCTCCAACATAAACGCACGTGCTAACGTAAAAAAACCCCGCCAGGGTGGTGTTAATACAGTTAACAACATCGTGAAATTGTCATGTGAAAAGTGAATGACTTAAGAATGATTTATGAATGAAATTGAATGAGTGTGTGGATCGAGTATTGAGTGAATTTAACGGGAGGTATTCCTATATCGCAAATTTTGTTCAGGATGAACAAAATTAGCGATATTGATTACCTCCCTTTAATAAAAATCGTATAGAAGTTCTTTCCGTAGCTTCCTATACCTTCAAGAACCTGGCAAATTTGAAATATGTCAGTGAAATCGCGATTTTTCTCCATCAAAATTTATTTTGAATGACATTGATGATAATATATTTTTCAATGGGTTTGAGCGTTTTTGAATGGTTTGATTGAGTGTTTGGAATGAATGGATGGAGCGCTGAGTGAGCGATTTAGAATGGTTTTGATTGAGGTGAATGTCAATTTCACGATGTAACTAACTGTAGCTTGACTGATCTTCAAGCTTACAAATTGAAAGAATAATGGAAACAATTATTCAAAATTGAAAAAATATGTCTCCAGGAAAACAAAATACGTTCCTTTAGTTTTGATCCCTAGCAAAAGTTGAGTAGTATAGTTAATCGAACAAACTTAGTTTGAATATAATCGGGGTTTTTTTATGTTTTTTTACTTTTGTGAAAATCAACAGCTTTATTTCGAGAAATAAGGAGCATTTGTTATACGCACAAAAAGTGACTATGCACGTACAACGAAAATTTATTCTACCCCTTCCTTGAAAAAAAATATATATACAGTACGTTTGTTTTTTAGATGCGGGATGTTTGAATTTAAATGTAACCTCGAATCTTGAAAAATCTTGATCTGTTTTCAAACAATTGTTATACTTAGGCACATGTCAAAATAAAAGTGTCTCAATATCTTCAAATTCAATTCAGGTCTTAGGCCCCTTACCAATATACTGCATAACTCAAAGTTTGCGTTTGAGATGCGAATAGAACTCGAAGCCTGGGACGGTGAACGCAGATATGCACTGTACAAAAATTTCAACTTGAGTGACATGACTGATAAATACAGACTATCCGTGGGAAATTACTCGGGTAAGTTAGTGTTGAACAAACTTTACATATTAATTAATGATTTTCAGTCAATCAAAGGCCGAGCTCCACTGCACGTACGGATGAACTGACGATTTAAAACGTATTAGAGTATTTATAAACTCTGGAAAGACATACGCTATGTCCGTCAAGCGTCCATCCATTGCGATTGCATCCGTGCAGAAAGATATTAGCTACACAAAACTTGTAGAGAGGATAAACTTTCCGCTATGTACTATATAATTGCAATCTAATAAAATAAAGAATTTTGATTGGTTTAAATCGCATCACGTGGGGAAATCCATTACACTTTATTTCTGTATAAAATGCAATAGGTATTTCGGGAAACCCCCGATCTTCGATCTGCATTTCCTGTGTTGTAGGAACTCGAAACCCCCTCGTTTCCCTTACATATCGTATTATTGCTACTTAATATATTAGAAATTAAGATATTTTCGAAAGAATTTATGATTAAAAGTATGCAAATCAGATTCTGAGTCGATGTTTGCAGTGAGTCGACGAAGACCACCAAACAACCCTACCAGCTAAGCCCGATCACGATAGTTTCGGTTTAAAATGTGGAATAACTTGTTAAAATTATGTTTTGATTATAAGTACCTCTACGAATGTCAAATTGTCGTTTATTTGTGTACCATTTGATTAACTCTATGCCGTTTAACTTCGATAGCGAGAAAAGAAATACACGATCTAAAAATAGATCGTGTAATACGCGCAGAAAGTAGACTCGACACTTTAATGTTTAACCGAGTATTTTAATAATTTCTTAGACCAAGAGGATTGCAATTATAAGGGCCGAGTGTCTTTTTCACAGCGTTTATTGGGGTATAAAGTGCAATTGCCTTAGCACATGGCTTAAACATAACGTACGGGCGTTATTTGCCATGTGCTAAGGCAATTGCACTTTATACCCCAATAAACGCAGTGAAAAAGATACTTATCCCTATAATAAATGCGAAATATTACGAGGAAAAACGCTACGTATTCGATACTATACGTTATAATTCCGTTGTATCGTCAATCGATCGGTTGAGCATCCTCGGAACTCTAATCCGCTATGGATGAAAACGTACAGAAGGCGGAATTATCAGGTATACAAAAAGTATTTAAAATGGATTTTACACGAATATTTAAGTATGTGAACGTATGCATCGCGTGTAATCTAATGATCCGTGTTGTATTTTGTTTCCGTTCAGCATACGGGATGTTTATGTCGTATGCTAAATGTATCCACTCTTTCCGCTATTCGAATACATCACAATTATACCTGGTAACCCCTTCTAAGCTGCCATCTTCTCTTATCCGCAAGGCTTCCGATGAATAGCCACCCAACAACTCTTTGACCATCATTATCAGTTTTCATCAAGCGTACGAGAACGGTTGGAATTTCACTCTTCCGCAGTGTTCGATTAGCATACGTTCGTTTCCGTTTGGCAGTGGGACACGGCCTTAAGTAACAGATCTGGAAGCGTTGGACGGCGAAGGCAGATGTATTTCAACCCATTTTAAACCGTTCTAAATCGCTCACATTCATTCCAAACACTCACTCAAACCATTCAGAAACGCTCCAAAATCGTCCAAAATGCTCCCAGAATCGTTCTAAAGGTCTCACGACTTAATCCAAATCCAACATATCATTCCTTGTTTTTATTAGATGGTGCGGATATGGAAGCGTCGACAAAAGCATACAAATCATTTTAAAGAAAAGTACATAAACTGTTATTAAAGGGAGGTAATAACATATTGATTATTTCGTCTAATTTGGGCAAACCTGCAATATGTATTACCTCCCTTATATCTAATTCATAACTCGCTCCACACACTCATCACTGTCATTCCAAAATTATGCACATGCATGCAAAGCGGGGTGTAATTTGAAAACAATTTGCACCGTTTTTTTCATCCTGAACACAAGGCTGTTTGACTGTTTTTGTGTATACAGGTAACATGGGGGACTCTTTAAGGGACAAACATCAGTTACACACTGTAAACAACGGTCATCCGTTTTCGACATACGACGTCGACAACGACGCTGAACCAGACGGCAGCTGCGCGCTGAAGTACCGCGGTGGATGGTGGTTCAATGGATGTTTTAATGCTCATCTGAACGGACCGTATCAGAACAATGGATACACTGTTTCAGAAATAGGCATAATATGGAAACATTGGAAAGGGTATGATGAATCAATGAAACGCTCAAGCATGAAATTCAGAGAGATGACGGGAATAAATGACATAATCGTTTAAATGAGTAGATTTGACGTTTGCTTTCGGCTTCATACTTTTTCTAAACAATCACCTTTATCGCTGTTGTTATTGTTTTTGATGTTGCTGTTGTTATGGTCCTTGATATTGTTGTTCTTGTTTTTGTTGCGGACTATGTCCGGAAACTGCCGAGTTAACGTCCTTACAAGTTTCGTGACCCGTTTGTGATTTGTGACACGTTACGAAAACAGAGACAATCTGGCAACCTCATTCATTAAAAATTTGAAAGAGAAATTCGATTCGCGGAGGTCAACCGGAGATTGCATTTAGATAAAGATTGTAGAATTTTAATTCGCCCGTACGTGGGTTGAGCCTGGCGGGGCTTATGTTCACAAAAATAATTGTCATATATAGTATAATAATAATAATAATAATAATAATAATAATAATAATAATAATAATAATAATAATAATAATAATAATAATAATATCTTTAGTTTATTAAGATGAAACATTAAGACAAATCTTTCAAAATTAAGAAATTGAAATTTCTCGTTTGACACAATGTTGCTTCAGTGAAAAAAGATTAATGAAAAGTGATAATCTGATTCATTATATTGTTTATTTTGTTTCATTGTTAAAGAACCATTAAGACACATCTATCTTATAAAAAAGAACTTTTCCTATTTAGAATCTATACTAATACTCATTTTGAATAACGGCTTTCCATCTCAGGATAAGCTCTTTGTCTGTCTTTTGGACTCTTCGCAAATTCTTTGTGAATTTTCATATCTGACGGATATATCCTTGATAGATTATTAACCCTTTCCTGTTTAATCCCTGCTTTTTACGTGCCTGTGATTTTATGATTGAGAAAACATTGCAAAAAAAGAAGAAGTTGCTTCTGACAAGAAATTTCTTCTTTTTCCACACTATTTTCTACCCTACTGAATGTTTTGTTTTTTTTCAAATTAAATTCGCTTTTAATTTTCGTCTGCAAGACCTTTGAATTTGGATAGGTCCAAAATTTTGTAAAACAGGAAAGGGTTAAAAACCACTGGAGCAATACAGGCCCTCATTGGCCTCTTGTTCTTCTTCTCATTCTTTCGAGAACCAGAAAAAAATATTGACAGAATTTTAATGCCCTTTGACTGCACAATTCGTGGTCTTTGAATAACAACATAGAGTAAATCGTTGGTCAAACGACCTAAACTCCGTTACTTAACCTTGAATAAGTTAATTTTTTGCACGTGGCTGCTGTCTGTGAACTTTCCGATCGCCCAAACTTTACAGCCAATGAAAAAACGCTATTTCAATTGAATAAAAAAAAATATATCGCATTACAAGACGAACTGCTCGAATAAGTGTGCTACGTGAGTAGCGGAGACTTCAAAACAAACCAGACAGTGACGTCATATCTTGTCTGGTGAGCAGCCATGAAGACCTTTAACTTATATTCCATCATGACACGTGATTTTATTTTTATACAAAGCATGCAGTCGCATCGTGCTTATATGAGCACCAATCGTCGAAAAAAGTTCCGAGTGGCAGTTCCATTTCCTCCCAAGTACAAATCTTTATTGATGTCACATTAATTGAAGGATGTTGACAAGACAAATAAGGCTGTCAAATAAATGTTTGGGTTTTATACATAACAATACTCTCAATTAAAATTGGGTGAATTATATTTTATCGTTGACCTAGTTCATGACGTATTTTAAAATTATGACGAGAATTGTTGACACAAGTTTACTTTATCCGGAAGGATTGATGGGCTTAAATTGGACTTAACTCGAATAAGGAGTTTTTTAGAGACAGAAACTTTGAATCTCGTCATAGTCTGGGTTCACCTTGTGATGAATAACGATGATGACATGAAATTCATAGGCGTAGCTAGGATTTCGAAATTTTTACGTATTTCGAAGGCGACCACCAAAGAATATACAGGATTAAGGCGATATTTCGACTGTAACTAAAGACTAATGCCATCCACTGCTCCCCAATTATATGATTTGAGCGTTGGTGAATAATCAAACATCGTAACTACAGCTTGAATAAGCTGTAGTTTCGATGTTATGATCATTTATCAACGGGATTTTTCGAAAGAGGATTTATTTTTATTACGCAATTGCGTAATGTGCGTAATGGGAGCTACGCCCTTGAAATTGATGCTTACTTTTAACTTCACAACAACGAAATCGTTAAATAAAGTGGAGATGGGCGATCGTTAAGAAAATCCATCGCATTTGGTTTTAATTCTTGAGGTATGTTAAAATTCTACGTTTGATAGTTTATTTGATTGTTAAATGCTCTTTTTTATTTCGGCATTTTAGGTTTTTTCCGTTTGCATCGAGGCTCTATCCAACCCTTTACCTACTGATCCACTATTGCTAGAGTTTACTAGATGCGGAAAAAATAAATCCCTGGCCCACTTGAAATTTTGGATAGCGTGATATATACATATGCTTTTTTTTTTTTTTTTTTTTTGACGAAAAAGAATTAAGATTAATTATGTGTGTAATTTAGTTCATTTTTCTTATCTAAATTTAATTGAAAAGAACTGAACGATTATTATTGCTTACCGTCGTTAACTTTGGTAAAAAGAATAGCGTGCATTATCAAAGGAAACAATTAATCCGGAGTTGCAGTAGCCGGCGTATCTTTGCGTTTATTTCCCATGGAATATTAAATATTTTCTCATGATTGAATTATAATAACGAATTCTAACCGTTATTTATTGAAAATTTAACAACGCTTCAGAGGTCCAAGGCTCAATGAATAACTCAGAAGCCTGGTTAAATTTTTCAAAAAAAAAAAAAAAGTGAAGAATTTGTTATTCTATAAATCGAGCATATGGAAACGCTTATTTCGCGTTTTCAAATTATAACCGTTTCGCACGGATGTGCACGCGCAAAGAGGGGTATAATTTGAAAACGGTTCGTAACATCTTGTTAGCCGCGGAACATAGAGCTGGTTTCTAATTGTGACCTGGCTACAAAACAAACAAAAAACGGGACCCGTTCTGACCAGAAATAAGTTGGCCCTATCTCAGGGCTATCTGTAAATGGACGAGTCTCTTCGTAAATAATTGAAAACGAAATTGGTGTTCTTTCTTGTAATCAAGAAGAACAAGATACATGTATTTACAGGTACAATCATGTCATAAGTAAGCTGATCGGAATTATTTAAATATATATATAGTACCTTCTTTGAATTCGGTAGCAGCTGGTAATATTTCCATGACATCGAAAAAATTCACCATCGCGACTTTTGTCGCATATTTTAACCATCAGTTTCTGCCATTTCCCACACATGTTCAACCAGAATACTTTATCAGATTCTCTATTTACTCTAGCTACGCAGTAAACTTAAATTATTGTGTTAGTATAAGTGAGTGACAAAATAAATGCGTATATTGCTTTAAAGTCTGTTGCTTTCTATTTATTCACTTATTCACTTTGTGCAACGACATTAGCATGTGCAATGTGTAACAGTAGTGTCATTCTATAAAAGACTTTAGTTTAAATTTTCAAATGAAACACTGTGTTTTGTTTAAAAAGTATAATATGCCAAATATCAACCTTTCGTTGATTTTGTTTTTCACAAAGTCATTTGTAATTATGTTTGTGACGTCATATAAACTCACGTGCGATATGACGTGCTTTCATGGCTGCGCCCTTACTATTCACAAGGTCCATTCCGTTGATGTTGAAGGTACTCGATTGGATTAATTGCATCCTGTAAACTTGAAACTGACCCTTACGACGGGTGATCATGGGCAGATCGAGCAAAGGTAAACAAGGTAAAAAACCCTTATTCGGATATCTGGTCAATATTTTTAGTGTTAATTGGTAGGCTTCACAATTCTTATGAAAGCTGCAACTATAACCACAATTTATGCTTGAAGATAGACATTGCTGTATTCAATCTCCTATGTCAAAAACAAGCACTGAGCAATTCAACACTCTTTACACACTATAGGCCAAAAATAGTATTTAACACGGGCCATTTATTGTTAAATGGAGTCCCCGATTGCAAACAAACACCTTTTGAAACGCCATGTTCATATTTACAATCAGATTTGATATTTTAAGGAATAATTCATTGGTGTATTGAATAGTTGCCTCAAACTCAAAAGTAATTGATTTGGGTTATAATTGTAACGTTTTAAAATAAAAAAAACAAGTTCATGGTTAATATCCCCACCAACTTTAATCAAAAGACACAGCTAAAACCAATGATTTTAGACAGTAGGCGCAGATTCTATCAAAGTTCGTATGGGGGAGGAAAATAGAAATAGATTGATTTATACCCACGTAAATCGTGCCTGGGAAATGATTCTCGATCAACGCAAATCGAAGATAAAAGGTACGCAATTTTGGTTTTGAATTATAAACTCTGCTGCAGTTATTTCCCTTTGTGTTACTGACATTGCAAAGAACATGCAAGTGGCAGGGCCCTTTACCTGAATGTTAGGAAACAGTTTTTTTTTTCTTATGGCTAAAATCAAAGAATACTGCATTATTCTAATTTTTGTGTCTCCCAATACTGGCTGATCGGCTAGAAATTTGGTTTTATTCACCAAAGTAAATAACATCTGAGTACACAGCTATTTTGTAGGCTTGTGCACAAAATAGTATAATAAGAAATCGTCCTAATTTTCGAAAATCTTAACATTTCTGCTTCATACATTTTGATGATAAGTTATGAAATATGGAATTCATGGACATGTGAAACTCACAACTTATTACTCTGATATATGAATCTTCGAAGTCGGGATCCATACATAAGTGTGAATCGGCTTTTAGTCTCATACCCACCATGCAACTTCTTTGGGTCCTTTTTTTAAAGATACCATTTTCTTCAAAAAATGCACAGAAAGCTATGCTAATTTTTACGTCAAATTATCGTAAAGGTACACTCTTCGAAATATATTCATTTGATAAATATTGGAACAAGTGCCTAATGGTGTTGGACTACCTTAGATATCTAAAACGTTTCATATATTTAGTGTTCAATACCTACTTATCATATTTGTCTGGTGACATCGCCTTCAAAAAATGAAATAAAATACGTCTTTTGTTTCAGAACACAACCTCAAAATACCACAGCCGCCGTCAAAGCGCAGTTGGTAGCGTATCAGACTTTCAATCTAGAGGTCCCGGGTTCCAAGCCCGACGGCGGAACTCATTATTTCCGACTATTTGTCTCTCACCAATTGGTTGATAGTCGTAAACCTATGTGAGATAGCAGCTGGAGGCTAGGAAAGGATGTGGTGGTTGTACTGGTGAGAAAAATACCAGGAATCCATTGTTAGGTGCTCCAGTCGCCGCGATATAACTGAAAAAATGTTGAAAGCGGCGTAAAACTCGAATCAATCAGTCAATCAATCAAAATAACACACTATTATAAAGAATCAGAGCACAGTGTTCTAATATACAAAGGGTAAAACGAGAGGATATTCTTCCTTAAGTATATTGGTGGAGACACGAACTGTCGTTAAAACAGATCATTTCTCTTCTCATCTTCTCGCCAATAAATCCTGCGGTGTTAGATGGTCGCTCCCTCAGAGACCATTTAGGGCCATGGGTCGTGCTAAACTAACACCTCAACACTCTGAATGGGTTTTATTGGGAAGACTTTAAAGTCCTGAATGGCTTTTTAGCTTCAGTTTTCGGTTTTGTTTCTCAATTTCCTTTTTGCATATTAGTAAATCACGATGAAATTGAATTTTGAGAGTTTATTTGGTATGATTGGTACAGTTAAGAACATCGTGGAATTGACGTTCAATCTGATAACATCCTGCTTAGACTGCTTTCTCACAAAACTCCGTTCAAACACTTACTCCAGCCACTTGAATTTGCTCCAATTTCATTGAAAAACGTTGCCAAATCGTTCAAATAGCTCTACGAATCGATCAAATCAATCAAACGATTCCCACGCATTTTTTTTTTGTTCGCGTTTTGTTTAGAGGGTGTAATAATACATAACTCATCTCGTTCATCCTCAACAGAGTTAGCGATATTATATAACCTTCATTTAATTTTGAAAAAATCGCTCAATTTGCTCATTTCATTACTTCTCTTCTTACCAATAAACCCTAGGGTGTTACATGGTCCCTCCCTCGGTACTATTTAGGGCAAAAAGTCGTTCAAAACTTTGAAGTGTTTTATTATACCCCCGCAAAACGAATGTTTTCGGGGGTACACCGGAATCAACATGTCTGTCCGTATGTCTGTCTGTCCGTCCGTCTGTGGACATAATACTACAGATTTTGTGTCGCAAACTCCTCATTCAGTTTTCATTAAATAATAATGAAACTTCAACAAACATTGGTCACTAGTTGAAGTTTTGCAGGACGCAAATTTCAAGTCTCAACCCCCCCCCCCCGGTTCATGAATTATCTCCCCTTGAACTCAAACATTTTTTCCCATTTGTTACCATGTACTTATTATTTTGTGTTGCAAACTCCCGGTAAAGTTTTTATTCAAAAACTTAAACATATTATACAAACATTGATCACAAGTTGAAGTTTTGCAAGATGCAAATTTCAAGTCTCACCTCTTCAAGTCCTTTATTCAAAAACTTAAACATATTATCAAAAAGTTATACAAACATTGATCGCAAGTTGGTGTTTTGCAAGATACAAATGTCAAGTCTCAACTCCTACTGCTTGAAGAATTATCTGCCCTTGAACTGACATTTTTGCTTCAAGAATTATCTGCCCTTGAACTGACTTTTTTCCTATTTGTTACGATGCACTTATACTTTTGTGTTGCAAACTTCTCTTTCAGTTTTCATTCAAAAGTAATGAAAGTTTATACAAACATTAATCACAAGGTTAAATTTTGCTAATTGCAATTTCAAATCTCAACTCCCCCTGCATCAAGAATTATTTGCACTTTAACTTAGACTTAATACCAATTGTTACAATGTTCTAGTTTTTTTCTTTTTGTACACATAAACTAGTAATTTTTTGTCACTAACTCCTCCTTTAGTTTTCTTTCAATAACTTTAAAACTAAATAAAAACATTTATCACATGTTGAAGTTTTGCAAGAGGTTATTTTGGAGTCTCAACTTCCCCTGGTTCAAGAATTATCTGCCCTTGAACTTAGGACATTTTCTTTTTTAACACGTATTTTTGTAATTTTGTGTCACAAAGTCATCCTTCAGTTTTCCCTTAATCAGTTCTCCTTTTATAGCTTTGGACACAGATACTAATTATACTGTGTCGAGAACTCCTCTTTCAGTTTTGCCTCAAAAGCATTGAAACTGTTTACAAATATTTATCACATGTTGAAGTTTTGAAAGATGCAATTTAGAGGTCTCAAATCACTCAGGTTCAAGAGTCATCTTTATATTTGATGCTTTTTTTGCCTCTCCTGTTAAAGTATCTCATTCTCTGAAAGCACTTACGGGGTTAAGTCACATTCTGTGACAAGTTCTAGTTTGGATTATTTTAAGTCCTGAATGGGGTTTTTTCACAATTATGAATTATGCCGTTTTCGAAAGATTGTTTACTTTCTTTCATTGATTTGGTAATAGCAAAGACAACGACTTTTAATGCCATAAATATGCGATCGAACTGTCTGCTTTAGGACACATATTCCAAACTGTCCGTTTTGTTTGGTTGCAGGGTTGAAAGATGCATGGAAGAAACTTTTAGACATATCACGTAAGCTTGAGCACCTAACCATAGATTCCTGGTATTTCCTCTCGGCAGTTCATGATGATGAAACGTTGCAAACTGTTTGTATATTAAACCCGGCGTGCAAAACCGGGTAGAATTTGCAAACAATTTACATCGTTTCGTCATACTAAACGCTGGGTTGTCCTTCCATTACATCCTTTCTGAACATTCGGCTGATCATACCGCATAGTTTTACTAGTACGCTGCCAATGTCGGAATGGATATGTACTGCTTTCGGATACTAAAAATAAACAGGAAGGTGCCAGGTTCTACAAGGGCTAGCTTTTTCGAATAATCCTTATACAATATCATATTACGACCTGAAAAGCGATAAATTCTAATATGAAAATTGGCTTGCGAAATCATGTAACTGATGACGTAAGCTATGACGTAGACTGTCTCCCTTGAAATGTGTGGGCCAATGAAAGAACCAAGACCGAGACCTCTTGATCAAGAGGCCGTCGCTGTACCTGCACCACATAAAAGTAAGTAGGCCTGCATTTACGCTATACAGAACATATCTTAACTCCTTTGCAGAAATTATATTTTCCACAGTCTTTTGCATTTTGTACTGAGTTTCATTCCATATCCTCTGGAATTTAACCGACATGGATATTCAGCGAAAAGTGGAGTACAATGGGAGAATTTTCGCAGAAAATTATGCAAGACTTGTGGGATTTTCAATCGTAATTGATTAGTAGGGCTATTATACTTTACGATTAGCTTTAAAACTTCGCTAACGACCATAATAGTTAAATGAAGGCTTTAATTTGAGAAATATTGAAAAGAGGGCGCGAGGTGGCGCTTCAAGCCGTGTTTTATTGCATTATCCTCTTCCGCTGGAAGAGTCTCGCGAGATTTGAAAGATCACGCGAGTGTTAAGATCTCGTGTAAGTGCGAGTAAAAGATGTGAATCTCGGGTTACGGCACTATAGGGAAATGGGACTGCGTCAAAATCCTATTTGACTTTAATATTGTTTGCGTTAAAGATTGGGAAGATTCTCGACTCCATTTTTCTTCATTAAAGACAACTGATTACCTCTGTCGGTTTATTTTTGTCAGAATGATAAAGTCGTGACGGGTTTTTTGAGACTTTCAAATTGAATTCATGAAGTTTCTAGACGAACTGTATTTAAATATTTCCAATGTGTGCACTTTTATCAACCCCTTTCCTTTACAAATCTGATTTGAATCTAAGGAAAATTTGGTAGAAATCGCTGCTTTTTACCAAAATGTTTCAACCAAACAGGATGGTGGATAATAAAATGCCTCTCCTTTTACATTGTCGTGTGCACAAACATTCCAATTGGACAAGTAAGGTTTTACATGTACAATCGATTTTGAAAGATTGTCTAAAAACAAAGTATTTGGGAAACTCTACCGACTAAGATGGGATTTTAAGCATGATCGTTTATCTTTCGATACAGAAAAAAATATATTATTAATATTTCGGCCCTATATATATTTTTTTCTCGTAAACCAAGTAAATTTCAGGTTTGTCTATTAAATCTAAGCATTGTGGTTTACCAAATATTACTTTTCATTGTTCATTGAACAATACACTACTCAAAAGTTCTAAGCGGTCACCTTACCTTTCTCCATTTTTCACACATTTTCCGCTTTAAATTTGAAATGTGAACTTTGTCTTTGGAATGAGTGGCCATTCAGTCATCATCCTATCCAATTGTTTTGTAAAATCATGCATCAGTAAGTCCAAAAGACGTAATTAAATGCATGTACCCTCAAATTCAAAAGTCACAAAATTGACACTTTTAAGAGAAATTTGAATTTTTCGATACTTGAAAAACGTAAAGCCTATCAATCTTTTTTTAATGACATTGGACTTCTAAAATTAATAAGAAATGCCAAAACTTTCTACACAATCCTTATACTAACAAGAAATGTCAAAAATTCCCCACCCACCAATGTTAACTTTGAAATCGAGGGTACTCCAACTTTCGTTTAATTTCAAAACAGTTCTTGTTGCATTATTTATCTGATTTTTCTCTTGTTGATTTCATAAATGATTTGGCTAAATTTTTCAATCGAATATGGGATGATACCATGCGGCATTTAGAACAAATGACCAAAATGGCAAGTGGCCGCTTAGGAGTTTTGAGGAGTGTATTTAGAGCACACAGCTAGTTTGTACTTTGAGTTCCATTAAAAGCTGTCTCAAATTAGCAAAATATTTACGTATTTACTTGATAGTATTAAATGATTTTGAGATGTAGATATTTTTATTATTCGAAGTATAGAATAAGATAACCAATCACACTTATTCATGAATTCATTTTACGTATTAAAAAGCTGTTCTTTCACAGATTGGGAAATGTGATTTTTGAAAAATTTTCGTAAAATCAATCGGAAGTAACGATCTCAATATGTTGATGCCTTTAAAATAATAAGATTCAATCTGGTAATGCATGGAAAGAAAGACCGAAATTCCTGAATTGAGCGAAATTCATTCTGAAAAATAAGGCAACTACTAACGCCTAAGAAATAATGCTTCAATATCGAGCCAACTATTAATGCATGTCCATTCTGTATGTTTGTCTTATTCAGTCAAAGATTGAGGTAAAAGTATTTGACAGCTGGAAAGGTAATATCAAAACAAGCAAAAATGAAAGAACTATTTTGAAATTTATAGACTGGAAATTAATAGACTGGATCCCTTACTGATCTTGCCGCTTCGAAACAGTTATTACAAAATTATTGAAATATGTTGTTTTAAGTGCCAATACTCTTGGGCCATTCTTAACCGTCTAAAAGTACACACATTTCCAAATCTAAGATCAAGTCTTGTATTTTTCTATGAAAAACTGTGAAAGAGCACCTTTAATACAGTTTCACGAGGTTTTAACTTCAATAGCTCTATGAATCAATTAAACTAAACGCTTCATCTCTTGCACTAACAAAAACTCTGACCAACAAGCAAATTAGATGTAAAGGAAGCTTACTATTTATACCATCGCAGGCATAAGAAGCATATCATTTATTTATTCCTGTTAAGAAATATCAATTTTCTGATAACAATATCATTGTTTGAGGTTGTCACCTTCAAATATGATTGTAGATATGACATAAGCATATAATTAGAACTTTGGTTGTAATTCTTTGGCTAAATCCTGTCCAAAATTACATATTGTGCTAGATATAATTCTGGTTAAGTAAGAGACGGGGAACAAGCAACACCAATGTGATGCCACCAGAACTTTTTTTTCAAATTCTACCTTTTATGGTCCGAACTTGCGAGGAATCAATTTGACATAAAATGAGTGAAATAATCGCCGTTCTGTTTGATTGAGAAATTTGTTTAAACTTTAATATTTTCATAACTCCATTGCGGTAGAAACAGCCTTGTACACACGCGCCAGAATTTAAAACAGACACGTGCTTTGCTTGTCCTGTTTATTTCCTTTCACGTGACGGCTTTGATTTAAAAATGATTTGACTATTTCACCGACTCGGTTGATTGGTAATATTTCTAAGAAAGGAAAAAATATATAGCCACAAGAAATTGGATTTTGACTCTTTGTCAAATCAAATCACTTTAAGGAGGTTTGCTCGGTCGATATTGGAGTCGCAATCCTTAAAATATAAGAGAGTACACATCGTAATGATTGAGTCCCATTTGGAGAATAAGTAACCAGATAGGACGGAAAGTACCGAAAAGGCGGGATGTATCGCAAACTCTGATTGGATAATGATTTTTACTCTTTGTGAAATCTAATCACTTTTAGGAGGTTTGCTCGGTCGATATCGGAGTCGCAATCCTTAAAATATAAGAGATTACACATCGTAATGATTGAGTCCCATTTGGAGAATAAGTAACCAGAAAGTACGGAAGGTACCGAAAAGGCGGG
Organism: Fragum whitleyi; assembly: GCA_948146395.1. Taxonomy (NCBI): domain Eukaryota; kingdom Metazoa; phylum Mollusca; class Bivalvia; order Cardiida; family Cardiidae; genus Fragum; species Fragum whitleyi. The sequence continues at coordinate 40,274,929 of OX411553.1, forward strand.
ATGTAACGCAAACTCTGATTGGATAATGATTTTTACTCTTTGTGAAATCTAATCACTTTTAGGAGTTTTGCTCGGTCGCTATCGGAGTCGCAATCCTTAAAATTTAAGAGAGTACACATCGTAATGATTGAGTCCCATTTGGTGAATAAGTAACGAAAAAAATGCAAAAACAAAACCCACAAATCAGTAAAGCCGAAGAAAACGTGTATCTGGCCTGCGTTCATGGTGACAAACCGTGCATACTATTTGCTAATTTTACCCCGCGTTGCACACAACTCACGTGCAAAGCGGGGTATGATTAGCTAACAGTTTGTATCGTTTTGTCATCCTGAACGCAGGGCATATGATAGCTTTTATTTGATCTTAGATGGAGAGTACAAGTGTTCATTTTTTTCTAAATCCTTTTTTACGTCTCTTGAGGTTGTGCAATCAGCCTTACGTTCAAGATAACAAACCTTTGTAAACATTTTGCAAATTATTCCCCGATTTACACGCAAGATCTCGTGCAAATCGGGGTATAGTAAGCAAACAATTTGAATCGTTTTGTAATCCTGAACGCAGGGTTGATTATAGCTTTCATTGTGGCTTAGATGGAAACTACGATTTTTAATACTTTCAAATCCATATTTTACGTCTATTTGGCTGTGAAACCAGCCTGCGTCCAGGATAACAAACCGATCTTTTTTGCAAATTACATCCCAGTATGATTGCAAGTTTACGTGCAAAGCGGGATACAATATGCAAACGGATTGGCAACTTTGAAACGTTTAGTCTTTCTGAATGCAGGACTGATTTGTGTCGGATATGGTCTTTTAAATGGTTACAAATATGAGAAAATGTTAAATCAAATAGGGTAACATCTAATTTCCAAAGAACATCCATAACATTGACCGGTTAAATGATTTATGCTTTTGGAATGAAATCGGATAAATGGGATGAGCAAGCTTTTTGAAAGAAACTCAAAGGAATGTTAAACATATGGAATGTCTAATTTCGTTCAATTGAACAAAACTGGAGATATTTGACTACTTCACCGTGATGAATATGTTCTGCGCAAAGTAGGAATCGGTTACAATTCCAGCATTGTCCTTGCGCAAAGTAAGAATTCTGACTATTACGGACATGGTAAAAACTCTTACTTTGCGCAGTACGATTCCAGAATTGTTCGTGCGCAAAGTAGGAATCTGGACAAAGTAATATCATTTGTAATTGTTTAATCGTAAACTATGACTTTTTGACATTGTAATACATTTAAACTTGTGTTAAGCGACCACTTAAGGGACCACCAAAAAGCGGTCGTTTATGGAAATGGTCGCTTAATACGAAATATATGATAAATGTGGCAGTTCATTTTGATACCAATTATAGATTGTCGATCAAGTCGTACTGAATCTTATGATGTTGGAACCCAATAGATTCGTCTTTTTGAGAAGATTCTAATGGGTTCCAACTTCATAAGATTCAACAATAACCAGTTTTTCGTTAAGAATGTCCTCTTTCTCAGAGATTTTAATTATGGTGAAGGGACGTTTATGGTGGTCGCTTAATACAATTGGTCGCTTAATAGACGTGGTCGCTCAAGCATTATCGACTGTAATTGTTTTTTATGATGTTTAATTTAGATTTTATACACGTTAAACATTCACCTTTCCTGTATGTTTGAAGGTATATAGCAATTCTTTGCTAAAGGTATTTTACGGCTTACTATGGTCAATCATAATTGTTCATGGGCAAAAAAGTCTAAACTACCCTTTATTTACAGTTTGTGGATGCCTACATTGCTGAATGTTTACGAACATTTCAAATTGTTGGGAATGTCACGCACAGGCTCATATTTATGTTTGTTCAAACCGATGGATGGGTGGGTTGCTTTGGACGATTTGCATGAAGTCGTAGAGCTTATTTTGGTGAATCCGGATTGTTTTGAGAGTTTTTAGTGAGTGTTTAGAATGCTATAAATGAAACACTGAGAAATCTAAATAGAATAGTTTAGAGTGGAGCGATTGACTATTCCGCACATAAGAAGTAACCATTTTCTCGGATTCAAGAAGTATACATTCATTTTTATTTTATTTTTTTGTAATAAAGTTTGAAACCGCTTTTCGGTCCAAATGAATTTTAAAATAATTCAGAAAAAAAAGTAAAAGACTACGGCGATTTAATGATAGAAATATCGTGATTGAAACGATAATTGTGTATACATGAAAAGATACGATACAATGGCCATCCAGGGTGAAGATACATATATACAAAAAGCGAAATATCACCATCATAGCCAGTCTGCGCAGTTTGCGCAGTCTAACTTGGATCCTTATTTTTCTCGCCTCCTAATTGGTCCCTTTTTGCGTGTGTATTTCCGTTTATTTGTCGTCGCTACCGTAGCACATGCCAATATGAGCGACGCCCCAGAAGACGGTTAGTTGTTACGGGGGATAGTGCAAGGATACACGAAGAAACTACTACTGAGATCCGCCATGGTTCTTTTACGTGCTCGGTGTAAAGCACCGTCTCACAGGGCCTCGGTTTAACGTCTCATCCGAAAGACAATTAGTTTATGTTAGTGTGCCAGCCCGGGTTTGAACCCTCGCCGTCGAACTTCAAATGGTTTTGAAGTCCGGTGCTCTATCAACTGAGCTAATCGGGCTGACGACGGTCCCTTTTGACGTGATGGATCTTATTGATAAACTGTGCATGCATCAGAAAACCTACATTTGCATATAAATCGATAGCGCACTTGTGCAACATTGCGCATTTACGGTAATTAAACTCGAATGAATTCTTTGTTATAGAGTCAAAATATCTTTTTATCATTTCGTCTTGTCTAAAAGTATGACAAGACCATAAAAACCCGAAACCACCACTTTTTATCTGTGAAATTGTTCATCAAAATTGTTCGTCTCGTCACATCGCCTTTGAGATAAGATGGTTTATAGCCGTTAAAAAATAATTAAAAACAATCTTATATCTATGGAAAATGAAAAGGGTTCTTTTGAGTATTTTTTGTTATCATAAAAAACTTAACCGTAACAAAAGCAATAATTGATTATGAAACAAGCGTGTCCTCAGAGTATTGCAAGATTATCTTAGTTTACTATCTAAACCAGCTTTGCTTTCAGAAAACGAACGCGCTCGCCGCAAAAAAGATACACATTTGAACAATGATTTTGGTCGCCTATGACCATTTGTTGGTTGTAAAGCCATTTGTTTGTCGCCAATGTTAACAGTACTGCAGTAATATCACACCGCTGATGTACATATCAATTGTTTTCCAGTGTTTCACAAATAAGTGAATCAACAGAAACACCAACCTTGACCCGAACTATAATATGTCAAGCCCAATTTTGCGTACTATCATTCGTTTAGTGGTGGGAGACATAATACGTTTGCTAAACGTTGGAGTCAGGACTGAGACTACAAGTAACAATTCAAGAATTGAAACATCAACGCTTCTTTTATGGACTGAGCTTATCGGGCTCGGTATATTCTACTGAAGTTTTTTTATGAAAAAATATATTTTTCAAACGGTGAGAAATCACATCGGTTCCATAGAAAAGGATTGAAGAATTGGGATATTTGCCAATCACGGCAATGGGGTATATTTAACATACACTTTAGGAAATTAGACTAAAGCTGTAATTAATTAAGGAACATCTTGTGGACAGTAATAACGCGCCCTTCTTCATCTTCTTTGAAACATGACACTTACATTAAAGATTATCGTGAATGACTTTGGAATTATTTCGGAATTGAAATTTCATTAGTGTAATGAGCGAGTTTTGATTGATATTAAAAGGGGTATCAAAATATCACAATTTCTGTCTGTGTCGTTTAACTTAACAGCAGCTCAATGGTACCAATATTGCAAACCAACAGTTAATAATATCGTGAAATTGACAAGCCCGGTGACTTTGGAATGATCTTTGAATGAAATCGATCATAAAGTGATTGGATTGAGTGGCTTAAATGCACCAAATCAAGCGCTTAACCGAGCGATCTTGAATGTTTAAGGTGATGCGAATATGAATTTCGCATTATCAATAACTGTAACACTAACATTGAAGGTAGTTTCACAGATCTATGGAAAATTCTTAAGCGCAAACATCCGGATCCCTATTTTGCATTAAAATACCGAACTTATACGATCTGTGCGATTTTACAAGGGTTGTATTGGGAATTAACGTCAATATACAATTGATTTCATGCAATGACTTAATATTCGCGAATGTGTAAACTAGTCCCCGACGCTTTGGTGATATTTTCCCTTGGATAGGCATAACCAAATATACAGTTAAAAACATCGTAAAATAGACAATTGAATGATTTTGGAATGAAATGGAATGAGTGTGTGGAGTGAGTTTGGAGTGAAATAAAAGGAAGGCAATCCAATATCGCTAATTTTGTTCTTGATGAACAAAATTAGCATTATTTATTACCTCTCTTAATAAAATAAACATAATTTTCTATTTACGTGTCTTCATGGAGCAATCAGACACTTTAAAATGCACACCAGCAAATAAAACGAGGAATAATTAATCGATTTGAATTAAATTTGAATCGTTTTAAACGATTTCGAAATGTTTTCCAATGTTTTGGAGCGTTTTTGATCGATTTGATTGAGTCTTTGAAATGGAAGAAGGGAACGCTGAGTGACCGATTCAGAATGGAATCGGTCGGAATGAGTGTCAAATCTACTTTGCATTTTTAACTGTAAAACACCCATTTTCCCATCGGTAGAAAAAAATCAAAATTAAGGGTGTAAACGTGAAAAAGCAATTCAATTATGAAAGGTGAAGTAGCACTTAAAGAAATAGGAAACAATGACTGAAGAAATAGTCGTCTGCAAAAACCTAATGGTATTGAAAACTGCGAAGATGAAAAGAATGAGGCGTCTTACGCGTGATTCCTTTATTTGAGTCTATCACGATATACAGTAAGCCACTCTGCTAATGAGGACGTTGTGAGCTGCGATCGGGAACCAGAATTATTGTCCTGGGGTCTTCCTGGTGGTCAATCGCGATATTATATGTAAGGTATCACACTGGTAACTTATTTTCTAATTGTTATAGAATAAAGATAAAATATTCCTTCCGATATTAGACGGTGTATGGAGACAATAACTTTTACTCTTAGTCTCGTGTAATTCGCCATTTTACACTTTTGACTAAGAAAATTGAAAGATATGAAATGAAAACCACATTCAAAAAGTGACGTCATCTATACGTCATGTGATCCGACCACGACCGTTATAAATTATGTCAGTGACTTCCGGACACAACGACCATAGTTACGCTACACAACACCTCATGTATATGAACTTGCTTACCAGGAATCCATTGTTTGGTGCTCCAACCGCCGCGGTATAACTGGAAGATTGTTGAAAGCGGTAAAAAAAACCCTAAAAAGAAAAAGAGTGCTTGCCTCTTTGGGTTTACGCCAATCATTGAATTATTGCGTTAAAGTATTAAGTATTTGCGTATTTAAAAGATACTAAAATACATAAGATTCTTTTTTAAAAAAAAAAGAGTTTGTACGATTTTAATGTTGATTTGAAAAAAAAACCCTGAAATTTCTATCTATTATGCACTTATTGATTCTACGCAGAAAAATTCAAACTTTGCGAAATATAAACGTGTAGTACAAAAGTAGAAATATCCAAATTAATTTCGACACACTGAAGATAATTTCAACTTTAATTAAATTTGCGAGTTTCTGTCTTTAAATAGAGATGTTGTTGCTTATAGACGCTGCTAGCGCGGTAGACCGGGCTTGGCTTTAAAGTGTCTTTTCCGTGATCAAATGACGACGGTATGTCATTTACAAAAGGTCAGCCAGCTTTGTGACGGGGCGCTCAAACAAGCCCATCAAACTGTCCATTAGAAAAAGGAAAAGTCTGCTTTATGGTCTAAAATACGATACATTTAATCGCCTGCAATGATCCTTGCCATCGAGCCACGTGCCACTGAAAAATTGTATCAGGGGCACAGAAAAATAAGCTACAATCGAATTGTGAAACTTTAGATTCAATTTCTATTAAGGCGATACAGTAAGTAACATCATGAAATTGACATTCATCTCAATCAAAACCATTCTTAATCGCTCAATCAGCGCTCCATCCATTCATTCCAACCATTCACTCAAACTAATCAAAAACGCTCCAAAATCACCAAAAACATAAGATCAACAACTACATTCAAAATAAATGAAATCGAAAAAAAATGCCTTTTTCACTTAAATAAGTTGAAATTGTAAGTGTCTGATTGGTTCTTGAAGAAATATGAAGCTATTTGGTGAACGCATTTGCATTCTTTTTAAAAGAGAGGTAATAAATATTGCTAATTCTGTTCATCTTGAACAAAATTAGCGAAATTGGATTACCTCCCGGAAATTTCACCCAAAACTCACTCATCGCACTCATTCAATTTCATTCGAAAATCATTCCCAAAAAAACTCACCTTGTCAATAACACGATGTTATATACTGTATATGACACAAAGAAGTGCAATCTTGACATTGTATTGATTAGGGAATGGGCCTACCAGATGATTACCACAGATTGCATTACCCAAAACCAAAAATGCTACGAAAAGCAATGCATCTCTTATTTCCCATTTCTCTGCATCCGTATTGTTTTTCCACTGTTGTTAGAAAACGTGAAAAAATGTCTAAAATTGAGAAACACCTTGAAATTGGTAATCATATTTTATGAATGACCATATCTTATGAACTAGCCGGGATTTTTTTATTGATACCTTACGTTTTTATGGCACAGAAATTACAAAGATAGAATTTGGAAATGAGGAAAATTGCCTATTTTCTCGTGGGCATATAATATTCTATTTACGACACAGAAATTTCAAAGCTAGAATTTGGATATTAGAAAAAATGCCTATTTTCTCGTGGGCATATAACTTTCTATTTACGACACAGAAATTATAAAGATAGAATTTGGAAATAAGGAAAATTGCCTATTTTCTCGTGGATATATAATTTTCTATTTACGACACAGAAATTATAAAGATAGAATTTGGAAATAAGAAAAATTGCCTATTTTCTCGTGGGCATATAATTTTCTATAATAATTTGTAAAATGTTTCACAGGCGGCTATCTTCTCATAAATCTAAGGTGAGAAATGAACATCGTGAAGAACGGTGACCCCAGTAGTAGGCCATATTGTGCCCTTGGGTACATGAATGACATTCAGATACTACCTGCCCTGCATTCGGGATAACAAAATGGTGCAAACTGTTTGCCAATTTGTCTTTCATGCAATTCTGTAAATGTATTGCATCCAGCAACTGTGTTGTTGTTTTATCTTTTCTATTGATTGTTTTAATGATGATGATCTTGTTGTTATTGTTGTTGTTTGCTTAAAAACGTTTGGACGTATTGTCAAAAATCTCGTGCCACTATAAATAGATTGCTACTCTCAAGCGCATTTAAAAGGTATCTGTTAGTTTTTGCTAAAACTATCAAATACTAAAAGAAAGGTATATAAATTAGTAACATTTTGTCAATTAATAATGAATAATGCATTGCAAAAGAGAAACAACGTTTAATACAGTTTTGACTGTTGAAAGATTTGTGTCCTGACATTTTGTTTTCACATCCTGATTTTAGATGACTAAAATTGTGTCCTAAAACAACCCCTAAGTACAAATAGCGTCGATATTATAATACATTAATATTTTCAAACTTCCGATCTAAATATTCCGCTCTACTTAAATACATATGAACATGTTAAATGAATAAAAAAGGCACACGGTGGAGAAAAAACGTATGATATATTAAACATAACCTAACAGAAATGAAATAATGCTAAAAAAATGGTTTTGAAGTTCTTGTATAGCTACTCTAAACTTTTCCAGATCTGAACTTCAATAAAATCATACAAGGAATCTAGTACATGTATACCCCTTACAAAATTTTCATCATAGTTGAATAAGCTTTTAAGGTGGAAGGGGACAAAAGCGTTTTTTTGAGTGAATATGTTTTGGTTTATATGTAATCTCTTAGATAATGCGATCTCAACGGTGTATATTTTTTGCTTTTTAATATAGAAATAACGTTAGCATGACGTCGTAAAATTCACGATTTGGCACGCTTTCTATAAACAACCCTATTCCCATTTAAATGCGCAGTGTGATTTAATACAAGACGTTTTCGTTCCGCCAATTGCACTAAAATGAGGCTAAATGAATGGTCATAACCCAAATGCTATACAATGAATAAAATTCTTTGAATCTAAATATATAGACATGTGAGTTAATTTAAAATCAATATTCACATTTTTTACTGTTCCAAAAATCTCGCTTTTAACAAAATTTTACAAAATTGGCCCGATGATTTTTTTTCAAATTTTGATATTATTTTCTCAAATTCTAGTTTGGCTAACAGGGAAAGTTCAAATAACTTTCATCGCACAGATTTTTTATAATTCAGATTTAAAGGTTGACATTTTGACGTTAAATCTATGACATTGACGTTCAAATTACACCTATCAATTTTCTATCTTTATTTTGATTAATTTGCCATCTATTAGTATAAAAAGATCAAAATTCGCAGATGTGTTCAGAAGCCTTTAGATAAAAAGGCTCTCAAAATTTCCTTCCAATACACCGAGAACTTCGCGGTACACATGAATTTACCTAACACAAGTATTGCTGATCTATGACCTCAGTAAGAATAACGTCGCTGTCGCTATAAATAAACACTTATTTTTGTAAAATTTTATCGCAAGCTCGACGTTATGACGTTACTATTAATTAGCACGTTGAAAGACTATTTGTGGGTGCAGTTATGTCATTTCAAATAAAATTGGAAAATCCCAATGAATGTTTATAAAAATTGAAAAATCTTTTCGACATTTATCCTTTCTTTATACAGAAATCTTTAAAATACTTTTAGTGAAGTATGTCAAAGGAATTTAGCAAATTTTCGACGTACTGCGTTTGTCTTTCGACGTTAGGGTAATTAACTTTGATTCCCTATTGTAGAAATTCCGAAAGGTGAAACGTCACATTAAGATGCGAGCATATATACTAGTATTTATCAAAATTTCATAACTGACTAGGATTTTTATTTCTGTTTCCTTCGCCTTTTTCCCAACTGTCCGTGGTAAAAAAAATATGATGCGACAAAAATGTTCGTGGCACATTATCGAAAAAGACCCATAAAAACATATCTGTTACGTAAATTCTTTTAAAACGTAAATGTCAAAAAAGACAACATTACATGTAACGTCAGAAGGAAGCAGTAGCCGCCTAGCGTGCTACTTGAAAGTAATTCTAAAAAGATTAAAAATGTAGATGATAAAACTCTTTTTCTGGATTGTATTCTGTTTACGTTAATCTTATTGATACATTACAAAAATCTTAATAGTCTTACTTTAATTTGATTCGAACAAAAAAAGATAAACGAAAGACGTTAAAACAACTGATTGTGGTGATAGAATATAACTTATTGAACATTTACAAGTGTGCTATTGTTCAAGACTTTATTCCAACCTAGCATTAATTTCCCCCAAAAGACCATTATGACATTGTTCGGAAGATTGTCAGATCATTTTTACCTTATTTTTACCTTAATGACTTCGATTTGAAAAAGATGATTAGAGCAATGATTTACTGATGAACTTGATAAGACAAGTTTTTACGACGTTCTGCGATGCGCTTCCACTTTCCGTACAATATGGCGCGTGTCACGTGTCACGCCGCTGGTTCTCCTTTGACATTTTCTACCAGGCAAAGGTCGACCTTCTTCATTTAAAAACTGCATGTTTAATTATGTTTTCTTTTTCAAAGATCATTTTTATTTTCTTCGGAATAATTGCGAGAAACAGCCATATATGACCAACTTATTGCTGAGTGTTGGACCGCTTTGTAAGACAAAAGAGTTCAGGTACGCGAAATCGTGAGGACAAATTTAAGGTACTTGTTCGTAGTACCAAACTAATTAACGGTAACCCGTTTGTCAATTATACTCGAAATTGAGAAGAATGCATGCACTGTACTCTTGATTTTTGCGATATAAAAACCCAAGGAATTATTGGGGGACAACGTATCAAAAGCCATGAATTGATATACCAGTTTAATGGTGTATATTTAATTTTTAACCCCCTCCCTTACGGCGATTTTTGAACAGAAATATTGAATGTTGCTGAATTTATTAGTAATGCAATTTAAAGTTACAATAATTCACGAGATTTGCTACTCTTTTATACATGTAATCAACAAATCCTTCCATTTTTTTGAAATAAAATAGACAGCTGCTATATACATACAGTATTAGTATATCCTTATTGGAAAGTTATACAGGTAATTGAATTTACAAGAAAGAAGTACGAAAATACGAAAATGCAAATGAGATGACAATTTTAATCGGGTAATGAAGCCGAACAGTTCAAACGGTTTTACTGTCTTTTCAACTTCACGGCTACTATTGTTTAAAAGATAATAAAACCGTGATATACGACTGAGATAACGTTTTAAGACAAATGACTCGGGTCTAATAACCGAAAATCGCCCTTTACAGCTGCAGTCACATCAGAGGATTTGAGTTAATTTTATAACTACTTAACTGCCGTCGTCATTTCATAGTTCTCAAGGTGAATGTCTCTCGTTTTCCCATGTTTCGAAAATTCTCACCGTTGTAAGTTGATATCAATATAACTGGGATATTCTTCATTATATTTGACCTGCCACTGAGCAACTCCACCGTGACGTAGTTTGGGAAGTTAACGTTTCAATATAATACACTTATGGGGTTAATTAACGTTTGTATTAGGACGTTAACATTTGCAGAGACCCGAAAAATGGTTGAACGGTAAGGCATTTTGAGGGTCTCTGCAATGTTTACGCCCGATAAAAACGCTCTAAAACTAGCTTCAAGAGTCAAAGGTGCCGGGGAAAATGCGTTATAAATACATTGATCCGTCACTTATGTTTATACCGACGTTGCATTGTTAATTTATGGCTTCACAAGATGCAACGCCAAGAGAAGGATCAACGTCTTCATTTATGCTCTATATCAATAATAGACATAGAAACTGATAGAGTGTATAGGCCCAGACCGAGGAAATTTAAGTAAAAAAAGCCAGGAGTCAACGTCACGTGAAATTTCTTATTTATCCATGTTTTCTCCGTCAATGCCCGGTTTTTTTCCGTTAACGTATGCCTATAACAACCCAAAAAACGTACATTATATGATAAAATTATTGATTTTTGTCAAAGTTTTGATGGTTATTAAACGCTAGTATATAAGGTGGCAATTTGTCATAAGATACGTCCGTCACACCGCTGGATGTCTATAAATGAGAAACAACGGAGGGTAATGACTAAAAAATTAAACTAGGTAGAGTTACGGTTCTTGTGCACGATACTCTGTCATCATAAGTGGATGATAACTGCCAAGTTTCAAGTTAATCGGACAAAAAGTTGATAGCGTTATACTAAGAGGTGGGAGCCGCCCGTCAGACGCCGAACGACGTACAATAGACGCCAGACGCCAAGGGTAATCACAAGCGTATAAGAACGGATAAGAGTGCTGATAAAAGTGAACACATTTCTTTGTTGGGTTATCATTACCTCGTGACATTCGATCTGAAATTACGAGGTTATGGCAACCCAGAGACTATTTAATGCTTCAATAATAGATATAGTTAAAACATCTTGAAATTGACAAGTTTGAATGATTTTGAACTGATATTGAATTAGTGCTTGGAGAGACTTTTGAATGAAATATTAGGAAGGTGAATACAATATCGGCAATTCCCAACTAAACAAAACAAAATTTTATATATTTCATTGAATCCCTTAAAAAAGGAACTACGTATTTTCCATAAAATGATAAAAAGTGTGTCTTCGAGGATGCTTCCAAATCAAGATCAACTTGTAAATCAAGGATCGATTTATTCTATTTAATAATAATAATAATGATAATAATAATAATAATAATAATAGTAATAACTTTATTATTCATTAAAATAATGATTCATTAAAATTCAAATGAAGTTGTGAAGCAATGTGAACGGTTTTGGGGGCATTGTAGGAGGCATTTGCGTCTTGGACTTGCGTGTAAAGCGGGTCATTATTTGCAAACAGTTTGCACCGTTTCGTCATCCTGAACGCATGACAGATTTGGGTCGTTCTACGAGGATGAACTTGCACTATTATACATACTTGGTATGAGAAATTAAAACTTGAAACATTCTACAGGACCTACGTCTTGCGTAAATCAAAAAATATTTCAAAAATTAAACGGAAATTTTACCACTATTAAATGCAATCAGTCAGCTACGTCTGATTTTATGCATATTTGAAAGTAATCTCAAAGTCGAAATTTCAATAATCTTAATGAAGACAGACAAATAAAAAATATATTTGATTCACAACGAAAATGTCATAACCCCAGTTCTTTCAAGCCACAGTTACTATAATATGGTATATAACTGACAATATGAAAGTCCCATCTTGACAAACTTTGGCTGTTTCCCATGGTTATCGAAGAGATCACAAGATAAGAAATCACAAATAATTAGCCTTTCATCTTGTGCCGCTCTTAACTTTTACACCTTTTAAGTCAAGCGATTACCATATAATCGTGAGAGTTATCGGCTTCGATAAATCAAAATGCAAACAGAAAAATTTTCGATTTCAAAAAAAAAATTCTCGTAGATTTTTTCTCTCCCTCTCTTTTTGTAATAAGGATTTACTCTCAAATATTGTAATTTGTCTATGACAATTATCTCATCATTGAACTGTGTCTACAAGTTAAGTGAATTTCCGAGTTTATTTTGGAGGTGGTGGCATTGTATTGCGCCCTTAGTCTGTGTCGGATCCAGAATTTCTGGAAAGGGGGCTCGAACATGTAAAAAGGAGATTCGTTTTCCTAATTGATCAAAGATTTTGGCCCTTTTCCAGCTGAAATTAAATATTGTTTAAAAAAAAACATGAGACCCATGAGGGCCTGTATCGCCCCACTGGCTTAAAAAATCTCAAGATTTGAAAGAGAGATATTGAAAATAGAAGGTAATGAAAGTCACCAGCATTCAGAAGGAAGTCCGAGTTTTTTTCTAAATTGAAACTGACTCATGAGGAAATGAACTTATTTAACTAATATGTAAAATTACAAGGAAAAAAACTATTTAGATATCACTTTAAAACAAGAGGACAAGAATGGCCCTAAACCGCTCACCTGAATTTTATTGATCCAGTGGATCTCATCTAATCAAAAGAGGGTCATCCAAGGAATAGTCTAGTACAGTCTCATTGAAAACAATCAAAAGGCTCAGAGGGAGATATCGTTCCAAGATTTCAGACTCAAAATAAGCCCTGCCCTGCCACGCCCATATTTGGGTGTCAATCCGAATTTCTTGAACAACTTTGGAAGAGAGTCACCAAAGAACATTCTAGTAAAGTTGCATTGAAATCGGCCAAATGATTCAGGAAAGAATGTCGTTCAAAGTTTTTAGGCTCAATTAAGCCACGCCCAGCAACGCCCATATTTTGTGGTCCATCAAAATTTCCTGAACAACTTTAGAAGAGGGTTTCCTAAGGAACATTCTGGTAAAGTTTCATTTTTATCAGCCAAAAGGTTCAGGAGGATATGTCGTTCAAAGATTAAGGGGGTCAAAATAAGGCCCGCCCATACTTGTGGGTCAATCCAAATTTCTTGAACAAACTTAAAAGAGAGTCACCTAAGGAACATTCTGGTAAAGTTTCATTGAAATCAGCCAAATAGTTCAGGAAGAAATGTTGTTCAAAGATTTCGGGGTCAAAACAAGCCCCACCCTGCAACGCCAATATTTTGGGGTGAATCCAATTTTTTTGAACAACTTTAGAAGAGGGTCACCCAAGGAACATTCTGGTAAAGTTTCATTGAAATCAGCCAAATAGTTCAGGAGGAGATGTTGTTCAAAGATTTCGGGGTCAAAATAAGCCCCGCCCTGCCACGCCCATATTTGGGGGTCAATCCAAATTTCTTGAACAATCTAAAAGAGGGTCAGCCAAGGAAGATTCTGGTAAGGTTTCATAGAAATCGGCCAATTGGTTCAGGAGGAAATGTCGTTCGAAGATTTCGGGGTCAAAAAAAGCCCCGCCCTGCCACGCCCATATTTGGGGGTCAATCCAAATTTCTTGAACTACGTTAAAAGAGGGTCACCTAAGGAACATTCTGGTAAAGTTTCATAGAAAACGGCCAAAAAGTTCAGGAGGAGATGTTGTTCAAGGATTTCGGGGTCAAAATAAGCCCCACCCTGCCACGCCCATATTTTAGGGTCGATCCAAATTGTTTGAACAACTTTACAAAAGGGTCACCCAAGGAACATTCTGGTAATGTTTCATTGAAATCGGCCAAATAGTTCAGGAGACGTTGTTCAAAGATTTCGGGGTAGAAAAAAGCCCCACCCTTCCACGCCCATATTTGGGGGTCAATCCAAATTTCTTGAACAACTTTAAAAGAGGGTCACCCAAGAAACATTCTGGTAGAGTTTCATTGAAATTGGCCCAATGGTTCAGGAGGAGATGTCGTTCAAAGATTTCGGAGTCAAAAAAAGCCCCACCCTGCCACGCCAATATTTGGGGGTCAATCCAAAATTATTGAACAACTTTATAAGAGGGTTGTCCTAGGAACATTCTGGTAAAGTTTCATAGAAATCGGCCCAATGGTTCAGGAGAAGATGTCGTTCAAAGATTTTGGGGTCAAAATAAGCCCCGCCCTGCCACGCCAATATTTGGGGGTCAATCCAAAATTCTTGAACAACTTTAAAAGAGGGTCACCTAATAGACTATGAGCCAGTATACACCCCCCTCCCCCCCCAGGGGGAATTTTCGGGACTATGTTTTTTTGAAAGCCCAATGTCTAACGAGTATATTCTGAAAGTCTGCAACTTGGCTGTTGGGGCTTTTAGGAGTTATTGAGGTCAAAGGTCAACAAGTGCACTTTTTCTATGAAAGAATAAATGAGCTGGACTTGAAATGGTATATGCAACTATCTTTTCATGAAATTGAGCAGGAAATGGTTCTAGATGAATTACTAAATATTTTTCTGCTGGGAAATTTCATTTTAGGGTACTTTTATGATAATTCTTAATGAAATCAAAGTACTGAAAGTACTGAAATCGGTTCATATATAAGAGATTAAACCATAGACAATAGGCCATTTCAGACCAAAGGAGGATTTTTTCCTTATATTTTCCCATCAACTTAAACAATAATTTGCCTGAAGGTAATTTGTATCATTTATCATTTGATTTCTATTGTATTTGTTGGTTTTAAAGCTTAAGTCAGCAAGTGCATTTAAATGAATATTATACATTTACGTAGATAAATTGAAAGGAAAACTTGTGTTTTTTTCAAGTTTCTACGAATAAAATACATTTGAGGCAACTTTAACAACTCAAAATTATTGAAAGTATCAACTGTGGCAGCTTTGAGAGTAAACTGCATCTTCATAGATTTAATCAAAGAACTGAAATGACTGTATATCTTTGCTTATATACATGTTCAAACATAGGGAATACGCTTTTTCATTCTTAAAATGGGAACATCCCTTTTGCTTTCTTTTATATCTTGTGTTCCTTGTAAAAGTTCATGTTGGTGTCAGATTGTGTCCACTGTAGTTGTGCTTTATATTGGTTTAGGTATAGATATAAAAGCATTATAGATTTACTTGTATGTATAATGAAAGTATAGATAAAATGGGACAAAAGCTAGATTTTGCGGGGGGGGGGGGTTATTTGCATAAGCACTTAATCACAGTTTCTAATAATTTAAAACAGTTACTCACTGTCATTTAAATATTGAATGGTTTAAGCTTTAAAGCACATAACTATTACTTTTTTATAGATCAAAGTACTGAAAGCACTGAATGTCAAAGATAAAAAAGAAACCAAATTTTTATCTCTTTAGAGTCAAATCCATTTTTCTTTAGTCTAACAACAGTTATCACAATTGTGTGAGTCTAGAAGGGGGGCATGGGGACATGGGCTTTCTTGAATGCAAAATGGAATTCTTTCTAACCAACTCTTTGCCTATTAAGTGGACTTGATTATTTACAATATTCAAACCTTAATGGAAAAGTTATGTTTCCAATGGATATTCACACTGTTACATTTTGCAAACTTGTTTCTGATGTACTGAATGCTATTTTGTTTCTCAAAATTTGTTTTTGTAAAAAACATTTCATCAGAAAATTCATATTTTGTTTCTGTGTCTTAACCCTTTGCTGTTTAATCCCTGTTTTTTACGTGCCTGTGATTTTATGATTGAGAAAACATTGTGAAAAAAGAAGAAATTGCTTCTGACAAGCAACTTCTTCTTTTTCCACACTATTTTCTACCCTACTGAATGGTTATTTTTCAAATTAAATCCACTTTAAATTTTCGTCTGCAAAACCTTTGAATTTGGTCAGGTCCAAAATTTTGTAAAACAGGAAAGGGTTAAGGCATATAGCCAATATTTTTGGAAGATGACCACCCTTTCCAGCAGATAAAAAGCAAGGGGCCTGGTAGGTCCAGTAAATTGCATAGCTAGACTGAATATCAGTATTCAAATTTAAGTTTATATGAATCATTTTGTGAAACTTTTTCATGAAAAATTATCATTTATATAGAAGCTGATCAAAATGATGACTACATCAGCTTAATACTATTGATACTTATTAAAGAACTCACAAACATTTTTTTTTAAAAAGTCGAATGTTTTTCTTAAAATGTATGTGCAGAAATCATTTTTTATCAATGGCTAATTGAATTTTTTTTAGTTTACAATCCTTTTAATATGCTTTGTGTGTGGACATAAGTACCGTTAGCATAAAGAATTTTTTTTTTTGCTTACATTGCACACAGATCACCCCAATTTACTCTTCAATCTAACAAAGATATGTTTATTTAATTTCTGAAATAAATTATCTTGTAAGATGAGCATAAACATTTTCAGTTTGGTAAGTGTGAATGAGATATATATTTGAGGCTTTTTGTTCATTCACAAATTCTATAGTGAAATTTAAACCTCCAAATATAAATTTTTGTGGCCTCCCCATACTCTCTTCTTGCCAGATTTTGAATGCAAAATACTGAAAAAAGGTCTATTAAAATACGATAAAGCTCTCGTCCAGGATGTCCACCATGACTTGAATTTAACATAAGTGTTTGTTTTCTGTTTCTTACCAATTTTGATAATATCATTAATGTATATATAAATATAGATCATACTGAGTGCTAATTAGTAATCACTTAAATTTTGATGAAATTCTCCAAGGTTATGTTGCAATACTGTTGATATTTTGAAACTGATGAATGAAATCCTTGTGAAAATAGAATTCTTGTTTTTTTTACCTGCTTGATTCGTTGTTCTCACACAAGTTTTTTTTTTCTTTCATTTTCAAATCCCCTGTCCTTTTCCATCAAAATGTTAATGCTCATGACTTAATATTTGATTTAACTTAAATTTCATTTCGTTTGTAATTCTAATGCAATTTTTACGATGTTGAGGCCTAAGACAATACATGAAGTTTTATGGAAACAAAGAGAAGCTTTGGAAAAGAGATGTTTACAGAAACTCTAGATGTATCTTTTCTCTTAGACGAAGGAAAATTCATTGACCATATTCCAATATCATTTTACAAACCACATTTATAAAAGAGTATGTGATGACCATCAGTTTGAATTAGCATTAAGCTATGTCAACTGGTATCGTTATAAGGTTATAATGTTAAGAGATTGAATGGTTTACTATTTAGCACCCATTTATATATCAATTTAGATATGATGGCCATTTTGTGTATGAAAACCAGTCATGAAGTGCTAATTGTATTATGTCAATCCTCTTTGACCTGTTTCACTAATTGATGTAGGATATTCTCATAGTGGGAAAAAAAATTCCTTGGTAGAAGACTTTTTTGCCAGATTTCAAAGCATTCGGTACATTGCTTTGTACAAAATGAATCCAACAAATATACACAAAACAGTTCAAATCTGAATAACTTTTTAACTAGATTTAATCATGATGTTCAGAATATTGAACAAACCACAGAACTAACATTACTGACAAAGGGATGAGATATGCAATTATGGTAATTTATATAAGGAAATAAAAGTAAATTGAAAAAGAAATTCAAGATTATAATGTGCAAATCATATTTTGGTACTTTCAGTGCTTTGAATTTCAACAAATAAGCCTGTTCTCTTCAAAAATGTCTTGAAACTTTTATGAATTTGAATCACCTGTTCATTGAATTGAATCCTGACGTTCAGAATATTGTACAAACCAAATAACAAATATTGCTGGCAAAAGAGTGAGACATTACTTAACAAATGGAGTGAATTTGTCACAATAGCTCCCCTTTACCAGATTTTTTTTATCAATTATGGAGAAAAGCTAAGGTAAGCAAAACTAAAAATTGCACATATGATAGTTTCAAATTATTCAATTGTATAACAATTATAAGTACATTTGAATGAATTGGAAAATAAATTCCTGTGTATATTGTGTTAAAACCTTTATAATAAAAAAGTCATATTTTGGTACTTTCAGTGCTTTAATTAGCTAAAATTAACTTATATGTTTACAGTTGGCTTGAACCTTTTTTGTAATTGTGTATTTCATTGAATGATTACATGCTGAACATGATCACTCCAAATTACAATAATGACAATAAGTTGTACTAATATATATTAGTATAGTTATGACACTGGCATACTCAGGCCATTATAGTAATCACATATTGGGCACATTTAAGCAAGCAATGTTAAAAAACTTTGTTCAAATGCTTAAAGGTATCCTCCAGCAGGTCTAGACTAATATAATTATTGGAAAGGGAAGCAGAAAAATCTTTTAAATCATGTAAAATCTATATAAGCAAAAAACGTCGGTTTTCAGTACTTTCAGTGCTTTGATTTGCTAAGAATAAACCTGATATGTGCTCAAATGCCCTGAAACTTTTCTTTTTTATTTACCTTTAAGAATCATGTAATTTAAAATATAATTAACATCAAATAAAAACATATATTGACAAATGGTGAAATATGAATAATAGTATAGTTATAGCTTTGGCTTGATCATGCCATGGCTTTAATCAGTTTTTGAACAAAATTCAAGCAAGAAACGTCTAATAAACTTGGTTCAAGGTATCCTCTAGCATGCTTAGAATAAAAGAAAATATTGTTCAAGACAGAAAAAATCTTTTTAAATCTTGATAAAATCTTTATTAGCAAAGAAAATTGTTGATTTTCGGTACTTTTAGTGCTTTGATTTGCCCAAAGCCTCTCTGAAAATCACACAAATGTGTTTAACCTTTGAAATAATGTTTTGGGTATTGAATTATGTTGAAAAGGGTCCAAAGAAATTATCAAATCAACAAAATAAATATAAATTTCTGACTAAGGTTAAGATTTAAATTAGTGTGCACTGGGTGACCTTTGACCTCAATAATTCCTAAAAGCCCCAACCGCCAAGTTGCAGACTTTCAGAATATACTTGGTAGACATTGGGCTTTCAAAAAATCATAGTCCCGAAAATTCCCCCTGAGGGGGGAGGAATCACCCTACTGGCCCATAGCCTATAAGGAACATTCTGGCCAAGTTTCGTTAAAATCCACCCATTGGTTTAGGAGGAGAAGATGTTTAAAAAAAAGTTTTCGCACACACGACGGACACCCCGTCATGACAATAGCTCTCTGGCCTTCGGCCAGTGGAGCTTAAAATCCATAAATGACCCGTCAGGCGAAAAAAGACTATCTGGCTAGTGCGTAAAGTGTCGACCCTAGTCAGACTGCGCGGAATGCGCAGACTGACTAGAATCGAAACTTTTCGCACTTTGCTTATTTTCTGAATCTAGGATGATCAATCTACATTCCCGTGAAAGAATTTTTGAGATGCGACCTCAACTTGACCTATGCTGGACCAAATCTCCTTTTCAAATATTTATTTTACCGAATGATCCCTTTTCGCGTGACGGCTCACATATCTTTTGACACCTCAAGTCTTCCCCACGAGGAGCAAGTAGAAAACAGACAGTATATACTAAGATTAGACTGCACTACTGTGCAGGCAGAGCTTAGTATACTGTCTGCTAAAGATTTATTCGCGACAGGACTTTGTATTGAACAGCAGAAGAAGGGTAAATGAAATTCTATTTAAAAGTTAAGTAATTGGACATCATAGCGGGTTCGTTTAACCCCCGAACCCCCACCCAACCCCAACCCCCTCTGGATTAGGATTCACCACTGTAAATCGGTCGTTAGTCTTCTTTTAGTACTGCGTATATGTTACAGTGAATATGTAAAATCAGTGATTTTGTAAAATAACTGAAAATTTCAGGGAGATTGTAAAATCACTGATTCCGTCAGATATTTCATAAAATGACTGAATTTTTCAGTTAATATGTAAAATAATAGAGTATTATTGAGACAATGAAATAATATAGTGCAGTTTATAAGTTAAATAAGTATATTTAAAATAATTCATTCAGGTAAAGTAAAGTTAAAGGTGTGCATCCAGTGTCAGAAAAGAAGTAGAGAATAACAACTTCTAGGTTAGTTGTGAAAGCTGCATGTATTCTTACTAAGGACTTCATTACTACGTATTGTGTGTTCATAAGTACGCTAGGTGTTCAGATTCATGAAATCAATAAATATTATCTTCAACTCTAAATAAATAATATAAATTATTAATTTGATTGTGCGAACCAATCTATCTGATACTTGCCATTTTACAATGAAATTTGTTGTTTGATTTTTGTTTTTGTACTTTGTTTCAATGTCAAATCAAAGCAATGAAAGTACTGATAAGTTGGAATGCATTCAAGAGACGGTAACCTCAAGCCACTAACGAAGCTGACGCCTCCCGCCCACGACAGGTGATCACATAATACGTCTCGTCTTTTGACGGGCGTATATAATAAATCAATGTATTTCAACAACGAGAGACGCTTAAACCCCTGATTCGCTTTACAGGCATGCAACTGATTGAAGCAAAATGATAACAAGAGGACCAAATTGGTCCTAAACCGCTGTCCTGAATCCGATTTGACCAGTGGATCTCATCCAAGAAACTTTCTGGCAAAGTTTCTTTCAAATTTGCCTAATTGTTGAAAGGAAATATAATTCAAAGAATAAACAGTGATAATAGACCCTGTCTACCCACTATTTACAGAGGAGACTCGAAATTAGCCCTGCCCTGCCACACCCATATTTATGGGCTAATCAAAACTTTGCAAACAAATTTTAAAGATGGTCTCCAAAGAGACATTCTGGTAAAGTGTCATTGAAATCGGCCAAGTGCTTCAGGAGGAGATGTCGTTCAAAGGTCCTGGGCTTAAATAAGCCCCGCCCTGCCAAACCAATATTTATGGACCAAACAAAATTTCGTGAACAATTTGCCAAAAGCGATACCCAAGGAACATTCTGGTAAAGTTTCACAGACATTGGCCCAGTGGATCAGGAGGAGATTTCATTCAAAGAATTCTGGCTCAGAATTAGGCCCGCCCTGCTACGTTAATATTTAAGGGCCAATCAAATTTTGCAAACATTTTTTTAAAAGGGTAACCCTAGGAACATTCTGGAAAAGTTCCATTGAAATGGGCCCAGTGGTTCAGGAGGAGATGTTGTTCAAGGATTTCAGGATCAAAATAAACATCGCCCTACCACGCCTTTATTTGTGGATTATCAGAATTTTGCGAAGAACGTTTGAAGGGGGTCATCCAGGTAACATTATGTCAGAATTATATTGAAATCGGCCCGGCGGTTTAGTAGAAGAAGAAGTTTTAAGAAGGTTGACGAAACACGACGGACGACGGATGTCGGAGTCAGGGTGATCCTAAAAGCTCCCCTTGAGCACGTAGTGATCAGGTGAGCTTAAAAGGAAGAAAATGGTATGGACCATACAGCCGTCTAATGGACGCAGAGGCGGACACTTACACACTCAAAACAGTTTCTATGTTATTTTTCAAATGACTTCTGCTCCATTTGAGTTATCAATTACATTTTTAATTTGAATTGTCGCAAAGTGGACTTTAACCAGCGCTTTGTCTTTGATGAAAAGCTTTTTTCGCAGGGATGTCTTTTACTTCATCAGTTTGAATCGCAAGAAAATTCTTGGACGAAGTTCAATTGTAACTTCGCTTCGTGACTCCAGAACTTGGTACTTTCTTGGGTCGTTGACAGCATTTGTGCCAAGTTTTATGATTTGGGTCAATTGGTTGTTCAGTTAGAGTAGAAACTATTAACAGTTCAAGGTAACTTATGACCGTGACATGTATGACCCCGAAACAATAGGGTATTTCTTTGGGTCAGTGACAATATTTGTGTAAAGTTTCGTTATTGCTGGTCAATTGCTTCTTCGTTTAGCTAGCAGAAAGCAGAAGGTCAATGGACAGACAGACAGATATGAAGAAATCAATATGTGCACATCTACTTCTGAGTAATAACACCGTTAAAATGATAAGTGAACGATTTTGGAACGATTAAGAAATGATTTTGAATGAGTGAGCGGAGCAAGTTTTGAGTGAAATTTAAGAAAGGGAATCCAATGTCGCTTATTTTGTTCAGGATGAACAAAATTAGCGATATGTAAAACCTCCATTTAATAAAAAAAAATACATGAGAGTTCCACCAAAAGCTTTATATTTCGCCAAGAACCAATCAGACGCTTTAAATTTCAATTATGTCAGTGAAATCGCGATTTGGTTCTAAAGAACTTTATTCATTGTGAATATACAAGTTGAAAACAAGTTGAAATAGTAGGTCTGTTTCAAATGGCAAGTTATTTTGGTGATGGAATGCAATTGGGCAAAGATATTCATAATTCCATTAAAGATGTGGTGGCCAGGATTTATTAGATAAATTTTGGGCTTTGACAATGAAACATTCATGTAGATAACTGCAATATGACGGAAAACAAACGACAATATGTTGCAAAAGTATTTATTAACTTTAAAAGTGTATCTTCACTTTAAGAGAAACTAAAGATTTTTATTTCGTAACTGTAGACAGAAATGTACAATATAACAATTTGTCATAAATTAAATGTGTGATAAGATCGTTCAGAAAGAGAAACTATACCTTTAAAAGAAGCCATAACATAATTCTACGAAAATAGGTCGCGACATTACTACATAAGCAGATCACGTGATTGGCCTGTGCTATGTCCACAATACTGAGAAACCTGATCGCGACATTGCCAAATAAGTAGATCACGTGATTTGCTAGTGCTATTTTCAATAGCTGACCTTATTTGCGTTGACTTATCACATGATTTCCAAATATAGTAATGTAAACATCTGATACTAGTAAATCCGTACGCAAATTTCAATAAATATCGTTAAATCATGAATTAGCGTGTTAATAATATACATGAAGTGATAGTTGTGTAATTGTACAGGATGATTGCCTTTTGATGAAATGAACTGTATGTCTATATCAAGTTGAGATATACAAAATAGGCCGAAGTGTATTCACATCCTGTTCACGTGATGTGTGTTCTCAAAAAACCCGAAATGAATTTACCTTGGGTTCATTTTGCGGTTTTGTTAAATCTAAGTTGGAATTGCTCCGCATTCCAACTTAAAAATAAATACTATTTTCATGTGATATGTGTTGTTAATTCTATATTTCAAGTTTTGAATAGAAAGTAAATATCCCTACGATTCAGATTGCAATTTTATGAATAAACTGTTTTACATACTTACTGATTAATGAAATAACTTACCGATTTCAGTTTTTTTCAAGAAAACCATTGGAGTATGCAGATTTTTAAAAGTATAAGAACATAGATAATTAATAAAAGAATATAGTATACACCTTTAATTGAAATATTACTATTATGCCCTTTTTATCACAAAAATTCCATTACTTCATATATTAACTGAAATTTTCAGTCATTTTATGAAATATCTGACGGAATCGGTGATTTTACAAAATCCCTGAAATTTTCAGTTATTTTACACAATCACTGATTTTACATATTCACTGTAACATATATACATCTGGAAACCCAGCCCATAAAATGAACGGATGAAAGTCCGAAAATGAGGGCGTGGCCTTGGAATATATAGATGCACCCCCTAAATATATACGAAAGCGTACAATAAGAGGTTGCCACCGTAAATTTTCATTGACATAAGAAGCGCATTATTATATCCACCAATTTTATGGGTGTACATCTACAATATGGTTGCATTCATGCTATTTAAAGGTGTACGTATTATTTATCCCTTTTCGCGATCGATTGGCAACCAGTCATTGATCTTTCGGTAGGAGAACTGATGAAATTGGACGGTCAGCGAAAATAACGATTATCCGAACGATAATCAAGACCCGAGATTTATAATTTATATACTTTTTGTTGTTCAACTTATAATTTATTCGAGTTAAAAAGTTTGTATAAATATTCGTTTTAGCATAAACATGGCTGGAAATCTATCATTTAACACTAAGTAATGCTGACTATTTATTTCAAAAGTGTTCTAAAGTGAGCAAAAAGAAAAAAGAAAAAATAGATAGAAATATTCCAAATTACAGTTTTAGTAAAGTCTTACCCGAGTACGAAAATGTATTTTAAGCTCGGGCCGTGATCTTAACCGGGTCTTCAAAGCTGCCTTAAAACAACTATTCGATTCTAAAAACTAAGGACAGACACCCCCCCCCCCCCTTATTTTTCTTTTCCTTTGTCCTACAAGGAAATGAATCGCTAGTTTTTTTTTCAAAGTCTCAAATATAATCAATCAAAGAACTTAAAGAAATTGAAATATACTTTCCTTTGAAGTTAGTCGTATTGCTTACATGCACTAAGACGTCACACTCCTTAAATGTAATAAGATTTTCTTTAATGAAATAGAATTCTATTAATGAAATAGCATTCTCGTTTCCATTGTTTTAATCGTAAAATTCATTTATTTGAAAGCACGCGTACTTCAATTTGAAAGAAATTCGAGTAGATTTGATACAGTAAAACTTGATCTCTTTCAGCCCACAGAGATTAATTTACAGTTAACGATATCGTGAAATTGACATGGTGAATGATTTTGGAATGATTTAGGAATGCATGTGAATGACTGTGTGGAGCGAGTTTTGAGTGAAATTAATGGGAGGTAATCCTATATCGCATATTTTGTTCAGAATGAACAAAATTGGCGATATTGATTACCTCCCTTTAACAAAATATGCATACAAGTTCTACAAATAGCTTCCTATTTCTCCAAGAACCTATGAGAAGGTAACATTTTGAATTATGTCAGTGAAATCGCAATTTTTCTATGTCAAAATTAATTTTGAATGACGTTGTTGATTCTATATTTTTCAATGGGTTTGAGCGTTTTTGAATGGTTTGGGTGAGTGTTTGGAATGAATGAATGGAGCGCTGAGTGAGCGATTTAGAATGGTTTTGATTGAGGTGAATGTCAATTTCACGATTTCAATTACTGTAGGCAAGCATACATGGATTCAGATCTTAAACTTAACGCGAATGATTGAAAGAATCTCATTACTACATCTTATTAAAAGATACAATACAATACAAAAAAAATATTCACTCCGTTCCTTTTTGGGAAACAAGAGTTAAATGTAATAACTGAAATACAAATATACAAATAATCATCGGCGATTGGTCGACAATGTACGAAGTATGGCACGAATGAAAAATGAGCCATTTAACTATATCCGATGTTACATGTACCTGCTGCCGCTCCAGGGACCCGTTTTACTAAACCACTTACGAAAAAATTAATCGTAAGTCAAAATCACTAGATTTACCTAGTGTTTTAATACATTGTTAAATTCTGTCTTGCAATATCTCATTTGAATCGTCTTTGGAAGACGATTCAAATGAGATGATGCATGGCAGAATTTCTTATTTAGTTACTACTGTTGAAGCAACTTTAATATTTAACCTACGCAAAAAAAAATGATCGTAAGATGTTTAGTAAACTAAACTCTAGAACCATGGTCGGCTTGACAAGGCCGGCAAATGTTGCAACAGGAAATGTTACATGTCAAAGTGATAAACCACAAACAGCTAGACGACGAGTATTTCAAGTTCCACCAAGGTATACCTTGGTTTATTTGACCCGAATTTGACCTCTGTGGAAAACTACATAAATAATTATCCGACATATTCTATCAATTAACAAAATAAATATTACATTCAATACCGTTTCTTATTCATTCCTTTGAACACACGTGCAAAGCTGAGTCGGAATAATCAGATTTTCATTCATCTTTCTAGCAGGGGTCAGATTCGGGTCAATAAGACCGCGCTATAACTGCAGACACATTATTATACCCCTTTTGTCAAGTATTTGCAATCTCTCAATAATTGAGATCCATCTTTGAAATATGCGAACTTTTGAAGCCGCGATAAAATGGTTTGAAACACGATCCGTTGACGCAGTGACGCCATGCAGGGGCAAGGGCGCGTTTTACTAAACTACTTACGAAAAAAAATCGTTAGTAAAAAACACTATATGTACTCAGTGTTTTCATTCATTGTTAGATTCTGCCTTGCAATATCTCATTCGAATCGTCTTTGGATAATGCATGGCAGATCACCATATTTAATTACTTCTGTAGAAGCAACTTAAATTTTTGGCTAACGCAAAAAAAATTATCGTAAGATGTTTAGTAGAACAAGCTCCATAACCATGGTCGGCTTAACAAGGCAGGCAAATGTTGCAACAGGAAATGATTCATGTCAAAGTGATAAACCTCAAATAACTAGACGACGAGTATTCCAAGTTCCATAAAGGTAACTGCAGACACATAATTATAACCGGATTGTCGAGTTTTGAAATATGGGAATTTAGAAGACGCGATAAAAATGGTTTGAAACGCGATCCCTTGACGCCGCGACGTCATTCAGGGGTAGATCTTTTTCACCCTTCAATTTAAGTATATGCAATTATTTTCTTATTTCATATATCGTGAAAAGATCTTTTTATACAAGTTTCATCTAGCACGTGAAAATACGGCCGAGTTGTCAGTGTTTTTTTTTTTTTTTTTTTTTTGCACATTCCTTTATAAGCAGTTGCCGCAAATCAAACCGCCACTATACAGGTTCAAAAAACGATGTGTGTTAACTTAAGATCGACATTGAATAGGACAGCACCTCTGAGTGCTGAGGAACCGAAACTCTGCACAAGGTCGGGCCAGAAAAAAAGACAATTCAACTGAATTTCAAGAAGGAGATGACTGTCTGTCAAAGTGGACGGGCATTATTTCGCTGTTTTAGTCTTGGAACAATTACAGACTGCGATTTCTATTAACCTGTTTAAGGCATGCAACGTTCCTGGGGCCCGTTTTACTAAACTTCTTACGAAAAAAATAATCTTAAGTCAAAATCACAAATTGTACCTAGTGTTTTCATTCATTGTTAGATTTTGCCTTGCAATATCTCATTGTAATCGTCTTTGGAAGACGATTGCAAAAAGATGATGCATGACAGATTCCATGTTTAGTTAATGCTGTAGAAGCAACTTTAATATTTGACTTACACAAAAATGATCGTAAGATGTTAAGTAAAACAGACCCCTGAAGTGCAGGAGACGTCATTTGATTGATCGACCTAAATCCCATTATGAAAGAATCAGAGGGATGAACAGAAATCTGAGAGAATGGTCCTAATGTTTGTATTGGGTTTAACGCCGCTGTAAATAATCATTCGGTCATATCTCGGCGACTGGAGCACGTAACAATAGATCCCCGGTATTTCTTTATCAAGTACTACCCAAACATCCCTTCCTAGCCTCCAGCTACTATTCCACACAGCATAGGTCTACGATTATGATTAATTGATTGAATGGAGTTTAACTTAGCTTTCAACATTTTTTTCAGTTATATCGCGGCGTCTGGAGCACCTAACAATGGGTTCCTGGTATTTCTCTCACCAGTGCAACCACAACACCCTTTCTTAGCCTCACATAGGTCTACAATTATCAACCCAATGGTGAAAGACAAATAGTCGGAATGAATGAGTGCCGCCGTCGGGGATCGAATCCGGGCCCTCTAGATTGACAGTCCGACGTGCTACCAACTGCGCTATGACGGTGGCTCTTCGATTTTGAACCAATTTGTGGAAGATAACTAGTCGGAAAGGATGAGTGCCGCTATCGAGGATCGAACTCGGGATCTTTTGAATGATAGTCTGACGCCTTACTACTGCGCTTTGACGGCGGCGGTTGGTGAAATGTACTTGATTAGCTGGAATAACTCTCCGTCTGCGGATCGTCTTGTCAACAACTAGCAATATATGAGCCTGTGCGTGAGATTTCCAACAAATATGCGCAAAGCAAAGATCCTATCCATTCTGTGCATGCGCTCTATCTGTCCAGGGTCTCTACTATGCGTTTAGTAGATAGAAAAGGTCTTAATGTTTCTTTCGACCATCAAGTAACTTTATATAAACAGTATCCTCCAGGTACCCATTTTCACGCGACCCAATAGTCACGCACTATCGATATTGGGTTGATTATGAAGCCAACGCAAAACTTAATGGCACAATCTTTTTATTCAATCTAAATAGTCCAATTCTGATTTGAAAAATGTCAGAAATTTTACTAATTAGTAATTTCTTGTATTTTCTAGCGTAGTTTAAAACAATAGGATCAATTCATCTCATTTTTCTTATGTCCCAATTTGTTACATCCTAATAAGTCAACTTTTTCTTGGTTATCCACCTAATGTTTTGTTTTCTTTTTATATTTGGTATTTGTCATCATCTGAGGCTTTGAAATGACACAAGAATTATGTAGTGGGTCATTAATATGAGGATTATATGGGTAGATAAACATATAGGGGTCCTTATATTGATTGAGAAAATAAGGGCAACATTCTTACCTTCTAGCTCCGATGCTTTTCTAACATTGTGATGTCTTTTAGATAATATAGATTTATGAAAAATGGATTATTTTATCAGCAAATATCTTTTTAATCTGAGAAACAATAACATAAACTCCCAGGTCGGAAAAAATTTAAATGCTAAAGTCAATTTATGGGGAACCCCTTTTCAAAATAGGGATTGACTGGCCACTTTATGTCAGTTGGATTATTTGGAAATCTATAATTCAATATAGAAATCCTTATGGACTTACAAACATCTTTTTTGGAAGAATGGGTCAGAAAATTCTTGTTTACTAAGCATAGGTGATATTTGAGACCAAAAACGATTTTTTCTCTAAATTTTTCACTTTTATTCTATATGCGTGAAAATTGGTTCTCTTTTTACTGATCTGTCATTTTTGGTAGGTTTTTTAAAAACTATGACTTTTCTATAAAATAGGTACAATTGACAAATTTTGTGTTTTACTGAGATAACAATATGTAATCAAAATTAAAATTATAAGAAAATATGTTCTTTTAATTCCAAAAATAATTTTATTTGAATAATTTCCCTTATGTGCGTGACTATGGGTTCTTCGTGGATATGTGGCTACACTACACTACTCAATGTTTACGCCTCACGAACATTTCGAATTGTTGGAAATGTCACTCACAGGCTCATTTGTGTGTCTTCGTGGAAGACATGATTTGTTCGATTTGATCGAAGTTGTGAGGCAATTACAGTAATTTTCATCGTAAATTTGACATTAATCTCAATCTAACCCATTCTAAACCGCTAACTCAGCGCTCCATTCATTCATTCCACTCACTCATTCAACCCATTATAAAACGCTCATATTCTTTTCTAAAAAGGTATTATGAACCTTGTAGAAGGTTTGACATTTTCGAATTCCAAAATGAATTGTTTGTGTGGTAATGTTTGAATATCATTAAATGGGCAGTAGGCAATAATGGTCCATTGATGTGTGCACATTAAGGTAGCGAGAAAGGATAAAAATGAGGAAAATATCGCACTGTCGCATGTCGCGGATACAAACCAAATCAATACACCCGTTACAGCGGACGTTGGTTGGCTGTTTTTCTGACATCAAATCGCGCGTGCCGCCTTCTCAATTATTGAAGAGATGTGAATATTCATGTACCACTCTCTCTTATTGGTCGAAACTCGTTCTGCTATATGAACAATGTCTCCGTAATTTACTTTAAAGTAAATATTTCTTCGTGAAATTGTTACATCAAAATGGAAACATTGTATCGCCAACAAATGATGCAAACTAACGCTCTTTATCAGCAATATCAGGGGTAAGACTGTTTTGAAATTTCCGCTTTTTTCTGCTCATTTAATCCACATCATTTTTCAACTCTTTGATTTATTAAGTATTTTGATAAAAAAAACATGGACATTTACTTATTATTTCACTATATTGCCTGGTTTCTTTCGATAAACTCGGAAACAAATAAAAATGAAACAAAAATTGACGTTTTTTTGTATGATTACAAGTTTGACGAAATTGAAAAAGGATTACATGTATACTTTAGTTTAAACGCATAGTTTTTTGTTTGATTTTTTTTTTTGGGGGGGGGGGGGGTGCCTTAAAAATAGAAAATGGTAATGGATAAATTCAGAGCTAGCAATTATAATTGTTTTTTGAGGTCACTACCCTTTTTGGATAATTTTCGAATTCGTGTAGTTCATGACAGAGACTTTTCGGCGAAAGATTATGTACAAATGCAGTAATGGCATTATGATGACGAAATGGATTTGCAAATTCCGTCCATAACTATAAATTCTTTATTCTAACAAATCTAGCCCTAATGTTCAAAGACCTTTTCAATATTTATCTTCTTAAATCTTGGTTTCCATTGCAAGTTTTGTTTCATTTGTGAAAGCGTAGCTTCGATGGACACAAAAACATTAAACTGTTTATTCGCAAACAAAATACCGAAAAAACAACTTAATAAGAGCTCTAACTCTGATGTACATCGTCCGAAATCAAAATCATTTTAACATAAAAGTGAAACAATAACGTGTTTATCTGTTTAATGCAGTAATTAATCCTCGATGCGGAGATACCATTCAATTAAGGAACCTAGTCTAAATGAAAACAATGAAGCTTTTCTTTTACCCTATGTGTTCTGATAAATCAAACGTTCCCTAAAATATTAGAGATTACTGCTATCATAATTAAATTGTAAATATTTTCACCTATCGTATTAACTTGAAAGATGATAACAAATTGGATATTGTTCATCTCATTGGCGTAACTAGGATTATGAAATTTATGCATACTAAGAAGGCGACCCAAATAGAATATATAGGAAAAGGCAATATGTGGACTTTGACAAAAGATGAATGTCCTCCGTCAACTCCCCTTTTCTATGGTTTTAGCGTCGAATAATCAAAACATCGTAACTACAGCTTTCATAAGCTGTAGTTTCGATGTTATGATCAATCATCAACGACATTTTTCGAAAGAGGATTCATTTCTATTTAGACCTCACGAAATGTGCGTAATGGTAGATACGCCCTTGCTTTCTTCTTTGAAAAGAATGTCTGAGTAATTTCTTGTTTGCATTTCATTTGGAGTAAGCGACATGTGTGTTATTCATCGGAATTTAAGATTGATGTGGTTCGTTAGATTTTAACTTGAACTTATTATCGTCCGAACTTTAAGCCAAACAAGAAAAGAAAAAGTAAAGAAATTGCAAATTCCTTTTGCTATTTCATGAAAAGCATCAAAGTCTAAAAACTTTTTTCTTTCATTCTTTTTTCACATCATTTTTATTTTTATTATCATTTTCTTATTTTCCAATCACACATTAAATTAGATATTTCTCTCTTTTCTTGTATACTCTTTCTTTCTTCTTTCCTTATAATTATAATTATCATCATCATTATTATTATTATTATTATTATTATTATTATTATTATTATTATTATTATTATTATTATTATTATTATTATTATTATTATTATTATTATCATTGTTTTTATTATTTTTATTACTATTTTAATAGTGACCTATCTCCTCAATAATGCCATTTCGAAATTTCGAAAAGTAATAATCTTTTCAGACTGCGTAGTCATTGTTGAAAGATTGTCAACGTTTACAATATCAATTCTATCTGACGCAAACGTTTTTTTTTTTTTTTTTTTTTTTTTTTTATTATCATTATCATACCTTTTTTCCAGAAAAGCAATCTATGATCGACATAAAGTTAGTCCTACAATTTTTCCATATAGATGTATTTAATATACGCCTGTTACTTTGTCACTCAACTGGTTACAATATTGTTTTAGAGTTTGATTAGATTGGTCGGGATCTAAGTTTTTTCATGGGAAATTTTCTAAATTATTTTTGGATGACATGACATCATTTTCAAAATAATGTAAAATAAAAGATAATAAAAGTGATACCCTAATTAAGGATACAATTTCTATAAACCGAATTTAAATTCTTACATTGGATTTTCTCATGTCAGCTTCCTTATTATTGTGGTTACGGATAGTTAAACAAGGCTAGTTTACGGTGTATTTTGGTCTCTAAAGTATCATCTGAAGCGTTTAAATATAATAAGTGTCATTTTATAATAAGTACAGTTAAGAACATCGTGAAATTGGCAATTCGATTGATATTGGAATGATTTTGAATGAGTGTTTGGAGCGAATTTGAATGAAATTGAAGGGAGGTTATCAAATATCGCTAATTTCGTCGAATTCGTGGGGAAAAATACATACTTTTATGTAAAAAAAATATATATATATATAATACGTACTTAGTGTTTTGTATGGAAAAAAATATCTAACGAGGTTGGGAGAATTGATAATTGTCGAGGCTCTGCCGAGACAATTACCAATTCTCACAACCGAGTTAGATATTTTTTCATACAATACACTTAGTACGTATTATATTTATCTTATAACCTCTTTTTGTCTTGTTTTAGTCGATGTTTCTAACTTAAATGCTAGTTTCTAAAAATAACTGTATGATATTATTGTTCTAAAAATAACTATGTGATATCATAAAAAATATCATACGGGTTGTTATCATACGGATACTTGTATAGTTATAAGATAAAATACATACTTAGTGTATTTTATCTTATAACTATATAAATATCCGTATGATAACATCCCGTATGATATTTTTTATGATATCACATAGTTATTTTTAGAACATGATATAATGTGGTTATTTTTAGAAACTTGCATTTCAGATAGAAACACCGACGAAAACAAGACGAATATAGGTTATAAGATAAATATAATACGTACTAAGTGTATTGTATGAAAAAAATATCTAACTCGGTTGTGAGAATTGACAATTGTCTCGGCATAGCCTCGACAATGATCAATTCTCCCAACCTCGTTAGATATTTTTTTTTTCATATAATACACTAAGTATGTATTATATATATATGAGAAAAAATATCTAACGAGGTTGGGAGAATTGATCATTGTCGAGGCTCTGCCGAGACAATTGTCAATTCTCACAACCGAGTTAGATATTCTTTTCATACAATACACTAAGTATGTATTATATTTATCTTATAATCTCTATTTGTCTTGTTTTCGTCGATATTTCTTACTGAAATGCAAGTTTCTAAAAATAACAGTATGATATTATTGTTCTAAAAATAACTACAAAATGTATGTGATATCATAAAAAATATCATACGGGTTGTTATCACGCAGATATTTGTATAGTTATAAGATAAAATAAAATACGACGAATGAGATGGTCATACAAAAAAAATTTGTTTGTCTTCGAGGAAAAACATGATTTGTTCCATTTGATCGAAGATGTCAAGCATTAGGAACGATTCTGTGATATTTCCGAAATATTTTCTAAATGCTTTCAGTCAGTGTTTTGAATGACTGATTGTAACGTCGAGTGTGCGATCTAGAATGATCTCGAATGGAATGAATGTCTATTTCATAATGTTAATAACTGTAACAGGCTATTTAATCGGAATATTAGTACGACAAATCCTTTCAATATTCAATCGATCAACCGAAAACGAGGCTTTAACCAGGTTGAATATTTTTACTTGCTGCAATTTTATGGCGAATGAAGGATTTCTGTGAAGAGGGTTCAAACGCACAATGGGGAAATTGTTGTCCTAGTGTTTATTGACTTTTCCCATGAAATGAAAAAAAATAGATAGACAAATAATGGTTTAAACCTCCGATACCCTCTGGAACCGCCACTGCAATTAAAACATCTAAAAACCTTCTTTCGGGGTTTAGTAGGAACATAAAATGAGTCTGTGCGAGACATTTCCAACAATATGACATGTTAGTGAGGTGAAAAAATTGAGTAGCCTATAGGTGTATTTTCAAAACTGAGATTTGACTTAGGCGTTGAGTCCATTACTATAGGTATATCGGGTATATTTAAAAAAACATGTGATAGGAATTGAACGTGATACCTCCTTTTCAACCTTGAAAGTACATGAATGAGTAAACCTTACGATCTTAGACAAGCAATGCGTATCATTTGAAAGGTAATTTCTATCATTTTTTTAGGTATTGTTTAAACCTCTTTGATCTATTTTGAAAGAATAGCGCGGGAAGTTAGCCGTTAAAAGTAGATTTCACGGCTCACCGCGCAAAATCTACCTATAGACAGCCACATAATATAAAATATAAAGTTACCTGACGGTCTATATTATATTCCGAGACCTTATCTATTTACTAAACGCATAGCCAAGACTCTGAGCAGACTGTGCGGATGCACAGACTGGTCAGAGTCGTTGCGTTGCACATTTTTGAAATTGTTTTAATCTCACGAACAGGCTCGTATATAAGTTAGCGTACCCCTTATTATATGCCCTCGTTTGAAATAGCATACACATTGTATCTAAGCTTATTTCAGCTCCTGTTGCGAAATTTAATTTTACATGTACCTGTCGGCCTTCCTAACAACGTTTAATTATAATTGGAACAGTTTATATCAATTATTGATTAACAATTTAGAATAGTGGAAGCTGACATCCTCTAGGCTTAGATCAGATCTATGATAAGGTCAAATTTTATAGTCTACATAGGAATGTCGGTGACAGTGCTATTCTTACTTTATTGTACAGTGAAGAAAATAGTGAAATTAATTTTGAATGATTTTGGAATGATTTTTAATTATGATTAATTGTGCGGGCGATTTTAGAATAACAACAAAGAGAGATAAAGCTCGACTCCACTCGCTCATTCAAATTCATTCCGAAATCATTCCAAAGTCATTCATTTTGGTAATTTTACGATGTTTTTAACCGTATTGCACTCTTGTTTAAATAACACTACCTATTCCAGAAAATGTCGTCATTTCTTTATGACGCGAAGAAAAATTGTTTGTTTTCAATGAGTTGTAATTTTGAATGAAGAGAGTAACAAATAAAAATAAATGGACAGTAGATCGTTACAAGGTTATGTTGAAAACTTTTGCTAACTGTATGTATTCTACATATGGCTTTATCCCAACTCTCATTATTGCAGATATATTAGAACTAGTAAATAATTCACAAATTATGGTCATTCGTCATTGTACCCTATTGACACCGTTAATGTCATGTTCACTGTTCAATTCGAATCCCAAAAGACTTGCAATTATAGTTTAAGGCTCAATACTAAATCCAAAATTAGATACGGCGAATCAGATGGTCTTATAACTTGTATAATGGGCCTATATACATGTAGTAAACCTTGGAGTAAACAGCGACCCAACAAACCACTATAAAGGGAATTGATTGATTGATTGAATGGAGTTTTATGCCGCTTTCAATAATTTTTCAGTTATATCGCGGAGGCTGGAGCACCTAACAATGGATTCCTGGTATTTCTCTCACCAGTGCTACCATCACATCCTTTACTAGCCTCCAGCTGCTATCTCACATAGGTCTACGATTATCAACCCATTGGTGAGATACAAATAGTCGGAAAGAATGAGTGCCGCCGTCGGGGACCGGAACATCTAGATTGACAGTCCGATGCGCTAACCATAAAGGGGAAAAGTGCTAAAAAATATCATTTTTTAAGAGGAAAAAAGAAATAAAGTTTTCTCTTCGCAACAGATTATTTCATTACGCATTTATACGGTTTGAAAAGGATTTTCACAACCTTTGCCACATTTACAACATTTTTAGGACGAAACAATCTTGTGAGATATTCTGCTCTCAAGTTAGGATTTGGAATTATCGCTTTAGGTAGTGGAACCGTGTAGATACGCAACATTTCGGAACTCATGACTTTTTACAATGTTGGTCAAGGTTTCCTAGTGAAAATCATTAAGAAACCTCGGTTAATACTGTTTAAGTTCACTTCTTCCGAAATGGTGTGGAACTATTACGGGTCCACTACCTTAAGTATTGTGGTAGTTGAGGCAAGAACTACTTGACTAAAACTCGGACACTGTATTGTGACATGTGATAACTATATATATACATTTGTATACAATCGACGAGTCAAAATAGCCATTTCTACTTATAGCAAATGAAATCACCATTTTTTAAATGATCAACAAGTATCGTATTATTAAATTTGACGTTCACATATCGCCAAAGAAAATAGTTTCAGAGTCACGATTACATATTCAAAAAGAAAAAAAGGTTTAAGTTGCATGATCATGTATTCTAAAAAAAGGACGTTCGTGGATTTGAATACATTATTTGTTATTTAAAAAAACAAGAGTTTTAAATGTATAATTACATATTCGAAAAATAACAGTTTAGAATGCATGATTTAACATTTATATTCGTAAAGAAAGCTGCCATGCGTTCAGGATGAAAACAGTTTGTGCACGTGCAAAGCGGGGTATCATCTCAAAGCGCTTGCAAAACGCTTTTACATCCTGACCACAGGGCTGGTTTGATTGACTTGATAATATAATATATAACATATATTAATGGTTTCTAGCGAACAAAAAAAACAGTTTAATGTTTAATTCTTGAATTTTTAATCACGAATCGATTAGGAAAAAAATCAAACGTATGTTACATGTGCATGGAATTGACGCAAAATATGATGAGATATTTCTTTTATTTGCAAATGTATACAAGTGAAAAAGATTGTCTTAAATTGTAATATTTTTGTTCAACATGGTCACGTGATTCAGTTAAGTGCCAAATTTTCAGTCACGTCCCACTTAACAACCGACGAAAAATTGATAGTTTTAAAATAGGCATTGACAATGTTTGTTACGACAATTTATAAATTATCGACGTAAAGATGGGTATTAAACTACGTAATTTTGTCTTTTGTTTCATTAAATCATAAAATTTGAAACATCATTTCACCTCATTGAAACTGTAATCATCGTAATTTTAAACAATATAATAGCACGATAACGGCTAGCAGATATCTGTCTAGAGTACGCTTAGCCTTGTCGGTCGGGTATGTCATGGAAATCAGCGCGAAATATTCGCGAGATTGAACCAAACGTTTTCTAATTCCCAATGGCTTCTATTTTAATCCCCTCTCATAATTTGAGTTATTAGAATTATTTGGTTGTTTAAGGCTTAACGCCGCTTTCAATATTATTGCATTTATATCGCACCGGCTGGTGCAGCTACCCGTGACAACATGTTGTTCTCACATCAGAACAACAACACCATTTCATCCAAGCGACCAGCTTCCCATCTGACTTAAGCGAACTGCTTTTCATGCGTCCTTTGGTGGGAGACGAATGGTGTATATCACAATGACTTCAGTCAAAAGTCGGGCGGAAGTTGCTCGAGTCGGGATTTCTAAGTTTTTAGAAATGGTTAACTAAACACCAGGGATGGTAATCGATGTGTTTTTAAATGACCGCTGGCTTCAAAATTAATCCTTTCGCAAAGGTTTAAGATGGTACATCGCTTTCCACGTTTATTTCTATTTTGAATGGGAAACAATTCATAGCATTTGCGAACGTTTTGTTATCCTGAAACCATCCCTGCGTTTAGGGTAACAATACCTGGCAAACTGTCTGCAAATTATATCCCGCTTTGCAAGTGCACACGCGTGCAAAGCGGGGAATAAATTTAAAAAAAAGTTGACGCGTTTTAAAATCCTGAAAAAGCAGGACAGGGCAAGGCTGTGTTAGTGAAGTTATGTTTGTTCAAGTTATTTAACATTTTTCATGACGTAAACTAGAATATGTTAAAGTTCATTTTGTAGGCTTACATGTAAGTTTCCCTTCTCCCCTGACACAGCTATATTTTTGAAAATATCGACAAGATATTTTCACACGAAATCAGTCAAAACAGACAAAATATTAGATAATTGTTTCAAATTACAAACCTATCTTAACCACAAACCATTTTAAAAGAGCGCTCGGTGTATTGGACCAATTACGAAATAGATGTACATAGATAGTTCAAAACCCGTAGTAAATGGTAATGATCAAAGAAGCCTAGCGTAAGATTTAGTTATTGGATAGAAAATGTTTTCACTCATATTTTTTCACTCATATTTTCTTCAGTTATAAAAGCTATAAAAACCGGAAGGTTTCCCATTATGGCTTCAACTATATTAAAGCTGGAAATTAATAAAAATTCACTGCAATTCTTATTTTTGAAACAAACAAGGTGCACGAAGGGTCTTTTTGAAGGCCATTTTATAGCTCAGTTTATTGGTCTAGCAGTCTCTATCGTATCTCGTATCTATTTCTGTCACGAAATTCTGCTCCCTACTGAACGTCAACAACGACTAACGTCTCGCTCATAGGAAACGAAAATTTCTCCGGCTGACCCAAAGGAATGTCGATTGTTCTTACATGTCAAAATTATCAAAAAAGAAATTAATGTCAGAATCCTACTTGGTGATTAAGGCTCATTAATATGAAAGTCACCGTGTACATGCATGCCGAAAAGTACATATTCATAGACATTATAAAAGCATAAAAGCAGCCAATAGAATATGAAAAATCCTTTAAAAAATAACGCATAATTTATATATTACAATTTTGACCAAATAAAAGTTTTTAGACCAAGAAAGTGCTAATACATTATTAAGAATATGTATTATTTTAAATATGACGGACATATTTTATTCTGATATGAAAGACATAAAGATTTCGACATTGAGGACGTGTAGAATTTTGACAATATTTAGTACATGTAAAATTTAGGTACAGAAAAACGTGTATTTAGCGACCACTTTTAGGACCAGCAAGAAGCGGTCGTTAAAGAGAAGACTCGCTAAAGACAAGTTTTGCTTACAATTTAGTAACATTATTTTGATGGAGAGTGTGTGTGTTATAGCGAATTTCGAATTAACCTATGTTGTTAAATCTCAGAGACGATTCTTATGAGTTTATATTATTTATCTAAAATGACCTGGCACTCATTACCTTCCGTCAGTGCTCGAGTATTCCCGCTGCGTAACCCAATTTCATTCCACAGTTTTACTTATATAGTTTCTCATATTCGTTAAAGAGACGCTGTAGTACAGTGGTTACGGGCGCCTTCCCCGAACAGCGAAAAAATGGCGGGTCGAGTTCAAATCCCGACAGAGACATATATCTTATTTAATTCTTGTGATTATCATCAACATATTTATTTATTTATTTATTTAATTACATTTCTTATTATTATTTTGTTATTAGGTTCTTTTAGTCAGTAACGATCAATATTTTCTTTATTTTTGTATCATTCAATTTTGATTTTGTGCACCAACCAAGACTATTGTATTCTGGTCGAGTGTAAGATTGGTTATATGGCTCAATGAAAAAGAAATAAGTATTTAGTAAGCTTTCACTAAAAAGTAGTTAAAAAAACTCATTTGCTTCATGATATTGAATTATAAGATATGATGAGAATCGACTTTTTGGCGTTCATAACATAAGCATATTTAAACAGGAATTCGATTAACGTGTTCAAACTCTGTATATGTTTTTAATTATATATCGTCACAAAATGAAAAAGTGCCTCTTCATCTAATTAATATAGATCTAGATACATTCCAAAATTAATAACTATTTTCAGTGATTTATGGACAGGACTTTGCAATGATCAAATTTTAAATAAAATTGAGGCTGGCGGAAAGATTTCTGTGTCTTATGCAACACAGTTCAAAATATCAAACGTATCATAATAGATAATTAAAAAAGTGTTTCACCAAAGAAAAAGAAATAGAAAAGATGTTTGTCAGGGACTGGCTTGAACTCGTGACCACCTGGTTGTGGGAAAGCATCCCTACCACAACCGCTAAATTTCCGTATACACTATGAGTAGTGATACAATTTTTTACATCTTATCTTCTATAAGTATAAGTATAAGTCTATATTTAGAAACATTTACCGACTATCAATAGGGGTCAAAAGGAATATTTAATGAGTGCCAGGTCATTGTAGATCAATAATAATAGCACAGCATTCGTTTATAATAATTGTAAAAACCAATTTAATCTACAATTTAAGATATTTTGGTTTGAAGAAGGGAATTTTGAAAACGACCGCTTAATAAAAATGGTCGCTTAATGGACGTTGTCTTTCGAATAAGATAGACTGTGGGACATGTTCTATTCTGATATGAAGTGTATGTTGGATTTAGGTATCATTATGGGCGTAAATAATTTGACATGAGGGATATGTTTGATTCTGATATAAATGGGGAGTAGGATTCTGACATGATAAAGGGCGTGTAGAATTATGACATAACGGACAAATTGAATTTTGATATGAAGATCATTTGAGATTCCTTAATAACAATATAAAATTTTGACATGGCGATCCTGTTTTTTTTCCCTATGTGAAGGATATAAGGAATTCTGACATTATTCAGGCAAAGTAGAATATATTATATTGATATGAGGGAAAGTAGGATTCTGACATCATAAAGGGGGTGTAGACTTTTTACATAACGGAAGGGGTTTATTCTGATATGAAGTTCATGTAGAACTTGACATAACGGACAGATTTTGTACTTTGATGAAGAACTAACCTGCGTTTATGGTGACAAAGCGATGTAAAGATGGACAAGTTTTATTCCAATATGAAGTGTTTGCAGGTTTCTGATATTGTAAGGGCGTGTTGAATTTAAATTCGGATGAATATGGCTCTAGTTATGAACATGAATATGCATAATGTTACTTAAAATAGACTGCCTGATATCATATTATGCTATCAGACAGGTGATATTAGGTCAATACATGCTTCATTGCGTGATAAATTTCGATGATAAAATCAATAACATCGTTAAAATTTGATATGTTTCAGAGAACCTATGTTAGTCTGCCTCCCTTAAATCCTACGATGACTTCTGATGGCATTCTTTGTTAATGCTCGGCACCCATGCTAGAATTGTTCCTTAGACTATTACAAACAAGATAGGGGTGGATGCCCAGCGTGATTTTTCGATTTAAGGTCACAGTGAGGTCAAAGGTCAATGAGTGCAAAAAATCAAGATAAATTAGCTTGTAGCTAAAGCAAAATTATTTTGGTCGACACAAAATGAAAGCAATGTGAACGAAAACAAATAAATTGAATCAGAGTTTGTCAGAGTCTCAACCCAGAGCCTATCTTGTCATTTTTAAACAGTATTTTACCATATTTATGCTTAAAAATGCTCAGGCCAATAACAAAATAAAGCACAATACTTAACGAAATTTTGAATGAATAATATTGTATTATACATACATATAATCCAAGGCATTCTTGTAACCAAAGGTAGCCATGCTAGAAATATTCTAGACTACTTCAAACAATGTTAGGATGCATCCTTAGTGTCTGTTTCGAATTTCAGGTCAGAATGAGGCCACACTGGTTAGGTACATTCAAATGGTTGAAACAGGCAAATACATGCAACTTATGCACATTGTACATTATTATTTATCTTTAAAATTATGACAATAGGAAAAAAATCAAATTCAAATAAGGAAAAATGAAACCAAAGCTTACCACAGCCTCTCAGTTGATTTTTACAGGTAAAACGTTACCATATTTCTGCTAAAAAGCGCCCCGGCACAATGCAAAACAAAGAAATAATACAATAATGTGACTAAACATGATGGAACACGATGCTTTATATAATTGTCATATACATGTTATTCAAGACACTTCTAAGGGCCAAAAAGTTTCTGATATACAGCTTTTATTACCTTACACCTTCTAATAAATGTCCATATGTGACTACTTTCCGAAACATGTTTGTATCCTTTTAAAAGTGTCCACAGGTCGACCAGTGGAAATTGCACTGATTCTGTGTGCTCGATAGCCTCCAAGGCTACTTGAATTAGCTATTATTAGCATATCCTGCTGCATCACATGCACATTAAATCATGCAGATCTGGCCAGCCTTAAAACACTACTTCATGATTATCTGTTTTGCAAAACATGCAATTTTTCAGTCTACTAGAGCTACTGGTCGTCGCCCTAATCGAGAGGCTGATTCTGTTACTTTTGTTTTGGAAACTATTTATCCTCTCCTTTTTAGCTCAACTATTCGTAGAATACGGGGGCTCTTCCGGTCACTC
Organism: Fragum whitleyi; assembly: GCA_948146395.1. NCBI lineage: Eukaryota > Metazoa > Mollusca > Bivalvia > Cardiida > Cardiidae > Fragum > Fragum whitleyi. Next base: position 40,317,201 of record OX411553.1, read on the forward strand.
GGGCGTCGGTGTAATGCTTTGGTTAAGTTTTTACGTGCAAGTGTGTCAAATCTCTGTTTCTAATATAAAGCTATTGCTTTGAAAATTTGCACATAACCTTAAATCCAGCCTCTAGACAAAGATTCATGACTCTGATTTTGAATTTAGTGGAATTCTAATCCTTTTCAGACTTAGACATTCTTGGTTATGTTTTTACGTGCAACTGTTGTTAATCAGTTATACCTCTATTTCTACTTAACCTTTTAATTGGAAACCTTGCACTTGCTTCTGTGACCATGAGATCAGCCCCCAAACAAAGATACATAACTCTGATATCCTATTTAGTGGATTACTTACACTTAGCAGCCTTTTCAATTCTTGGTAAGGTTTTTACGTGTAACTGATTTATATTTGTAATATCTCTGTTTCTACTAAAGCCATTGCTTGGAAACTTTGCACATGCTTGTTTGATCATTATATCAACCTTTAGATAAAGTTTTTTTTCTTAGAAATTGAATTTGAAGGAATTTTAACCTTTTTTTAACTTAGTAATCCTTGGTTAAGTTTTAATGTGCAATTGATGTTAATACATGTATATAGTTCCTCTGTTTCTACTAAAGCCTAGCTTGGAAACTGTAAATGCTTCTATGATCATAATATCAGCCTCTAGACAAAGATTCAATACTCTGATGTTCAATTAAGTAGAACTTTAACCATTTTTAGCTCCACTGGCCGAAGGCCAGCGAGCTATTGTCATGGCGGTGTGTCCGTCGTGCGTCCGTCCGTGTGTCCATAAACTTTTTCTGAAAACAACTTCTCCTCCCAAACCAATGGGCGAATTTTCATGAAACTTGGTAGATGTTCCTTGGGTGACCCTCTTCTAAAATTGTTAAAGAAATTTTGATTGACCCCTAAATATTGGCGTGGCATTTTTTCACTTTGAAATCTTTGAAAATCTTCTTCTTCCATTAACCATTGGGCCAATTTCAATGAAACTTAGCATGGATGTTCCTTGGGTGACCCTCTACTTAAATTGTTCAAGAAATTTTGATTGACCCCAAAATATGGGCGTGGAAGGGCGCCCTCCTGAACCACTTGGCTGATTTCAACCAAACTTTACCAGAATGTTACTTGGGTGACCCTTATCAAAGATTGTTGCTGAAATTTTGATTTGCCCCCAAATATGGGCATTGTAGGGAAGGGCTTTTTTTGAGCCCGAAATCTTTAAACGACATCTCCTCCTGAACCATTGGGTCGATTTCAATAAAACTTTACCAGAATGTTTCTTAAGTGACCCTCTTTCAAAGTTGTTCAAGAAAGTAGGATTGGCCCCCAAAAATGGGTGTGTTAGGGTGGGGCTTATTTTGAGCCCGAAATCTTTGAACAACTTCTCCTCCCGAACCCCTGGGCCGATTTCAATGAAACTTTACCAGAATATTCCTTAGGAGACCCTTTCCAAAAGTTGCTCACAAATTTTTGACTGGCCCTTAAGTATGGGCGAGGCAGGGTCGGGCTTATTTTGAGCCCGAAATCTTTGAAAGACATCTCCTCCTGAATCACCGGGCTGATTCAATGAAACTTAACCAGAATGTTCCTTTTGTGACCCTTTTAAAAATTGTTGGCGAATTTTTGACTGGCCCTTAACTATTGGCATGACAGGGTGTGGCTTATTTTGACCCCGAAATCTTTGAAATACATCTCCTGATGAACAAGTGGCCGATTTCAATGAAACTTGAGAATTTTGGTCTAAGGTGGGCCATACCCTGTTAATTATTATAAAATAGGTCTTAAGAGATTTGAAAGTGTTGTTTTCATTCAAAGAAAGCTTCATTTAATGTAAGTCTAAAGATTTTAAAGCCAGTGGAGCGATACAGGCCCTCTTGGGCCTCTTGTTTGACTTAGAAATTCTTTGTTAAGTTTTTCGTACAACATTTGTGTAACAGTTATATCTCTATTTCTTCTTAAGCTATTGCTTCGAAACTTTACAAATGCTTCTTTGACCATCATATCATACTCCAGACAAAGATTCATTACTCTCACTTTCATTTAATGGAATTTTTAATGTCGATATTGATTTGCTGTAACTATCAAGCACTAGTAATAGTCGAGCTTCTCTGTCCTCCGAGCTCTTGTTTCTGCAACCTCTGAATGTGCATCTCGGATGTAAATGAGCTGTAACAATACTTATGCAATTGTATCCCTGAAAATGCCCACTCAGTGTCACTCAATGAGTCAATCATATCTAACATATATACTTGCAACATCTCCGAACAGTCGCCGCTTTCGCATACACTCTCTCACTTTCTTTTTCCCATCCTCACTACCAACCATTAGCTGATCTCTCCTAGATGCCTGGCATATAATGCAAACATCAAAAGAGCGTTTCAACACATCAGATTTTCTTTTCAACACAGTAACTGGATCAACGGCCATGATTGGTGTAACTTAAATTCTTAATTTTAAAAGAAAGATTTATTACAAAACAATCAAAGATTGAACTCACTGAACATTAGCTACAATTAGTAACATCGTGAAATTGACACACATTCATTAATTTATTCATTCATATATTCATTCATTCATTCATGCATTCATTTATTTATTCGCTCTCTTTAACCATTCAAAAACGCTCCTAAATTACTTTAATTGATAACATTAGCAACCTCAATAAAAAAAGGTAAATAAAATCCATGTTTTCACAAGCATAATTGAATTTCGAAAGCATATGATAGGTTCGAAAAGCTATTCATAGAAGCTGTATGCTCACACAAAACTCGCCTCACACTCTAGTTCCATTTTATTTCAAAATCAATCCAAAATCATTCATTTAGTCAATTTCCAGATGTTCTTAACTGTACTAACTAGCATAAAATCAGCAGGATACATTGACAAATTGTATAATCAATTCTCGGTGACACATTTTACACGAAAAACAAAACTGTTTGTAATGTATTTATCACCCTATCAGAATATAAAAAAATCTTTTGACTTCAAGATAGTGAGATGGTTTGTTTTGTAGAATGAGTGCAAGTCACCTAGCGTCCAAAACAAATATATTCATATTGTCGTTTTGTAGTGCTGTATTTACTGTTAAGTGGCTAGCAGTATGCACAGGGTAATCAAATTGGTGTTATTTGCCTATTACAAACCTATAAAACAGAAATCAAGAACTCTTCTTAATATTACGAGAATTCAAAACCAATCTACGAATTTTAAAGTTTTAAAGCAATGTTACGTACTGAGCAAGATCAACCGATTCCAATTTAGTTGATAAAAGTAAAATACTATCTTAATATTCTCAGACCTTTTCTTAACGTAGAGGACACACTTACAAATGAAGTAATGCATATGACTGAAGCATCATGCCAAATGCTGTTGAAGAAAAAGGGCTGAAAAATGTTCAAATATTCAGATGTAAGCCGTTTTTAGCTTCAGAAAGTACATTTTTCTATCCCATAATAGTCAAAATATTCACAATAAGACATCTTTTCTCTAAAATAATATCTCTGATGCAGTTTTCAGAAAATTTAGCTCAATTATTATTTATAATACAGCATGTATAGCAATCAAAAATATCACAATGAGGATTCTAATATGAAAGTGCACCTGTTTGACCTTTGACCTTGCTGTGACCTTAATTCGAAGTTTCAGGCTGGGCATCCACCCTAGGAGGTTTTGTCATACCCCAAAGAATATTTCTAGCATAGATGCCGAGCATTAACAAAGAATGCCATCAAAACAATTTTCTAGAGCCCGTACGAATTATAGTCGGTAAACTATGTACACACAGAATCATTTACAAACCTGTCAACAACTTGTTTCGTTGATGTAACATTAAGCAGCCCTGCGTTCAGGATGACGAATCGGTGCAAAATGTTTGCCAATTTTACCCCACTTTGCACGCAAGTGCACGTGCAAAGTGGGATAAAAATTGACAAAAATTTTGCACCGTTCTGTCATTCTGAACGCATATCTGATTAATGTTGCAGAACTACGATAATTAATAAAATAGGATGCGGTCTTTTGCGATAACTCTAACACAACTTCGTATTTTACCAATAAAAATAGACTCATATGACCAAATATCATATGTTTTGTTATGAGTTATCTTGATCAAGTGATAAAGTATAATGTGTGATTGCGACAACTATCTGCTGTGACAAACGAATTTTGAAAATCATCTCGGTCAGTTTTGAATTTCCTGAAAATTCTGTTGATATTGATAATTATAAATTACATTGATATAACTCACTCTAGTGCTACAATGTTCATTACAAACAAAATCCGTAGATAGTTTTCTATTTTAAGCACATCTTGGAATGATAAAAACGCCAAACTGCTGCCAAACTCACCTTTGCTTTGGTTCATGCAATGTGTTTGATACGAACAAACGATCATTTAAATTTTCATTTTACCCGCAATGTCGTTTTATGTGTTGTCTTACTACAATTTACATGTATAGCAGTTATAGGGGTCGTCCTTCCTTTGATTTATTTGTCTTGCTCAAGAGCAAATTTACCATTTCAAGGAAGTTCGCTCGGCTTTTTGTTACTATAAAACTCTTCTTTAAACCTGATTTTTTGAAAGATCTAAATGTTTAATTTCGATTATCAAAAAGAAAAAAACGGGGTCACCGTGCTTGTTTTTCGTCCAGAGCCGAATGAAAATAGGTACCAAAATCATTGAGTGCCCTTTAGTTTTTGCCTTTAAATTCCTTTGAAAATTTGTTGTTATTTTTGGAAAAATAAATATTCAGAAAGCGATTGATTTATGTTTTATTTAAAAACGCAACCCATTCCACTAAATTATCACAAAAATTTGGAAATTTGATCAAGCAAAAGAAAATTATGACATCTTTATTTAATCCTTAATAGAAGTATTTTTCCTCTAATATACTGAACAACAAAAACAAAGCATCACTTTTCAATGAAAAAATAATTTTACCCTGAAATCGATCAATTTACTGATATGACATCACTTTACTTTTGCCGGCCACTAGGTACACAATCGTGATGAAATTTACTCCTAAACGCATACTCAGTTGAGTAAAGACACTTGTTTGTGATAAACATGTTTTCTGCTCGTGCAACATATCGAATGCATGTAACGATGATAAAGTTGGTCGAGTATTACAGCAAATAAAGGTGGCAATGAGAAACAGTGTAGACATTTATCAGATTAAGCTCAGTCTTCGAGTTTGGAGGAAGCGAAAAATTGAATTTCGGAACCCCATCGCACATAGTCATATTGAACTGGTTCATTAAATCAAGGACACTTGCAACTGCCATGAGGGGCAATAAATGGCTTAATGTAGGGTTAAAACATCGATTTTAACAGCTCTCGGTTCCATACTTTGGATGCTGACACGATGAGGAGGCTGCATTATAAGGTAATATGACCGGAAATTCTTACTCTTTATGTCAAAGTTTTTTCAAGTTTTAGTGGACTATTGATGACAGTGAAAGACAAAAATTACAAATCTGAGCCGAGTATCTAATCCTTCAGTAGCTATAGCCATATCTAACACCCCATGAGCAAGTCAATGTTTTGGTCCGTTCAGCTCATGCAACTGTGGACTTTCTTCGCGAACACCTTTTTTAAGTGATATCAATGTCAATGTAAGTCTTGAGAAAATTCAGAAATCCACGTATCAGACATTCTTTGAGTGCAAATTTTCACATAGATTCACGCGTTAGTGACTTTTACTGAGCAATGGAAACCTTTTCTTATTTCAATTTTTTTTTTTTTTTTTTTTTTTTTTTTTTTCATTTTGGGGGTTGTCGCCTTTATGAGTGTGTAACTCTTCAGTGCGTATGTATACGTTGTCGACCTTTTTGACACAAATCAATAATTGCTCAACGTTTATTTTTATATAATAATTCTTTCAAACTTTATATTATGAAAAAAAGTTATATCTTAAAAGATGAAGCGATGCGTTATTTTTGTTGTTCAGTATATAAAGGGCTACTAATACATGTTTCACAGTTAAAATATCTAATTCTTTATACAATTAAAATAAATATTTCATATTTAAAATAAATATAGTTCTCCTATTTTCTTACTTTTCTTATACTCTCAATATAAATTTGTGACATAATGAAGAATGTTTTGATCTGAAAAAGAATGGGGGTAAACGTCTTACTTTTTTAGATATTTTGACTCATTTGTTAAAATCAAGCGAGGTAATTCACAAAAAATAATTGAATTTCAAAACATATTTTTTAGTATTGAAAATAACAAAGTTGTTTTTATTTTGGTTCAGGGATATTAGAAATGGGTCCTTTTTACCATATTCATAAGTTTTATTTGCTTTCTCTCCGGAATATAGGCAAGGAGTAATATTGGATACTTGCTTGTCGTTTTCTCTGAATACTTTAAAATCGGAAAATTGCCCCAAAAATTGGTGATTTTTTTTTTTTTTTTTTTTTTTTTTTTTTAATTAATACAATTTTTTGCGTATTTTGTCAACCTTTCATGCATCTCTATCCGAAAAAACAGTTTGGGTTTCGATTCATAGTTTTATAACGATCACAGAAACGCAAATGTTTTAGGTTTTTTTTAAATTGCGGAAAATCCAAAACCGGATGTGCGGACGTCCTTAAATATCGTGTGTATAAAAAAAAATGGCGAACTTTTTTCAAACAGATATTGAAGCTATTACTAATGACAAATACTATCAGCATGCGACTTTGTCAATACGTACTTGTAAATTTCTCTACATGAAAGTTTTGAAATAAGTTGAAAATTGGAGGCAATAATCTGAATGGTACAGTTAGGAACACCAGGGGTGTGGAAATACGAGTTTTCTCCACTTGTCCCTGGACAAGTAAAAGCGGATTTTCTACTCGTCCAGGATCAAAATGAACTTGCCTGCTAAAGAGTAAATAGAAAAATTTGAAAAAAAAAAAACATTGCCTTTCGATGAAGAAAATGCTGGTATCCAGCATTTTCTTCTTTAAAAACAATGTTTTCTACCCTATGATATGAACTTTAGGATGATTTCTCTCTTATTTCTTTTAAATAACATTCCAAGATTTACCCTGGTATTTACTTGTCCTTGGACAAGTGGCTTAGAACAATTTACTTGTCCTCAAGTACAAAAGCCCGAGTCGGACAAGTCGGGCATGGGAATTCCACACCCCTGAACACCGTAAAATTGGCATGTTGAATGGTTAAGGAACAATTTTTAGTGAAATTGAATGAGTTTAAAGAGCGAGTTTTCTTTATTAAATTTCAAGAAAAGTAATACATATTCGCTTATTTCGTACGTATTAAACCCTTTTAAATAATCTACGAACTCTTCTGATTTAGGGTCTTTAAGGACAATTTAGAAGCCTTAGAATATACACTGGCCAATTAAATCATGCAATCATTTGACTGAGATGCCGATCATTCTGTACGAATTTGAAACATTTTTGAACAATTTAGGGGGTTTTCTTTTTGAGTGATTTGAATGAGAGTTTGGAATGAATGTTCCATTGATTTTGAATGGTTTTGATCAATATGAGTGTCAATTTCACTAGGCGATTAACTGTAAGATGAACCCTGTAAGACCACGCAATCTAAAATGGCGTGTAAGGCTTATACTTCCAGTAACCAATACCCTAATTGGTGTGTTCAATTATTGACGTGTCTTTCAAGTGTCTACGGATACTTTTAATCAACTCGAATACAAAACAAAGCTTTCATGTTCGAGGAAACCTAATACATCTTTATCCTGAACCGACGTCTTTATAATGATCTTATTTGACCGAGATTAAATTACGATTTCTTGAATAAACACATTAAAGCAATATGTTTTCCTTAGAAACTTTGCCAAATAGATATTTCGTAAATACAACAATTGAAAAGTTTTCCTTATATAGGAATATTTCTTATTTTTATCAAATTTGTTCATTTTATATATTACATTGAATATTCTGTTACTATATTATGTGAAATTTGCTGAAAGAAAGAAAATAAGGTATTAAAAAAAAGTAATCAGAAATTTGTAAATATACACACATTTTCATGACATCGTATACTCAATAGAAGCAGAAAATATAAAGAAATAAAAGAAGACCAATTTACGAAATGTTCGCCAAACGTATAAAAAATGTACCCCACTTTGTACGTTGTATTTCAAAATTACTTAGAAAATACCACTTTAAAAAAAAGCGTGAACAATAAATAGAAGGAATCTGGTGAGCGTTTGAAGTCGCTGTGAAGAGACGGCGCTGAGTAAAGTACCACACATAAGACGGTCGCCAATTTGTTTTGAAGCCATTAATTATAGACAAAGCATCTCGATTATTTTCCTCTAATGTGTCTTTAAAGATGTCGTTCTTTAAGTAATCAATTACAATTAGAGATTTCAAGAATTCTACCTATATATCTACTGTTTTGCAAAAGAAACGCATATCACACGAAAAAATGTTTTCTCAATTTCTAATGGTAATGGGTTATCAATCTCTTTGTCGTTTTTTTTCTACTTAATAACCAACGTATTTTTACTTAATATCAAACTATGAACGTTAGGTTTCATTTTCTTTAGTCATTGTACATGTATTGAGCTGTTGTCCTGGTATGCATACTGAATGCGTTTCTTGAAAACGTAAAATTCGAGGGGCCAATGCAACACTCTTGTTAGTACCCTAAAAAATATAGGCACTTAAAATTGTGTTGCACTGACTCATCAAAAAAATCAAATAAAGTCATCTACATCATTTAAAATGGTAATGTGCGCTTTAAATGCAGAATTGGGGAGTTAGGGCCAAAGAAACTATCCAGAATATTTTCTTAAACTCAAGAACACTAGTCTCGAAACACGCGCAAAGGAAAAATAAAGAAATACAGCATCCAATGTAATACAATTTTCATAGCCAAGCTTAAAATTATCTGGTAATGATGAAGGATAGACACAAAAGAGGAACAGGCAAACAGTCTCGGTTTTGCACCATCATTTGTCCACCCCCTTAGGTGTTGGATAAGACTCTTCATTTCCAAACAAACTTTGATTGGCATTCTTGTTCATATAATTAACAAATTTAGTTGATGGGTGGCGGAAGGGTAAAATGTCCATTCAAAAAGTATTTTTCCAAATACCTCTAACAACAATATATTCTACCAGAAAAAAAAACAGCACATTAAATTTTGGGAAACAGTTAGACTCAAATTTTCTTCTGTTTTAATATTAAACGTGTTTCTATATTTTCAATCAAAGGGATAACCTAAGGTTAATATAGATTATGCAAATGCGAACATAGATCAAATGACTCCTCCTCTTACCCCCACCCATACCATGCGGGTTTTGCTTTTTGGGTGATCTCTGTATTATGGCCTTTTCACTTCGATGAACCATTTACCCATTGTAGGCAGCTAAGGATAGACACCGAATTTCAACAAAATGAGGAGAAAAAGCAATGAAATTTGAAGATGACATTTTGATCAATATCTGTTTAATAACGTAATTTGTTGGTGAGCATGTTTTGTGAAAACACTGTCTTTTATGGAAGCTTAATGAGACAATGGTGTGCTATAATTGTATAATGATGCGCCATCAGTGAAAATAAATCTCGCTTAATTTAACCTCGCTCCATTAACCCGTCTTCAACCATGATCAAATATGGTAAAACATCATAACGTTATGATATATTGCTGTTTGAACGAAAATATCAACAAATATCACTTCGAGGGTCGCGGCAATCCCTCAATTGAAATTTCAATTCCGTAGGTGTAACAGTTGTAAGTAGAAACATTAGCAACAAAGAAAATCAAGTATATTTAAAATGCCTACTCAACAACATTTGGGATAGCCTAGAATGGTGATTTTTGTTAAAAGTGAAAACCTTACTTTCTGTGACAACCGGCGAATACAAATTATGAAAGGCACCGTTAAATACCATGGATATCTGCATAACCATAGATTTGTTGCTTTGTTGGGCGACCAAAACATCGCAACTAAAGCTTCTTGTAAGTTTTGACAGGGAAATCGTTATTGCCATCTGTTTTCATATTAGTTGGAAATGATCCATTATTTGCATGTACTTTTTTTATCAGCCACATAACCAAAGGCTAAAGGAAAGATGTCATCATGTACAAAAATACGTACTCACCAGTTTTGTCTCCACCTTTCCTTCAGGATGGTTCCCCAAAACCCTCATTATCAAATGATGTTCTCACCACAACAGCGACCGGCCTCTCACCAAATGTTACCATTTAAAGCTCTGAGCGAGCTCTCTAACCGTTTCTTTAACGGTGTAAACCAGCAACAGGTCCAGCGGACATTTTACTTCACACAGGACGATCTGGATAATGTGCTCTACGGATACTCCAGACAAGCGGCGGGAACCAGCATGTGTATGCACGCCCTCAGTGGTCTGAAAATAGGGGAGATAACTCATGGTAAGTTAATAGAATTTGTAAGGGAATCTATAAATGTTGGCTTTTATCTAGCGTCGTTAGGCTTCCATAACACCAGAACTTGTAAAGCTAAACATTTTGATTAGTGGTCTCACCGGGCTTGTTTAAACTACATTCTTTAGGACTCTATGGAATAAACTTGATTCATTGTCAAAGATTAGTTGTTGCATTGAAACTTTCGGCCGTGTTTCTCCTTTATGAAAGAGGAAAGATCCTTGTCGCTTCCTATCAATCTAGCAACAACTAGCACTCTAAAATAAAACACAAGTTGTCGTATTTATGCATATAAACATTTAAATAAACTCAAATGTCCTTGGATAACATGCATAAGCAAAATCCAGATACCAAGGGTTACAACCTACGTCAAAGCCTACGTCATCTGTTACATGATGTCGCCAGCTTATTTTCATTTTGATTTCGACGTTTTTAGCTCCTCATTAGATATCGTGTGACGTTTATTCAAAAAGGCATGCTTATGTGGTATCTGACAAGTTAAAGGTTCATTGATTTCTCAATAACCTCGACACAATTTTCGAAGTGGCCGACCCGACAGAGAGGCATGAACTGTGGTAATTAGAATAGACGTTATCAAAAATTATGTCAAAGTGTTTGGAGCTCCTTAAATGTTCTAGTCATTTTCTATACGCCTATATGGCAAAGATTTATACCGTTACCAGATGAAATAAGTGTAAAAAGATTTGCCAAATACATTTGATGTGTTATGTTATTTCAATAGATATCCCGGCTCACCCCTGAATATATCATTTCAACAGGAAAATAAATATGTTCAATAGTGCTAAACCTTTGTATCTACTTTCAGGCATAGACCGTATACTATCGCAGAACAGCGGTACCCCATCCACCTTAATGATGTCAGCTTTTAAATATTCACGCACTGATCCCCCACCCCACGATCTACCACCAGGTACATATACACTAACTCACATCGTGAAATTGACATTTGCCTCTATCAATACCATTCAAAACCATCGCTCAGCGGTCCAATCATTCATTCGGCACTCTCATTTCAAGCACTCTAAAACGCTCCCGAAATTGTTAAAACAAAAACGCTATGAAATTGTTCAAAACGATTGACATCACATTCAAATCGTTAAAATCTTTCCCTAATTCAAATGGCTGGTGTCAGATTGGTTCGTCGGAAGACACGCGGAAACAAAAGGACGTAGATTTGACGAAGGGGGTGATAAAATATCGCCACTTTTGCCCATTTCATACAAAACTCGCTTATTTTATCTTTATTCCTAAATCATTTCAAAATCATTCAAATTGTCAATATCATGATGCTGCTAACTGTATAAACGTGCAAACTTATTGCAATTCATTTTACGGTAAATCTTGTTATCTGTCTTGTACTGTTGCATTTATTAAAATCAAGCTAAATTGTTCTAAACCATACATTTGAATTTATCAAAATTCAACTTTTCCTTGTTGGAGTTCCTAATATTCGTAACTATATAAACATAGGTGTAATTACGAGGAATGATGCTATTATGACCATAAATGTCAATGTGGTTCCTTGTATTTAGGATTTTTGTAAAAGTTTCATAAAATGATCTTCAAGCCCTAGTAAAGTATAATTTTGAAATTTGAATATGTCTGGTTTTGTCTTTCTTAAAGCTTATATTTGTTTTTTTGTTTTCTAATACTTAAATTACATTTCTATTTTAATGATATAAGATCTAAAAAACATTGTTTTCATCCACGTTTCAGAATTGTGTATTTGTCCCACGAGTGTAGCGGGCATTGTCCACTACGGCGTTTTCTGTCGCAAACAAACCATACAAAAAGGAACCAGATATGGCCCTTTCAAAGGGAAGGTGGTCAATACAAGCGAAATCAAATCATTTGATGACAACAGCTACATGTGGGAGGTACATTGTAGCATATTTGAATCAATAAATTATTTAACAACCGCTCTTTGGCGACAACTTAAAGGTGTTACATTGATATTATATAAGCTAATGCCATTCAAAGGAATTTGACAAAGTTAAATGATACTCGCAACTTTACATATTTTATGTATCTAATTATAACATGACCTACGTCGCATTGGTTTAAACAACCCCGTTGAATATTTTTGATCATTCATGAGTGTTATTAGTCTAGTGTAATAACCATGGAAATGAGCTCAGAGTGTAGAGCAAGCTATAATTTGGCCGTGACAAAGATGTGATGATGGATGTGTCATTTAACACACATCGCGTTATATGTTGCAGGGAAAATTTTGATCAATGAATTTGAAGAATTTTGTTAATTTATCACAAAATTCGGGTCTTATAGAATATAAAATTTGTGTCGATGAAATACATAATATATGAAACTTATCATCTAATACAGATAAAAACTTAGGAGGAGAGGGAGCCTCGTTTTTATATGTTTATAGATGACTCGTTTAATAAATTTAGTATTAAATAACCACTCATTCAATATCGCCTCTCTATTGATTTAAGCGATCGGGAAAGAAATATTAAGTTTCAACTTGTATCATACTTTAAAATTCAGGTTTTTAAAGAAGGCAAACTTAGCCATTTTATAGACGGTCGAGGTGCCACCGGAAACTGGATGTCCTATGTGAATTGTGCCCGGCATATATCAGAACAAAACATAACAGTAGTACAAGACGGAAACCAACTATACTATGAGGTAATTTACTCATGTATTATTCATTTTCGCCAAGAAATTTCAACTAAAGTTTCAAAAAATCTTTCAGAAAACTATATTCATTTAATTTTCTACATTTTTTCACGCTCCCCCGCCTTAGCATACATATGGTACTATGGTAAAGTATTCTTATTAGGCCGCTAAATATAATTCTGCAAAAATGACAACGTTTATGCTCTCTGTAGTTACTAAACTGTATATTCACTAATTATGTGGTGAACAAGCCAGAATTGTGAAAATCATTAGCCCATTATTCGAACTTCTGGATCATCCCTCGTATTGTTCACTATATACCTTTTCTACGTTCACAGGCAAATCAAAGAAAATGAAAGAAACAACAAAGAAAATAAATAAGTTTTAATTGAAGGCTATTTAAATAGTCTATTCACTAGTTCGAACAATCATGTGCGAGGAACTACAAGCGTACATGAAGTATATCGACATAAACTTACAATTTATGGCGATACCAATGAAATTGAATAAATGAGCCTGTGCGTGAAATTTCCAACAATTTCAAATATGCCCAAAGCAAAGACTCTGACCAGCCTGTGCATCCGCACAGTCTGACCAGAGTCTTTACTATGCATTTTGTAGATAGATAAGGTCTCAAGTTATATGTAGACCAATAGGTTGCTATATATTTACAGATTTTGGCTGTCTATGTTGTTGGAAATGTAACGCACATGCTCAAATTTATGAAGCACCAATCTCAGAATTTATCCTCGTTTCTTTAAAGGTGTGCCGTGACATCAACCCTGGTATGGAGGTGCTCGTTTGGTACAGTGACAAATATTTACAGTTTATGGGAATTCCCGTGACTCTCAACACGTGTGACACAGACAGGAACGTGGAGGAGGGGATGGAAGAGGCTGACAGTAAGCTAAATGGTCTGTCTATACACGTATAGAGTATATTTTATAATGTATTGTGGCATGAGGCTTTACATACTGTTGGCATAAAGTTAAGGTGTCGTATTTAAAAGAATGATTGAATTGTGTTGGACTAAAAGATGGTCATGTATGACCAAAATATAATTGCGATTCGTTTGAAGACCACCGAGGAATTTATTTTATGCGAACACAAATTTACGTTTTCACTTAAATATGCAAACAAGAAGTCTTCTTTAAATTGCGTATATCTATGGGTATGCGTATTTGAAAGACAACTTCTAATTTCAAAAAATGATAGTAAAATCACGGATGTCAAAATTCTTCTGAACTATTAGAGTAGTACCATAACAACAATGATCTTCTTTTGGTTCTTGTGTGAAATTATAACCTACAGTCAATTATAATTGCCACATTCTGGTTAATATCGTGTATGTTTGACCCCTTTTGAAGGATGACAACTTAGCACCTTTTCATCATTAAAAACACAATTTTCAAAAATCCTGAAAGTGGGAATTCCATAAAAATACGACTCTGTCGACCGAGTCAAACAGTTTTTCTCAACATTCGCTAATGCTGGCTCTCAGTTTTGAAAATTTTCTCTCGGAAAAAATACTTAAATTTATGTCAATAGAATATTTTGCATGAGAAATCTTAATTGTTTCTGCAAAACCTGATTGCAAGTATACAGCTTAGGGTCATTTACATATACGCTAAGCAAATGCCTTAGATAAGTAAAAACTATTTCAATAAAGTGCCCACCTACTAAAATTTCTTCTAATAATAAAAGTAATATTCTAAAATTTGATGTATTAAGTAATAAATTGGGACTGATTCACGCATACGTTAAATTAAAGGAAATGTTATGTACGGTTTCGAATGTGAAACAGTTATAATCGGAAGAAATGTCTCGTGGAAAAAGTAAAGGCAAACTAGTTGTCACTTTTATTAGAGGCTTTTGACACCATTTCTAAAAGCCTAAGAAACTTCCTTTTTAGGTCATAAAACGAAATTAGAAAACCTGAGTAAATCTGACAAATCATTTCTATCGTAATGCACGCGCCTTTTAATCATTATTACCACTGAGAATCGTATTGTATGTTAAGCGCCATTTTATCTCACCATTTGCTGGCTTAATGACGATTTTATTATCAAATCTGATACTACATCTATTGTCAACAAGAATCACGTGATCGAGATACCGTGTTCATAATACAGGCGATATTAACGCGAGATTTGGGAAGAGATTACAATCGGCAAGTTCATATCCCACAATGCATTAGTATGATACTTTTTCGCCTCCTTAAGAGGAGATTAGATTTTATTGCACTAAAACCACGTAGGACGCGATTTTGTTAGGTTTTACGAGATTTCATGACTTTCTATCTAGAGTTTCTAAGACATGTAAGGGCTGATTTACGAGGCAAACCAAATGTTTGGGATTTGTCTTGAATCTGAGAAATCTTTTTGGCTTGATTTTTCTTGTTTAATACGCGTAAAGCTCGCAGTTTTTAAGTGTAAAGACAATCTTTTAAGATCACCATTCATTGATTTCCTATCTATTTACCGATTTTTTTATGTTTATAATAATCATCATTTTCTTTCTATAAAAGTTATGTGAACATATTTCCTTTTTACTAGTATCTAATAATTAGCGTAATTTATTTATTTTTATTTTTTTAATTTATTTACTTTATTTGATTTATCAATTTTTAGCATACTAATTGAGTAATTAATGCAATAGGTTTCAATTCATTTCTTAAATGAAGTAATATTCTAAGGTGTGTGAGTATGTGTGTGTGTGGTTTTTTGTGTGTGTTGTTGTTGTTGTTGTTGTTGGTTGGTTGGTTGGTTGGTTGGTTTTAGTTAACAAAAGTCCTAGTACTATCAAATATTTAAATGCTTACCAAAAATTTACATTGTAATGGAAAATGATGATTCGTTTGTGTTTTTGAAGATGCTTGATGAAATGAATTATTTCTTTCATCTCCATATAATGATTTTATTTTATCTTATAACATCCCATATAATATTTTTCATGATATCACACGGATATTTCTAAAACAATGACATTATGCGGTTATTTTCAGAAACTTGCATTTCTGATAAAAACATCGACGAAGCAGGGCAAATAGAGGTTATAAGATGAATATAATACATACTTAGTGTATTGTATGAAAAAGTATCTAACTTGGTTGTAGGAATTGATAATTGTCTCGGCAGAGCCTCGTTAGATATTTTTTACGTTTTATATAAATATCTTTGCAGAAGGTGAAGGTTACCAATGCGAGAGATGCGGGAAGGTGTTTGCCTACAGATACTACAGGGATAAACACCTTAAATATACCCGATGTGTGGACCAGGGGGATCGCAAGTTTCCCTGTCATCTATGTTCTAGGTATATAAATATAATGGACGTAACTAAGATTTTGAAATTTATACGCACTCAGAAGGCGGACACCAAAGAATTCATATGATATAACACGAATAAGCTTTTGTGACTTGTGATAACAGTACATTTGTATACAAATGACGAGTCAAAATAGCGAATTCTACTTATAAAGGCGATATGGAGACAGTGACAATAATGAATTCCCACCATTCGCTCCCCTTTTTAATGATTTGAACGTGGATGAATAATCAAAACAACGTTACATTGTAGTTTCGATCTTATGATCATTCATTTACGATCATATTTTTCGAAAGAGGGCTTATTGCTGAAGCGCACTTGCTTTAGGTGCGTAATGGTGGTTACGCCTTTGTTATTAATGGACGAACCACGCCCTTTATCAATAACTCACACGACCAATCAAAATATTCATCCAGTCCGGAACGACACATTCTTTGACACCATTCTGTCATTAGGCGACCCAAACCGATTGGTACGGGGTCTTTACATTACGAAATAGTTATTGTTCAAAATGAACACTTTTAAAAATCTATTCAAAGTTTTAATATTAATGTTTTTGTGTTTTGTCTCTTTTATATTTAAGAAATAGATAAGATCTTTGTGTTGTTCTGTGTTTTTTTTTTTTTTTTTTTTTTTTTTTTTTTTTTTTGTTCTTGCAATTTCGCTTATTCCTTCAATTGGTGAAAATCGATTGCTATAAAGTTGTTGTCTTTCTACCGATGAAAGAAAAATCAATCATATAAAGTAAACACCGATAGTAATATGATTCCCTTTATCATTCACATTTCAAATTTTGCAACCAAATTGCATGCTTTATGTATTATCCAAATTTATGTAGGCATATCGTAGTTGTTTTTTTTAACTCCGATGGCTTTCTGCCTTTTAACAACTTTAGCCAATTATAATTTTAGAAAAGTAAGATTATGGTAAAGTGATACTTAAATCATTCTTATATCTCAGTGAAGAAGTGACATTTTTTTTTTAATATTATTATTATTTATTGTTATTGTTTTAATTAATATCGTCATTTCAAAACCCTACTGTTTGCAGATCTTTTGAGAAAAGAGACCGACTACGAATCCATATATTACACGTTCACGAAAAACATCGACCGCATAAATGTGGGGTGTGTGGGAAAAGCTTTAGCCAGTCATCCAGTCTTAATAAACATATGAGGGTAAGAAACCTTGTAAACTAATATCTTACTTGCAATTTTGTCTCAAGGACGGTTTGAAATTAATCATGAATCAATGCTTAAAAACATTTTTTTAATTCATACTAGACTTTGTACCAAAAACATGTATAACATTGCATTCGAGGTAAAAGAAATTAGAGGATATTGAATGAGTGGTCATAAAATAGCCTAACAAATTTATTAAACGTGCCATCTTAATACAGATAAAAACGAGGCCTTGTCGAGTTTTTTTATCTGTTTTAGATGACGAGTTCAATAGATTTGGTATTTCATTACGCAAATTTTATAATCTACTTATAATATGACCACAATTTTCTGCAATAAATCTATGAATTTCTTCCACGTATTAAATATCGCCAATTTAAAATGGCGTCATCATATCAATTATGACGTCACAGTTAAAAAGATAACTTTATTATACGCTTTTACCTCATTTGCATAGTTATTTCAATAGAGTATAGTTACCCCCGAGTAATATAAAAAAAATTCAATGGGATTATTTCACTTCCGCGAGGAAGTCGTATTATAAAAGTGATAAAAATGTGTATGTCCCTTAGACATAATTCATTTGGCATTTAGTACCCTATTCTAATAAAACTGCCTTTTTTACATTCCGCAAAGTTTTCTTTTCAAAACTCTGATTCAAAACCAGTTATACAAGTCCTTAACTAATATTTCAGGTCCACAGCGGAGAGAGACCATATAAATGTGTCTACTGTAACAAATCTTTCACAGCATCCAGTATTTTACGTACACATATTCGTCAACATTCGGGAGAACGACCTTTTAAGGTAGTGAATCCATAATAGCTCAGCACCGGGTCGGAGATGTTGAACATACACAGTGATGACCGAGGTGTCCGATAACTTCATTAGGAAACCTAAGTCAACATTGTGAAAGATCGTGATTTCCGAAATGTTGCAAAACCTTAAAATTTACCTTAAAATACGTTTACTCTGTAAACTCATTTGGAAATCTTCAGTACACTCTTTCCTTTTAACTATGAATTATGAATAAGGTTCTACAAAGTATCTAATATAAGTTATTTACATATTCTTCAACGTTCGACAGAATGGCCATTAAGGTAATTTTACTCTGTGACATCATTTTGCAATTCCACGTACACTTTACCCATTTAATTATGGGTAATTCCCACCAGCTTTCAAGTTATTTACAGTATATTCTACATATTCGTCAACATTCATGGCATTTTAAATTAATTTTACTTTGTAGCATATTTTACAAATCCCCAGGACACTTAATCGAATTAAATATGGATAATTCTTAACAGTTTTTCAAAGTGTTTATGGCGAATTCTACACATATTCTTAAACGGTCGGGAAAACGGCCTGAAAATGAATACTCGAGAAATTCTATTCTGTAACATTACTCGTATTTTGCAATCCCAAGTATACATACTCGATTATCAATATGGATTATTCAGCCTTTCAAAGAATTAATAGTATTTTACTACTGATATTATAAAGGAACAACTATGATAACTATATTCACTATTTCGTCTTCTAATCAATTCATGCATTAAATATAATTATGATTAATAGCTTAAAGTCTTCTAAACATAACGCCGTATCACTATTGGGGTAAAATAAGTCGATTCAAAAGAATACTTTTCACCCTGTCTTTTTCTTGTTTTCTTTTTTAAACTTTGTTCAATAAATACATAAAAATAGACAATACACAACTTTTTTATGTTTTTCAGTGTAAATATTGTGGAAAAGCCTTTGCCTCACATGCAGCTCACGATAGTCACGTAAGACGAACGCATGCGCAAGAGAAATCAAACACGTGCAAAGAATGTGGGAAACAATTTGAACACGTCTTTGACTTGAAATTACATCTACGAGTTCATGAAGGTGGGTATTAAATATCACTGTACATGTTTTCTTTCTTTCTTTTTTATTTATTAATGTCGGTTATGAAAATAAAAAATGATAATTAAAATTAGATAAATGCCGATCACAGTTGCAATAGTTCTTTAATGGGATCTACGTAAATTAATGTCGGTTTTATAAATAGAGGATATTGAATGAGTGATCATGGAATACTGAAATTATTAAACGAGTCATCTTTAAACAGATAAAAACGAGGCTGTGCCGAGTTTCTATCTGTTTTAGATGACGAGTTTGATAGATTCTGTATCTTATGAGCACAAATTTTATATTCTATTTATAATATGACCCGAATTTTTGCGAAAAATCGTCAAAATTCTTGAAATTCAACATTTCAATTTTCCGCGAAACTTATAACGTCGCTTGAAACTGACGTCACAATATATAAATTATGACGTCATTTTCGAGGTTACAAAATAGCGTTGCTATACGCTCTGAGCTCATTTGCATAGTTATTCCACTAGTGTAATAACACCCCATGTAATATAAAAATATTCAACTGGGTTATTTCACTCCCGCGGCGTAGGTCATTTTGTTAAAGTTTTTAAAACATAAATCAATACACAGACGTCATTAAAACTTATCTAAAATATATATGATAATTCTTTTTTTTTTTTTTTTTTTTTTTTTTTTTTCACTTTACTTTTTATTCTATAAGAATGAATTTCTTGCGGAAATACATAATTTTTTCATCGATTTTTTTCTCAATAATTACAAACAACCTTTCAAATTTACATGCAACAAGAAGTGAATAAGACTAAAAGCTGTTTTGTAAAAACCAGTTTGGAAAGTAACATATAATACTAAATTTTTTTTAACGCTGTAGTAACTATGTTTTTGGAATAAAAGCGACGAAATACTAGGTAAGGTATGTAACTTACACTCAGAAGTATATTTTCTCCATTCCAGGGTCCCATCTTCCGGCAAACCAAAGATTATCGTTGATAACAGAACAACAATAGACTCAATCATTAAATTATAATGTATAAATGGATATTTTTAAAAGAATATATTAAGACGAGGCTTGTTGCTTGCTGGCTCACCGAAACTCAGTAGAGATTACACCTCTGCAATTTCACGAAAATTGGAAAAGAATATCGAAAAATGGTGAAGGCAAACAGTCATCCCGGTAAACGAAATACATTTTGATTGGTTGATCAAGTTTTTGATTGACAGCAGAGATCTATAAATTTGTGGAAAAGGTCGTTGCTTGACTGTGATAAATGTTTTTGTTTTTGTTTCTTTTTTTTGAAAACCGCCATTTAATCACATTAAAAACAGTAGTAATGCAAGCATTGGTACTTTTATTCAAAATACAGATCGTGATGATTAAAATACATATGCTACAGTTAACCACATCGTGAAATTGACACTCATCCAGATCAAAACTCTTCAAAATCACTCGCTCAACGCTCAAATTATTCATTCCGAACACTCGTTCCAAGCAACCAAAAACGCTCCAAAATAGTTCAAAATCGTTTCGAAGCGTTAAAAATAAACCAACAATTTAATTAAATAGACCAAATAATTGCGTGATTTTATTGGATTTTGTTTATTTTAAGCGTCTGGTTTTATTAAAGGGAGATAAACTATTTACGATTATTTGGACAAAATTATCGATAATGTTTTACCTACCTTGAAAATCAATCAAAACTCGCTCCACACACTCATGGGATGTCATTCTTTAACCATTCCAAAATCATTCAACTTGTCAATTTAACAATGTGTCTTACTGTATACAATTATAAGTAACATCTATTGATAAGTTTTTCAGAAAGAAATTAATACTTATCAATGTTCTGTGTACAAGAGATGCACTTATTTGTTGGCAATCTATCACAAATGAGCCTTTGCGTGATATTTCCAACAAATTGAAATGTGCGTGATGTGCAAACACTGAGCAGTGTAGACAGTCACCTACTGTAAATCTAATGTTACATGATGGTGTATAAGTACTTTAAGACCTTATCCATCAACTAAACGCATAGTTAAGGCTCCTGTCAGACTGTGCGGATACACAGGCTAGTCAGAAATTTTGCTATTTACATATATGAAATTGTTGGAAATCTCACGCACAGGCTCAAATCATAGAGAATTGCGGTTTTAAATGAAAATTCTTAGCTTCTACTTAGCATCATACGATATTGGATTACACGGTTATTGTCGACTAAGCAATGGGTCTATGATAAAGAAGTTGATGTTTACAAAAAAGAAAATAAACTTAAAAAAAATGACGGCGAATGCCATAAAATATTATTAAACGAAAATCGATTATAATATGCTAATCATTTATTATCTAAGCCTTGCCTCCTGAGTTGTTGATTCATTGCTATTTACATTTTTACATGATAATTTCTTGTTCATTGTAATGTACATTATCATATTTATATCTAAATGAAACATATCGGTATCAAATAAAGTTACCAAAGCGTACAGATTTTTTTTTTTTTTTTTTTTTTTACTTATACTGTCCTTTTTAAGTCGTCGAACAAGTCTTATTTCTTAACGACTTGTTCATTTTGCAGTACGTCCTTCATAAATAACCTGGGATATTTTGCATATGCAATAACCCCCATCTCGTGGATGCTTCTTAAGACTTTCAACTAACGGAAATCGCCGACAAAAATATTCCATCTTTTGTTGTTGGTGGACTACAAATATTACTAGTATATGAAAATATCAATATAGAATACATAACCAAAGCGTACACTTTTTTTGCTGATATCCTAGGCTTTTTTTCAGGGTTCGATACTAATTATCTAATGTCATCTGCTGTGTGTGTGTGTGTGTGTGTGTGTGTGTGTGTATTTCCGTTTATTTATCGTCCCTACCGTAGCACATGCCCTCATAAGCGACTGTTAGTTGTTACAGGAGATAGTACAAGGATTCGTGACGAAACTACTGAGAACTGACATGCTTCTTTAACGTGATTGATGTAAAGCACCGTATCACTGAACCTCGGTTTAACGTCCCATCCGAAAGACAATTAGTTTGTTAGTGTGCCAGCCTAGGAATCGAACCGACGCGGTCGAACTTCAATGGTTTTAAAGTCCGGTGCTCTACCGACTAAGCTAATCATCCTGCCTGTGGGACTTTCTGGCTTCAATATTTACGGACACACTTGGGGCCCATTTTTTGCGTAAGTCAAAATTTAAAGTTTCTTCTACAGAAGAGATATTGCAAGGCAGAATATAACAATAAAGGAAAACACCAGGTACGATTTGTTATTTTGACTTACGATCAATTTTTTCGGAATACGTTTAGTAAAAAGGGCCCTCAAAATCGACCTTATTAAATGTCTCACTGTCATGTAGAATAAAGTTAATTTTGAGATTAGATTCTCGAAACGTAATTGTTCGTGGTTGAAATTTCAGAAAGAGGAATTTGAGAAAAGAAAACAAAACTCTGCTACAATTTCTTGGTAATTGATGTTTAATACTTTTACATGTAAAAGTAAAAGCGTTAGATGTTGCGTCAAATCACCCTCTAGTAGTACCAGAACTTTCTTGCGCACATTCAATACCATAAGTTACCAAAAGTGGATTTTAAGTTGAAAAACATTGGCCTGTATATATTAAAACCTATCGTAGACTACAAAAAAATGGTTTCTTAGTAAAGGTCTTGTCTACAAATAAGAACTCTGATCTTGACTGAAATTGAATATGTATATCATTGCAAATTTTCTCAATAATGTTATGTTGTGCAAACTATTTAGAATCGTCTCAATGAGAAAATTCTGATGAGTTTAAGCAACATAGGATTAATTTATTTTAAATTTCTGATCAATAATATGCACCTTTTAAACTACTTTTATGGAAAGATTGGAATTTGAATTGGTGGGGGGGGGGGAATAGTCGCTTAATAGACGTGGTCGCTCGAGCAAAATGGACTGTATACAGAAAAGTTGGTAGCATATATTCGTATCAGTATCTTCTTTTCAAAGAACTTTTTCTGTCCAGTAAAATAATCACATGTTTAAGGGAATTCCAAAGCCCTAGAAATAGAAAAGGGCAAGCAAAGCTCGTTCATTTGTTATATTTCTGTGATACTCTCGCTACGAGCCCTTTGGGAAAATCTCCTCTCTCATTAATAACCAACTACTGAGCACTAAATGCAAATTGAAGAACGAACGTTTAATATAATCGCTTTATTGTAGCGCCTCATTACGTCCCTCGTGGACCATTAAGCATCCTAGCTTTCGTATAAAAACTAACCTAACTGACATTAAAGGCAAAAAGGTGAAGATATTTTCTCCGATAAGCCACGCAAATCAAAGTCAAGGTCCTTGAGCTCTGCGTACAAAATGCGCAATCAAGAACCAATATTCTCGAACCGTCTTATCACCTTTCGGCCTCCGGCGTATTAATCTAATAGAATTAGATGTACTCATGCGCAACCTTTGAACGTGGAACTATTTTCTATGATTATTAGTTCCAGAAATTAATTGACTTGGAGAAAAGGATACCTTGATTTAGTCTACTTTGAAAAAAAAATCGAATGGGTATTTCTATTTGTAAGGACAATCGAGGAACTCTATGAATAAATATGATACCCCTCACGCGAAAAGAGACCGTCTGGGAGCTTTGCAAAATGAATAATCGAAAAAGAGATTTGGTTAAGCATAGCTTTACTAGAGAACGCAGTTCAAAAATTCTTTCACGGGAAAGTAGATCGATCATTCCAATTTCAGAAAATTAGAAAAGTGAGAAAAGTTTCGACACTAGGCAGTCTGCGCAACCCGCGCAGTCTGACTAGGGTCGACACTTTACGCAATACCCAGATGGTCCATTTTCGCGTGACGGATCATATATTTGAAAACGAAATCGAATCCAACAGAGTAGTCAGAGTCGTGTATTTGTTTCACTTGTATAGCCTGGTTAATTTGACCCGACTTTGACCTCTGTGGAAAAAATGCTTAAATAACAATTACCGATATATTTTATCAATTAACAAAATTTATATTTATATTCAATATCGTTTGTTATTCGTTCTTATGAAAGCACGTGCAAAGCCGAGTAGGAATAATCAGATTTTTATTCATCTAAATAGCAGGCGTCAGATTCAAGTCAATAAAACCGCACTATATAAGCGTATAATAAGGTAAGACAAACATTCCGGCGTCCAAAAATATATTATACGTACTAAGAGTTTTGTATGAAAAAAAAATCATCTAACTCGGTTGTAAGAATTGATAATTGTCTCGGCAGGGCCTCGACAATTATCAATTCCATCAACCGAGTTAGATATTTTTCATACATTACACTAAGTAGGGGCCTACTTATTATATTTATTTTACAACCCGTCTCTATTTGCCTCGTTTTCTTCGATGTTTCTAAAAGAAATACAAGTTTCGTAAAATAACCGCATTATGTCAATGTTCTAAAATATCCGTGTGATATCATAAACAATAACATACGGCTTATTATCACACAATCATTTGTAAAGTTATAAGTTAAAACTTAATGCAGGCTTAAATTTCCTATACTGGCTAGCCCGTACCTTCTGTGCCGACGATACTTTTCTTTTTTCTCAAATTGCCGTTTGCGCCAGGCGGATTATATTTTGCTCGATTCAAAACTTGAAAACCTTCTCATCAGGCAAAAAGCATTGAAATAATTATACAACTTAAACTGATGCTAAAAGAACAAAACATATAGCAATTTTTATCACACGAAATGACAGGTTTCTAATTAATTAGAAAGATAGATCTATGTAATTTGGTGATACGGGTATTCTAATTTAAAAAGTTGTGCTTTTTAGCCTGCAAGCTCCGATGGCAAATTTAGATAGAGTTTGTTTAGTCATGAAATGTTAAAAGATACGTGCTTAGCCTTTTTTGTGGTTTAACAAATAAAACAAATTTATGAAATCATGCAAGAGGGGGATACCTGGACATTGAAAATCGAATGGTCAGCGCAATATTAAAAAGCAAATATTCAGGCACTTACACAGTGTTTCCCTGACCCCTCGAAACAGTTTCGACCCCAGTAAGTCAAAAATAAAGAGCCAATCTTTTATGTGAACACCATCTTAACGGACTTACGCATTTCTTTGTGATCTAAATTGCCCTCCTCCTCTGTAAGTAATTTGACGTCCAGTTGCTGAACATCGAGTTTTTACACCAATGAATATAAATATTTGCCTATTGGTCAATTTCCTATTTTTCTCAGCTCTTACTGAACTTAGGTCTGGGGCCAAATTTCTAACCAGCTGTGATAGTAATAAAATGCCGCTGAACGGGATTTTTTCTAGAAATTTTACCGTGATAATTAATCTTGAACTTGTAAGATGACCTGGAACTTAAAATTCAAAGGTGCCTTGTGAAGTGGGAAACATTTATGCCAAATAAGAGGATTGAAACGTGTGTGCCTGTGTTGGTCTTGGAGGAATGGGAAATGTTTAGCTTGCAGGTTAAGGTTACGAAAGTAGAAAGACAGACGTACAGATAGACAGACGGACGGACACAGGTTAGACAATATGTCCCAGATAGACAGACAGACAGACCGGATCTATAGTTATCTGAGGTATTAAAAATTTAACCCTTTCCTGTTTTACAAAATTTTTGAATTGTTCAAATTCAAAGGTTTTCCAGACGAAAATTTAAAGTGGGTTTAATTTGAAAAATAACCATTCTGTAGGGTAGAAAATAGTGTGGAAAAAAGAAGAAATTGCTTGTCAGAAGCAATTTCTTCTTTTTTCACAATTTTTTCTCAATCATAAAATCACAGGCACGTAAAAAGCAGGGATTAAACAGCAAAGGGTTAAAATACGTGCCTGTAATTTACCTTTGCGTAGTTTCCAGTCGCGTGTCACCTCCGAAAGCACAGCATTTCAAGTTTGTTTGTGGTGATTATCTTTTAAACTTTCCCTTTCGTGGAATCGGTCATTTTTCTGAAAACCTATCAAATTAAACAAGACTGATATTAAGTTTTATTATCCATGTGATAACATCCCGTATGATATTTTTTATGATAGGCTAACACACAGTTATTTTCAGAACAATGATATAATGCGGTTATTTTTAGAAACTTGCACTTCTGTTAGAAACATCGACAAAATCAAGACAAATAGAGGTTATAAGATAAATATATGCGTACTTAGTGTATTGTATGAAAAAAATATCTAACTCAGTTGTGAGAATTGATAATTGTCTCGGCAGAGCCTCGACAATGATCAATTCTCCCAACCTCGTTAGATATTTTTTTCATACAAAACACTAAGAGTGTATTATAGGCCTATATAAAAACTTTGGAGAATAATGAATTCGCCGGTAATACGGTTTCTTGCTTTGGTAGGCCTATATGACGATTTATTCCCGGCAATAGGCCTACTGAGAAAAAGATATCAACACTCACTTAATATTGCGTTATTATCTGTATCTGTATGTGTACGTTGTAGAATCATTTAAAGGCTTTTATACAACGGAAGTGTGTGTTGCCGTAATTTTGGCTCTCCGAACGGTTTTTGAGGGCCGTCTTCTGAAAGGCCGATAATGAGCCTGCATGCACTGTTGCATTTGGCAGGTGATTCCACTGGATAGTAGTGTTTACAAAGACATTGTCGACGATGTATGAGTGATTAAAAAGCTGTTTTAACATACCTTAATTGTAACTACCCGTTACTTTGGACCCGCCCTGCCAGGGCAAAAATCGTGGATTGTGAATGCAGACGAAAAAATAAAAATAGTCTGGAATACCTGGCACGAAGCTCTTAATGGTCAAAGGGAAGCAACTGCGGCGTGTAATAAAATTCAAGATGGCTTCCGCCTGTGCCCTGGAATGGGTTCCCGATTCATTATACAATATGTCGGTTTCAGCGACGGTAACATCTTACACGAAACACAGGCGAGATTTAAAACTACTTCCAGAAAACGTGCAATTCGACCTGTACTACAAGGCAAGTAAATTGACCATCTAATCGGGATGTTTTCATTTTGACAGCTGTCACACAAAAATGTGTGGGTGGGGTAAGTTAACGTATCTGACACTCATTTGCAGGTCTCATTAAAGTATTTACTTTGATTATTTGTGTGATTCTTGGAATAGGCTGATGATCAACTAGTAAACAAATTACCATGATAATGAGGTTATAGACTGTACTTTTGATATGGAAATTTTATTTTCTATTTAGAATTGTTTGATTTTGATTGAATAGATTTGGGTGAAGAAATGAGTATTGTTTTGTGCTCACATACAAACCTCTTTCTGAATCTGCAATCAGGTGTCGCTTGACTACCAAGTGTTTATTCAAGGATTTCAAAACCATTGGGGATTTCTTCTTCCTGTTTTGTAGGTCCTGGGTTCGATCCCCGACGGCGGCACTCAATCTTTGCGACTATATGTCTCTCACCAATGGGTTGGTAATCATAGACCTATGTGTGATAGAAGCTGGAGGATGGGAAAGGATGTGATGGTAGTACTGGTGAAAGAAATACCAGGAATCCATTATTAGGTGCTCCCGTCTGTGCGATAGAACTGTAAAAAATGTTGAAAGTGGCGTTAAACTCATCAATCAATCTTCCTGTTTGGTACAGGTCCCTCTCTTGGGCAGCATCCTGCAAAATTCAAGCAATTGTGAAATAACTGGTATTCCATACTCTTTGTCCACAGTAAAAATCGCAAAATAAGGGGGGTCTTTTATGCATTTTTTCAGTTGTTAGGTTCATTGGTCTGTCTAAAGACCTTCTTCATCTGGAGCATATCAAAAAATGTATGCAAGATTTATGAAATTTCACAGACCTGTGCATGGATCTCATTTAGGAGAAGTGCAGTGCACAAGAACCATAACTCTACAGTGACTACTCATCACATTTAGTGAATAATTGCCCTTTGTTGATTGACAAAGAATAGGCCAATGACCTGCCCTGGTGGGGGCATAAATGTTTTACAAACATCTCTTGTTTCTAAGATATGCCGGTTTTTAATCCAGGCACTACCTTGTCTAGCTTGATTCATTCAGAGAAGTTCCTATATTTAGATATAAAATTAGGATACCTAGAAAGAAATAGTCTACATTCAGAACAGGGACACCTAAATCTTAAGATTTAGGACCCTAATGGGCATAATTTTTTTGTTGATGCAATACTTTAATTTATAAATTAATAAATTATTAATTAATAGTTTTCTTGGATGGGTTTTTGATGTTTTCATATCCCTTTTCAGCTATACAATAAGGGAAGGTTGTGTCAACTTGGAATGGAATTTTCAGAACTGGAGACATTTGCTAAAGTTTTGAAAGTTAATGACAAAAGGTATGTAATGACAACTTTAATTGATTGGTGTCTTTTGTGGTTAAGGTGAAAGAAATACAGCATTGATATTCTCAGCAGACAAGGGGACATAACCCATCAACTTGACCTAAGACAATTAGGAAACATCTATATGAAAATCCACATGGTTAAGCCAGAAAAAAATGAAAAACCATGGTAGGTAAAGGTTCAAGAGATTCTGACCATTGGTTGTTCCCTCTCCTAAGGTAGTGGACCCGTAATAGTTCCACAACTTTTTGTAACTCATAATAGTTCACAATGTAAACCAAGGCTTTTCTTAATGAAATCATTTGGAAACCTTGGTTAACACTGTTAAAGTTCATGACCTCCGAAATGTTTGGAACTATTGAAAAATTGAAAAAAGAACCAACTGAAACCTTGTGACTTCAGGACAGTAACTACAGGTTTAAAACATACAATGCTCACAAATCAAGCATTTAGACATCTTTCCTTGAAATTGATATACTTCTTAAAAATGTAATTTTCACCTTTAATTGGGAAGGTCTAGGTCAGTTTACAGGTACAAGAATGATATAAGAAAATACATGTATCATTTCAAATTAAGGGGGAAATAATTTAAATATCTCTTTAACTCTTCAGAAATTATTTTCATTGAAAAAATCTCATTTCATATTACAGTAATTATATTAAATATCCCTTTAATCCTTCTCATGTTGTTTACATCATGTTGCTACCCTACCCTGACTTCAACCTACAGTGCCTGCTTTCATTTAATTTTCAAGAAACATGAGCCACACAAAATAAAATTGTCTAAAATTTGGTAATTTGTTTAATGCAATATTTAGCTGCTGTCATAGTGCAGTTGGTAGCATGTTGGACTGTCAATATATATGTCCCTGGTTTGATCCCCCACAGCCGCACACATCCTTTTTATACGCCGCTGGAGGCGGACGTATATTGGCGTCATCTTCTCCGTCTATCCGTCCATCCGTCTGTCTGTCCGTCCATCCTTACGTTTTCTTGTCAACGCAATTCCTCCTAAACTTCTGGCTGGATCTTCTTGAAACTTGGTCAATGTTATCACCTCCATTGGTAGATGTGCATGAAGGAAGGATTTTATGGTTCGTTGATTTTTGCCTGAGTTATGCCCCTTGATAACTTAGTCTCTGGGTCCACTTTTCTTGTCAACCCAACTCCTCCTAAACTTCTGGCTGCATCTTCTTGAAACTTGGTCAATGTTATCACCTCAATTGGTAGATGTGCATGAAAGAAGGATTTTATGGTTCGTTGATTTTTGCCTGAGTTATGCCCCTTAAAAACTTAGTCTCTGGGGCTTATTGCCTCAGTTATGCCCCCTTAAAATTTAGTCTCTGGGGCTTATTGAAATTGCAGCCTTGTGAATGCAACTCTTCCTAAGTTTCTGGCTGTATCTAAATGAAACTTTGTGGATGTTATAACCGAAATTGGTAGATGAGCATGAAGTAAGGATTTTATGGTTCATTAATTTTACCCTAAATTATGCCCTCTTAAAACTTAGTATATAGGGCTTATTGAAATTGCAGCCTTTTGAACACAACTCCGCCTTACTTTTTGTCTTTATTTAAATGAAACTTGGTCAATGTCATCACCATAATTTGTAGATGTACAGGGCTCGTGTTTGACCCTCAAACCAGGGTTTTGACCCCCAAAAATCTGAAAACATCTTCATTTGACCCCTAAAAATTTTGCCCAAGGGGGAGGAATTACTCAGGGTCAAAATTTGGTTTTATACCCAAGATCTTCACAAATTACTATCTAAAGTTCTACAAATTAATTACTTGTTTATATAAATACATGAAACTGTTTAAGTGACTCTTGAATATGCAAAAATCTACTTATGATTTGTTTTTTCTGTCATTTTGACACCTTAAAATTCAGATTTGACCCCCACTATTTCTTAGGTGAGGAGTCAATGACTCCCCAATATCAAACACTAACACAAGCCCTGATGTACATGGATCAAGGATTTTATGGCTCATTTATTTCTCTGAATTATGCCCCCTTAAAACTTAGTCTCTGGGGCTTATTGCCTCAGTTATGCCCCCTTAAAATTTAGTCTCTGGGGCTTATTGAAATTGCAGCCTTGTGAATGCAACTCTTCCTAAGTTTCTGGCTGTATCTAAATGAAACTTTGTGGATGTTATAACCGAAATTGGTAGATGAGCATGAAGTAAGGATTTTATGGTTCATTAATTTTACCCTAAATTATGCCCTCTTAAAACTTAGTATCTAGGGCTTATTGAAATTGCAGCCTTTTGAACACAACTCCGCCTTACTTTTTGTCTTTATTTAAATGAAACTTGGTCAATGTCATCACCATAATTTGCAGATGTACATGGATCAAGGATTTTATGGCTCATTTATTTCTCTGAATTATGCCCCCTTAAAACCTAGTGCCTTGGGCTTATTGAAATTGCAGCCTTGTGAAGGCAACTCCTCCTAACTTTTTGTCTTGATTTAAATGAAACTTGGTCATTTTCAATTTGGTTCTGTCAAAATAAGTAGTGTCTACAATTATTTTCGTGAAACAGCAGCAAAGTGGCGGCGTATTTTGTGACGATGGCACTCTTGTTGACTATTTTGTCTTCCGCTAATGGGTTGATAATCATAGACCTGTTTGGGATAGCAGCTGGAGGCCAGGAAAGGATGTAATGGTAGTACTGATCTGAGAAATACCAGGAATACATAGTGAGGTGTTCCAGTCGCTGCTATATAACTGAAAGATTGTTGAAAGAGGGTAAAACCCTATTCATACAAACAAACAATTACCAGTAATGCAAAATTCAATTCAGTAAAATATGGCTTAAAAATTCATTTTAAAGAAAATGATATATTTTAAACATTTTTTTATTTTTCAGACATTTGCTCCACCACTGTTTTCAAGCTTTAATGGACCATGGTGTGCGGGTGTCAGAAATTCTAGCTGATAGTTTTACCAGTCACGCTTTGCAAGCCAAACCTTGTCTACAGTCAAAGGAGAAAGCTATTCAACTGGGATTTGCTCTAGGTAATAGACAAGTTGAATTCGCGAATCAGGGTTCGACACTAACTTATTTTGCCATAGGTCTACAGGACCAGTTCAATGGCTCTGCAAAAACAGTAGTTACTACCCATAAACATATAGGCAGTTACAACTGTTTAAGGCTGAGCCATCAAGTGGATTCAAACTTTTGACTGTCCTCTTTTCTGAGTACAGGTCCTCCTGATCCTTTTTCCCTCCCCAACAACAAATTGTAATAACAATTTATATACATCGGGCAAATTCAGACAAGAGGAAACAATGTGGAAAAAGGAAAAATTGCGTACACGCAATTTCTTCTTTTCCCACAGAGTTTTCCCAACAACTTTTTGTTGTGAAGTTCCTAGACACAACTAGCCTACTAGTCTAGAGTTTATCTGCAAGCTTTATTTCATTCACTAACTGATCGAATTGTAACAATCCAAAGTTTGTTGTTGTTTTTTTAAAAAATGAAATCTCTTCTGTGGGTAAAAATGAAATTTGTTACTATGTAAATTTTCAGAGGGCAATATTTTGGCATGGATTTAACTATTTGACTCTTGGTCTGTCTGCAGGTGGTTTTCTCAGTGATGCAGGCTGGTTCAGTGACAGTGAAAAAGTTTACAGAACCTGTCTAACATTGTGTGAAGAAGATAATAGTGTACCCAGTCTATGTAGATCTTTAGAGTGTAAAGTTAGGTAAGTGAAATGCAAAGTTAGGTAAATTGAATGTATCTAGTCAGGGATATTTCTGGAATATTTAAGGATGGGCCATTAAAATGGGCCCATGGCCCATCTCCCTTTCATTCACATGTAAAATCTATGATTTTGATGGGCCATCTGCAAAAATGATGGGCCATTTGGAAAAATTGGTGGGCCCAAGAATCCTTAATACCTATCCTAGATTAAAATAAGCATCAGATTTGAATAGATTATATAGGGGCTCATCCAAAAATATCATCAGATTAAGCCTATCACAAAAAGTTTTTCCACAAAATCCGCCCGTCCCAGGTTGATCCCTGATAGTAATTTGAATGCAAAGTTAAGTGAATGGAATGAAAGGTTATTGGTAAGAGGGATTTGATGATAAAAGACTTTAAAAAAAGTTAATGGAGCATATCTAACATGCAAAGATTATAAAGGGTGCCTAGTCTATGTAGATCTCTAGAATGTTAAGTTAAGTAAATTGAATGTGTTTAACAAACCCATCTTGTAATATCGTGTAGTGATGGGCAGATTAATCGATTATAATTGGTAATTGGGCCTCTGACTAAGAAATTTCATAATTGATTAATCAGTTTCTAACACATAAAACGACAGCCATTATATATTGTTTTCAAAACTTACATCAGTTTCATAGCTCCGCATAAAACAGTTGTAACTGCTTATATGTTTATAGGCAGTTACATCTGTTTCAAGCCGAGCCATTAAAATGGTAAAAAAATCTGCAGAAAGAGTCTTTAGGTCATGATTTGCAACCAAGCAATCAGTATTATCACATTCTATTCTTCAAAAAATGATACTGGGAGTTTTATATTGATATCTAAGAAACCAATTGTATAATTGATCATTAGTTGATTTACTCTTCTAACTAAAATCTCATAACTGATTCTGATTTGAAACCAATTGCCTACACTAATAGGCTGTATTGGTGTATTGGCTGTAAAAAAAGTTAGTCAATAAAATGAAGTGTGAATGTGTCCTTAAACAGATACTGAAAGTGAGGCTTCCACGCTTTTACTGGCTTGATGTAATTGTGAATTTTAAACAATGTATATTTCTATTGTGATTGACAGATTACTACATGTACAGAATGCCAACTGTAAATATGAATCAGCCAAGAATACCTGCCATGGAGCTTTCTCTATCATAGAAAGTCTTTCTAATCAAGGAATCTGCATAAATAAAGCCACATTGCACACAGAGTCCTGTGCATTACTGTTTGCTGAGAGTCAATATGATGAGGTTTGTACTGCTTTTTCTAATCAAGGCATAATGTAGGAATAAAGCTTTAATCAAGGAATTAGTATAAAAAAGCTATGTTGCACATACAGTCCTGTGCTTTGTGGTTTGCTGAAAGTCAATGATATGAGGATTATATAGTCTAATTTAACCTTAATAGTTAAAAAAGGGTTTCTTTCGAGAATTTAGTAAGAAGGGTTTCTAATCAAGGAATAAGTATGAAATAAATTTCTAATAAAGGAATAAGTTTTATGTTTCTGATCAAGGAATCAGCATAAATAAAGCCACATTAAATACAGAGTCCTGTGCTTTGTTGTTTGCTGAGAGTCAATATGATGAGGTGTGTACGCTCTTTCTAATTAATGATTTAGTATGATTCAATGGGCCAGCACAATGCAATTGTATCTGCCTAAAGATTTATGGGCACTTAAAATAGTTTTGCACTGACCTGTGGAATCTATATAAACAAAACCACATTGCATACAGAGTGCTGTGCATTCTTTGTTTGTTGAGAGTTAATATGATGAGGCTTGCATACTGTAATTTGGATTTTATGAGCTTAACTTATATTCTAACCAATATTAGCAGTTGATTGAACTCACAAAATATTTCTTGAATGTTGAATATTACAGAATTTAAGAACAAATACTAATCTTTTGCTAAGATATGAACTTGCAAACTGTTCTTTCAGTCTATAACTAGAGCTGGGACGGGTAGAAATTTTATATCCGAGATCTTGTTACCCGCAGGTACTCAAGTACCCAATGATTATTGTTCATATATTTATTTCATCAACTAAATACAATGGTGCACCAAGAATTTCTATAAAGAGGGTTCAAACATACAATCCCACTCCCTACATTTTAGGGACGCAGGTGCTGCAAGTTTTCAACCCACAAGTAAGTAAGTGCCCAGGACATTCAAGACTATCTGATGTGAGTCCCAAAGACCCTCTGGGGATCAGCTTCAGAAAAGAATTGAAGACTGTTTTTAAAAAAACAGCCTTCAATTCTTTTCTAAGGTTGATTCTCATGTACATAGTGATTATACAATAGTCTGGTAACGGGTATTGATACAGGACCCTGGTATGAACATGTACCCAATACTGGGGAACTGGAGTACTTATCTAGCCCTATCCGTGAGACATGAAAACGTAAATAACTCTAGCTAAATTCCTTCTGTAAAACTACATCTCATACTGAAACATCTACAGTAAGTAAACCTACTTTATTTCATTTCATTTTCAGGCATTTCGGCATTGTTCTATAGCCATGACAGAGTTGTCCACAAACTTACCCCAGAGGGCAGTTGTTGATGTTTTACGTCAGTGTTCAAAGGTACAGTATAAAACTCAGATTATATAACAATATGTGTGAATATCAAATGTGACCCATCACACAAAAAGGGACCATCTGGGAACTTTGTAAAATAAATATTTAAAAAAGAGGTTGGTTCTAGAACGGGCCAACCAGAGGTCATATTTCAAAAATTCTTTCACAGGAAGGTAGATTGATTATTCAAGATTCAGAAAATTAATAACTTGCAAAAAGTTTTGACCATAGTCAAACTGCTCAGTTGGCGCAGTCTGACAAGGGTTGACACTTTACGCACTTCCCAGAGGGTCTGTTTTGTGTTTTCGCATGATGGGTCACGAATATAAAATTTTACATTTTGGGCTTTCAGTGTAATTGATGAAGACATAACATCAATGGCCTACCAAAATCTTGAAACTTCAGCTTTTTATCCAAATGGTCTTTAAGCTACCTTCCCTCATTCCATCTTTCTTCTTTAAACTTGTCTGGAGCATATCTGCCAAAGTATAAATGCAATATACGTGAAACTACACAGGTGGCTAGATCTCGTTGAGGAGAAGAGGTATAGTGCACAAGAACCCTATTCTAGCAGGCTTTACTTAACTTTGAAGATTTCACGATTGGGGATGGTCATACCTAACACAGCTTTTGTTCATGCTGAAGTTATAAGACTTGGGTTGCCCAACTATGTTATGTCTCCTTCATTCTTCATCCTTATTACCAGTGATTTTCTAACAGCAGATTGCACTTTAAATCTGGTCTCATTTCCACTATCAAAACTTCTTCACCCAATTCTGCCTTTGCATGGGAATTTTTAAAAACGTCTCTAAAATGTCAAAGTGCTCGGTATGGTGTCAGGGGCAACATTTTAAACTATTCTACATAGGTTATTATCATAGGAACACATGTTAATGTACTTATGATTGTATACAGAGAAAAGATTTTCATACCAGAACATAAAAAAATCAAATTGAATTCTCAAAAGATATGCAAATGACAATTGTAGTCTGGGAAATTTTGACTGTACCTCATATAATATACAACTACATTTTTGTGTAATCTTGTCTTAGATTATGCCACCTGTTCTTCTCATTTTATTTAAGTTATTTGTTAAGAGGGTGATGGTTTATTTCAGTATAAGAACTGTATATATTATTAAGTGAACACAAAAGCTATATTTTCACAAAGGTGAAATTATAGCTTTTGTTGTTCACAAAATATGAAATCAAACAATCTTACTTAAAAATCAAACATTTATTCTACCTCTTTAATGCAAAAATGAGACAAAATTACAGGACAAGTTTTCTTAAAGCACATCATTTTGCATGTGAATGCTATACACTTTTCATGATGCCATCAGTATAGGGCTCCGCTTAGATGACATAAGATAGGATGAATTGAATGAAAGTGGGGTTAAGTTTTTGATAATTTCTCTGCTTAGGGGGTGAGTTAAACAGCCTTTCCAGCAAAAGACCTATGACTTTACTGTAGTTCTGGACAAGAACTTCTATTTATTAACCCTTTGCTGTTTAGTGCCTGCTTTTTACGTGCCTGTAATTTTATGATTGAGAAAACATTGTGAAAAAAGAAGAAATTGCTTCTGACAAGCAATTTCTTCTTTTTCCACACTATTTTATACCCTACTGAATGGTTATTTTTCAAATTAAATCCACTTTTAATTTTCGTCTGCAAAACCTTTGAATTTGGACAGGTCCAAAATTTTGTAAAACAGGAAAGGGTTAAAAAGATATAACATCATCTATCCTAGTTCCAACTTGAATCGGAAAACAAAAATATAGTGTTTTTAATTTCAAATGAATAATTATGTATATTTTATTATAGGCTTGTGTTGTTAAAAGAGAGTTCCAGAAAGCTGAAGTGCTCATCAAATATGCTGTTAAATTTGCCAGGTACAGTATTTCTTGTAATATATGGTTCCGGGAGCTATACATAACATACTCAGGGAGCTTTTACTTAGTATGCTTAAGCCCTTTTCCCTTTCATTTGAGGTGAATTACCTCTAAACAATCATATTAATGACTGTTTAAAAAAAATTCATCTCAAAATAGAGAAAAAGTCTCAAAAAGTTCCTAAAATTTAGGCATTTGAAGAGGGTTTTCTTGGAAAAAAATATAGGGGTGCTACTATTAGGGAGGGCGCTGTTATTAGAGGAAATAGGTAGGTCAATTCTTTATGATCAACTGTTTTGTTCAAAGACAAAAGACATTTCTTGAGTTCTTTTGCTTTCTATAATGTTCTATTTCTTCATTAGACTTTCCTGTTATAGTTGATGCGTAATATAATCTATCAGAATATAATAAACACAGAATAAATGTGAAAAAAAAATAAATATGGACTTTTAAGGTTACTCTTAAATAGACTTTATTGGCTGTTCTAAAAGCAAAGGGAAGGCAAAACTGATTGCCAAGCTACTGTCCCTGTTGTGAACTTCATCCCCTTTGCAATTGTGCTCATGTGCTTTAGTAACAATCTGTTAATAGTGTTTATAATTTGATTTTGTAGAGAATCATTTGGAGTCCACCATCCTAAGTATTCTGATGCTTTATTAGACTATGGGTTCTATTTGTTGAATGTAGATTCTATCACAGCCGCCGTACAGGTTTATCAAGTGAGTAAAATTTCATATGTAGACTCATATAAAAAACTTAACTTCCATTTTGACCTGATCTCCTACATGCACATATATCAACTCTTGAGAACTGTTTCGTAGTTTCGCACTTTCTGTCACCTGACTTAGCAATAGTATGAACCATTGCATCCACTGCTCGTGAAAATGATGTCATTTTGTTACATTTGTTATAAATGTATAAAGTGACATGCTTTTATGGGTTTATCTGAAAATCGACTTTTCTTCTCAGCATGTCTCTTTTTGTAACATATTTTTGGATAAAGAGCATATTGTCCCAATAATGATAGTAACGGTGAAAAACAATTGTCCTGAGGTGGAGGGGATGACATTCTGAGCTGTTGCCCTCTGCTCTCGGCATTGGTCAACCCCCGACGGCGGCACTCATTCTCTCCGACTATTTGTCTACCACCAATTGGTCGATCATCATAGACCTATGTGAAATAGCAGCTGGAGGGTAGGAAAGGATGTAATGGTAGTACTGGTGTGAGAAATACCAGGAATACGTTGTTAGGTGCTCTAGCCACCGCAAATTAACTGAAAAAAAGGTTGAAAGCGGCATAAACCCCATTCAAATAAACAACATATCAGCATCAGTCAACAGTTCAGAACATCAAACCCTCCACCCCTGGACAATAGTTTCACCGTTACACAAAACGCCATGAAATTACTGAATATGTCTCATCATGTTTTATTAGGATTTAAAGCAAAGGTACATTTAACTGTATTTTGTTTTGCACCAAGTCGTCAACATATGATTGGTAAATTTTTTTCATTAGTGTTAACTTTTATTTCTTTGAAATTAGTCCTATAATTAATGATAAGAATTGAATGAATTGAATAAAATATCAACTCACATATTGATAGCTCAGTGTGAAACAGTTGTAACTGCCTATATGTTTATAGGCAGTTACAACTGTGTCATGCAAAGCCATAGATAAACGCTCAGAAAAAGAATCTTTTCAGTACCCTTATTTCAATATTGTTTCATCACCTTTAGTTTCTTTACCTTTTTAAGCTGTTAACCTACTGTACTGTACAACTCTTATTGATATTAAAAGAGTTCATTGTACAATAATTTTCAGAATGCTCTAGATATTCGACAATCCCTGTTTGGAGGAAACAATCTCCATGTAGCTGTAGCCCATGAAGATTTAGCATACGCTTCCTATGTACAGGAATATAGTTCTGGGAAATTTAAAGACGCAGAGTAAGTACAGTTAAACCTTAAATACGGTCATTTCATTACTCAGTTGATAATCATACAGTTAATTCACTACCAAATCAGTGTAATTATTAAAGCAATGAATAGAGGATATTTAATGAGTCATCTATAAACAGAGATAAACTAGGCTTTTTTTTATGATTAGTTTCATAAATTTGATGTTTTTTTGACACAATTTGATATTCCTTTATGATACAACACAAATTTCTTCTAAAGATTGACAATTTTTTTAGAAATTATTGATTAGATTTTTCCCTGGAACATAAAACACCATTGGTAAAATATTATCCATTCTAAAATCTTTTTTGCAATAATAAATAATATTGCTACACAATATTAGCTCATTTGCATAGCTTAGTCACTCATGTAATAACACCCATGTTTATCAAAATTATTCAGTGGGGTTATTTCTCTCCTGCAGCATAGGTCATATCATAAACTGTTTTTAGACCAGCTTAGCCGGGCTTGTGTTTTTGAAAGTCATCTTTACTGGTCCTGAGGAGGATAAAAGCTACTTGTTACATCGTTACATTGACATGTTATTCATATGCAATCATTCAAAATTTTAAGCTTTTTTTTTCTCTTTGTGCATCAAGAAATATAGAACTTGATTGTTCTTCTTTGAAAATTGATAAATTCTTTATTTTGTGAAAAGGCAAAGATATATTAACATTAATGTTCAGCAACTTATGAAAATGGGTTCTTGATGTTTAATTAACAAATAAAACATACATGTATATCTTTCAAATATGAGCCTGTACATGACATATCCAACCTTTTTTAAATGTACCCCAAGCAAAAACTCTGACCAGCCTATGCAACCGCACAGTCTGTCCAGAGTCTTCACTTTGCTCTCTTTTGTTTGATAAGGACTCAGATTATCTTTTGACAGACAGACAATTTTCTAATTGCACTATGTGACTATGTTTAGGCTACTCAATATTTTCATCTTACGCACATGTCAAATTGTTGGTAATATCATGCACAGACTCATATGAATTTGTGTGTTTACTCAGGGACCATGCAGAAAAAGCCATAGAAATACTAGAGAAAATACTGCCAGCCGATCATCTTATGTTGTCATCATCCAAAAGAGTCAAAGGTAATGAGTTTCTTTATCATATACCCACCCCTGACCTGCTGTCATAGTGCAGTTGGTGGGGTATAGACATCAATCTAGAAGCCCCATTCAAACAAACACCCCCCTACACACACCTACAAAGTAGATGATGGATATATTGGTTTACCTCCCATCAGTCCGTCTGTTCATCCTTTCTTCCGTAGACCCATAGACCATGCTTTTAAGGTGGACAACTTAAAAGCAATTATGCCCCTACTTCGGCTTAGAATTTTTGCATTATACACCATCTGCAGCTTATTGTGGGCACCCATTGGTAGGGCTCTTATTGTGTTTCAATATTGAAGGTATTGTACCTTTGTGAATTTATGAAAAATACACTCAAATGCTGTTTTAATAATTTCAGCCCTAATCCTTGAAGAAATAGCCATCGACAGTGATGACAAGGGAAAGGAGGAAACATTGTTACAAAAGGCGCAGGATTTACATCTTCAGTCACTAGCACTCGCTCGTAAAGCATTTGGTGAAAATAATGTACAAACAGCAAAGCATTATGGGAATCTGGGAAGACTTTACCAGTCAATGCATCGATATGATGTAAGAATACTCATTTGTTAGTTCCCTTCATTTCTTGTATTAGTATAACCTGCAAAGATGCACAAGTTTAAATGAGTATTCAAAGGTTAATTTGTCAATACTTCTAAAACTTGTGCAGCAATACATGTTACAAAATAATGGTTTGATTGAACCAATTTATCTCCCTTTCTTCTGTATTCGTTCTGTATCTTGAAGGAAAACGAAAACAAATAGTCGCAGCCTTGAAATATATCTATCATAAAATGCAGACAGTTAGGTTAAAGGTACTAATTTCTTAAAAGGAATTATATTTGAGGTTGGAAATGTCATATTTTACATCAAAAGAAATGC
Source organism: Fragum whitleyi (assembly GCA_948146395.1). Classification (NCBI taxonomy): domain Eukaryota; kingdom Metazoa; phylum Mollusca; class Bivalvia; order Cardiida; family Cardiidae; genus Fragum; species Fragum whitleyi. The sequence goes on from OX411553.1 coordinate 40,358,083, forward strand.
ACTTATGGTAGCCAACATTCTCTTCTTTTACCATATTGTTTTGAAGGTGCTGAGTTATATGTTTGTTGAAATATGAAAATAGCTACACTTTTCTGCAGACAAGCCTTGCGTTTAGAATGACAAAATAGTGCAAACTGTTCTCAAATTATACCCAGCTTGTCACTTGCGTGCAAAGCCAGATATAATTTGAAAATAGTTGGCACCGTTTTGTCATCATTTTGTAGATATTTTTTAAAAAAGGAATGATGAAATAAAGGCAATTGTTATTCTTGTGTGATTAGAAAAAAGAAAATTATTGATTAAGAAGTTAGATTAAATGATGTTTTGAAATTATTTATTATTTTTCATGTCTTATTGACTTGACAGGAAGCAGAAGCAATGCACCTACAAGCCATTGAGATCAAAGAGCGGTTATTGGGGTCTGAAGATTACGAGGTGGCGCTGTCAGTTGGTCATTTAGCATCACTGTATAATTATGATATGGAAAAATATGAAGAAGCGGAAAAATTATACCTACGATCTATAGAAATAGGTAAGATTATATGTGCGACCTATCATTTTACCCATTCCTTTAATACCACTTTATGACCACCCTTAGGAAAGAAGATTCAGAAATCATTGTGGAAAATGAAGAAATTACTTGTTTCAAGTAATTTCTTCCTTGTCCCCTATGTTTTCTGCCCTGAATGACTTAACACTGAAAATTTTATGAACCTGATATTTGTCGTGTCCCACTTGTTTGAAATTCGACTTATCTAAAATTTTGTTGTCTTAAAATGGCTTGACCTCTGTTTAACATAAAATATGCAAAAAGGATCAAGTAAAAAAGTGTCAAAGCGCAGTTAGTTGCACAAAAGACTTTCATTCAAAAGGTCCCAGGTTCTAAAGGTCCCAGGTTCAATCCCTGATGGCGGCACTCATTTTTCTTACAATTTATCCTCCACCATTGGGTGGATACTCATAGACCTATGAGGGATAGCAGCTGGAGGCAAGGAAAAGACATAATGGTAGTACTGTTGTGCGAAAAACCAGGGTTCCATTGTTAGATGCTCCAGCTGCAGTATAACTGAAATATTGTTGAAAGTGGCATTAAAAAACAACAAAATACAATCAAATAAAAAGAGTTCAGTGTAGAATGATGTTTCAAGAAATAACTTAAAGAAAGGTAGAAATGAACTTTTTTCACACTGAAAATCTACCTCATTCAAATTGTTTCAGAGATTGTATCAATTGAATGAGGTAAAAAAAATGCAATTTCCATAATAATGTTCCTTTTGTATATCTTAAATGATTTTTAGCTCCACTGGGTGAAGGCCACTTGGGCTATTGTCATGGCGCTGTGTCCGTCATGCATCAGTCTGTCAGATTCTAATAGTTGGATGCCAATGAAATTTTACATGAATGATCCTTTGGTGACCCTCTATCAGTCTACAAAAAATTATTATGATTGGTTGAAAAATATGTATTTATGGGCGGAGGTCATTTTTCTATATGTTATATAGTGGAAACTTTGAAAACCATTTTCTCGGAATGTAACTGACGGATATCAACCAAATTTCATTGTAATGATCTTAGGGTGACCCATTGCCATGCAGCCAAAAATTATTGAGATTGGATGAAAAAAATGTATTTTATGGGCAGAGGTCATTTCTCTATCTGTCATATAGTGGAAACTTTGAAAATCATTTTCAACATCAGTAGAACCCAAAATATCTAAAAGTCAAAACTTTTATTTTAAGAATTTCAAGCCTGTTGAGCGACTCAAGCCATTCATGGCTTTCTAGTTATCTTCTACAGTATCTACAATATTCTGATTTCTTTACTGCATGATGATAGATCTTTTCCATGGGCAACTGCAAATGTCAAGGTCATCTTTTATGATCAAGGTCATCTATCAAAGTCAAATGATCAAAACATAACCAAAAAACTGAAAAAATACCTCAAGTCTATTCAAGATACAATGATTATATTTGGCATGATGATAGATGTTAGTAATACCCATAAACAGATTGTTTAGTCAAGGTTGAATGTAAGGAAAAGGTTAGGTTCATCAAAAGTTCAAACAACTTCTGGAAAAAATGTTTTGCAGCATAAGTATGTCACAAACAGGTATTTTATTCTCTTGTGAATGCAAGTTTTATCTTTATTTAACAGGAAAAAAGTTATTCGGTGAAGGATATTCAGGTTTGGAATATGACTATCGTGGACTTTTACGACTTTATAGAGTGATAGGAAATCAAGCCAAATCAAATGAATTCGCTGTGATATTACATCAGTGGAACCAAATACGCGATAGAAACAATGCGAAACAAGTGAAACCATTAGATTTTGATCTCGAAACAATGTTGTCTGATATAGTGGCATCGTATTTTTAGTGTTGTTGAACCCCCCTGAGCAAGTGGAGGAGAAGTCATTGCAATGTCATTTTTGTGTATGTGCATTATTGTGTGAAGATTTTTATGTCCTAAGTTAGGGTAAAGGTCAAGGTTTTAAAATGAACTGTAAATCATGAATTTAAAATTATTCAACATAATCAAGACATTGTAACTACACCTTATTAATGCTGTACTTACAAGGTTTTGATTGCCCGATAACAAATAAGATATTATTATCAATATGAGTTCATGATGTTCTGTTTAAAAAATTTATACAGGATGATCGAAAGATGTGACCTATCATGTGATCGCCTGTGGTGTCAGGTGTCCAGGAGACAAATGGCATCTTCTTTTTTGTCTGGAGAATTACTCCGTCAATTTCTGTCTGATAGAATTAAAACTTGGCAGTTATGTTCCTCTTATTATTACAGAGTGCAGTGCATAAGAACTGTTACGCTACCTAGTTTTTTGGTAGCTTGTCTGTTTTCAAAGAAAACCTGTAGTATTGATATAGCCTTGGGGTCTTTCTCGTCGTTGTCACAAAACTTTGACATTTTTTAAGTCATTTTACCTTTGTTGTTTTTCATACATGGACGTCTTACACAATGGCTGAATAATCATAAATCATCGCTGATTTCAGGATGAAAACGAAAGCAAAACATTTTTGAAATGATGCCTCAATTGTGCACGTGCAAATCTGGGCATCATCTCAAAACTTTAGCAAAACATTTTTACATCCTGTATGCAGGGCATAAGGGATGTGCAGCTGGTGGCTAAGAAGAGGAGAAGTGGTGAAACTGCCTGGTATTCTGCTGCGCATTTAAAGCTGGGTACCATCTCAAAACTTTAGCAAAACATCTTTACATCCTGTATACAGGAAATTAGGGATGTGCAGCTGGAGGCTTAGAATGGGAGTAGTGGTAAAACTGCCTGGCATTCAGCTGCGCATGCAAAGCGGGGTATAATTTGCAAAAAAGATTGCACTTTTTTGTCCTCCTGAACGCTGGGTTTGTGAGAAAAATACCAATACCCCACTCACACAATTCAACACCAACAAATGTCCTTTACTCAAGGACTCATCTGAATTCTGGTATACAGGACAATCCCTTATTTCAGTGTAAGATTGAATTTTATTTTCGTGAGTGAAAAACAAAGTCTTTTGTTGTTCACAAAATGAAAAATCAATAGATCTTACTAAAAATAAACAACTATTCCTTTTCTTGAATGCAAAAATGAAATAGTGTGAAAATTTTAGGATAATCTGTTATTATGTATGTGATTGCTAAGCAATGTTTATGATGTTATCACTTATTGGGCTCTGCTTAGATAACATCAGAAAGAAAGTGGGGTATGAGATTTTGGTAATTTCACTGGTGTTGTGGAGAGTTTATCAAATTATTAACCCTTGTCATGCTGAACCTGGAATATTCCTGTATAAAAAGGTGGTATATACAAAGATCAGCCTGCACATATGTGCAGTCTGATCTTAGTCTACATCACCTGTTGAATCCCTTTCAATGAAGAGTCATTTACGAAATTGAATGTCAAAAGAAAGATTGTCCTATACTCTTGGATTTTAGTGCAAGCAGTACTTTGATTTTACTGAAATTTAACAAAAACTTTTATTCAGCATGACCAGGGGTTATATTGGATTTTTTGCAACCATCATCTTGAAGCATTAAAGAAAATACATAATTGATACATGAAGGTCACATGCGAGCAGGCTTGACTTACGTTTTCAGTGAATAACCATTTTACATACAGGTATTCTATGAAGAAATGAATGAATTATTGTTATATCGCTCTATCTTTGTGTTGTTTTGCATATGCGCGGGATATATATCATTGTTTTGAATATCTGTTATGAATAATAAGCTCATCTGAGCACAACATGCTAAGGGTGGGTTTTTGTGTTCATTGAATGTATGTGGTCTTTTTTGCATCATCTGGTACAGTTAATAACATCGTGAAATTGACAAGATGAACGATTTTGGAATGATTTTGGAATGAAATTGAATGAGTGTGTAGAGCCAATTTTGAGTGAATTTAAAGGGATGTAATTCAACATTGCTAATTTTGTTCAAGATAAACAAAATTAGCGATATTAATTACCTCCCTTTAATAGAATATACATACTTTTTTTGTATGTACGTCTTTGTTAACAAATTAGACACTTTTAAAAAAATCTTCACCAGCCAATAAAAGCGTAGAAATAATTTTATCGACTTAAATTTATTGTTGATAGGCTTGAATGATTTTTAAATGTTTTCTAATGATTTCGAAGCCTTTTGATTGAATAGATAGAGTGTTTTGAATGAATGAATGTAGCGGTGAGTGACCAATTTAGAATGATTTTGATCGGAATGACTGTCAATTTCACTTAACGGTATCAATGATTTAAGTTCTTACACTCTAAAAAACATAAATATTGACCAGTCTTCATGAAACTTGGTCAGAATGTTTTTCTAGTCACAAGGATGAACCCTATTGTAATTGGGAAGGATCTATGTGATAATCCAGGAAAGGGGCCTTGATGACAATTTTCTTATATTTACTTTAGAGGCTTCAAATTTGGCAAAATCTTTTTAAAACTTTGTTGGAATAATTGTCTAGTCAGAAAAAGAACCTTGGTGAATTTGGGAAGGATCCATGCTAACTCACAGAAAAAGGGGCTTTGATGACGATTTTTTTTTTACACTTAAGAGGCCACAAATATTGCCTGGTTTTCATAAAACTTGGTCAGTATATTTGACTAGCCACAAGAATGAACCCTAAAGATTTTGGGAAGGATCTATGCGATATCACAGGAAAAGGGGCCTTAATGACAATTTTCTTTCTTTACACTCTAGAAGTCACAATTTTTTATTATGGACATTTATTGAAATTGTCTCATTGAGATTATTCCAATCAATACCCATAATATAGGGTTTTAAATGAGAAAAGAAATAAGATTTTAGAATAAGGTTCACCAACTTGGACTCCATTTTCTTGTTGTACTGCTTACTTCTTTAGATGTTTTTGTTAAAAAGTGATGAAAGACTGTTATCATGCTTAAATTGAAAAAAGTAATAAAAAAAAATAACTTGATAAATGTGTTATTTGTTACTTTTAATTCAGCACAAAGTGCTAAATGTAAAGTATTGTGATCACTCTCTGTTCATTGTCCATTAGTCTGTCTGTCCATTTGTCAACATATGATGATAATCCACATCCCATACTATTAAAAAAGATGTCCCCCAGCGCAAATATGGTCTCTGCCCCGGCAAAGCTAATTTTACATAGAAACACGGAAATCTTCTGCAAAACCACTAGGTTTTAAGGTTTAATATTTTGCAAGCAACACTAAGTGATTCCCCTCTACAAATCGATGGCTCAAGGGGTTGTAACCCCCTTTAAACATATAGGGAGTTACAAATGTTTCATGCTGAGCCATCAATTTAATGTTCTATGTATCTGGGGCTCCCCCTTATCACAACCCTTTTTATACAGACTGAAATCTTTAACAAAAAAGTATGTCAAACTATATTATCTAAAGGCATGAAAATGGGTATTTCACAGGGGACATCAAGAGATGCTTCTCTACAAATGTCGTTAAAATATTGACCCTTGGGCACAATATGGTTTGGGCTCAAGCAGATCCTGTTCTACATCTATGAAAAGACAACAACTAATTTATAAAATGAAAAAAATAACCATCTTGAAATCAAACTATAAGTTCTAAGGGTTTAATTATGTGCAAGTAATCTCGGATGATGGTCCATAAAAATGATGTTAAAATAAGGCATTTGGGATCCCATATGGGCACATACTCCTTATATTGTTTACTAACGAGGGTACTATTTAAAGGTTTACATACAAAGCCTGAAGGCTTATGAGCTATGATATTTTCATATTACATCATTTGATGATCTTGTACAAATATTTTTTGAATATTGCCCCTGACGCGCAATATACACGAAGACATACTCTAGTGTACAAAGAAGAAAAAAAAAATATTTATCAAAACTGTTTTGTGGAATTCTTGTTCTGTACTAGAACAAATCTCTTTTTCAAACATTTATTTTACGGGGTTCCGAGATGGTCCATTTTCGCGTGACGGGTCATAATTACATATTGTCGTCCAACTTCAAAAAAGAAGAAAGATATCTTATTTTATCTCATAACAATACAAATATCCGTGTGATATCATCCCATATGATATTTTTTATGATATCACATAGTAATTTTTAGAACAATGATATAATGCGGTTATTTTTAGAAACTTGCATTTCAGCTAGAAACATCTACGAAAACAAGACAGATAGAGGTCATAAGATGAAAATAATACATACTTAATGTATTGTATGAAAACAATATCTAACTCGGTTGTGAGAAATGATAATTGTCTCGGCAAAGCCTCGACAATGATCAATTCTCCCAACCTCGTTAGATATATTTTCCCATACAAAACACTAAGTACGTATTATATATGTAGCCTTCCTCTTACATTAAATTGCACAAGCTAAGATTCCATAATCTAGTTCTGTCATCATTATTATACAAGTCATCAAAAAGTTGCTATTTTCTAATCAACCCCCTACTTTTGAAGCCAATCCTGACATTTGATTAAAATTGAACACGTATATAAAATATATGACATATTTTCGTGAGGATTAGTGGAAAACTCGGTTGCGAGAATTGATAATTGTCTCGGCAGAGCCTCGACAATGATCAATTCTCCCAACCTCGTTAGATATTTTTTCTCATACAAAACACTAAGTATGTATTATATGTAGCCTTCCTCTTGCATTAAATTGCACAAGCTAAGATTCCATAATCTGGTTCTGTCACCATAATAATTCAAGTCATCAAAAAGTTGCTATTTTCTAATCAACCCCCTACTTTTGGGGCCAATCCTGACTTTTGATTAAAATTGGACACATATATAAATATATATCATATTTTCGTGAGGTTTAGTGGAAAACTATTGTAAATGTCCATATATGAAATGTTTGAAAAGGTACTTATAGTATGCGTAGTCAGCCCGTCGTTTTACAGGTGCAATACCGTTTCCAAAACAAACAAAAACAATGTTGAATAGTAATGAACCTTGTTATGAAATATTCAATAAAACAAGGCTGTAATATTACAATCAATCTCTATTTTCGAGTCATTGGTGCAATTTTAAACCGAAAATGAATTAGATAAATAAGGCGTTCAAGACGAAAATTATCGCGAAACTTTTGAAAAATTGTTCCCCGCTTTGCACGTGAACTCACGTGCAAAGCTGGGTACAACTCCTAATCGTTTGTAATCTTTTTTAGCTCATCTGAGCTCAAAGTGCTTAAGGTGAGCTATTGTGAGCACTCGCCGTCCATCGTTCGTCCGCCTATCCGTCCACAATTTCTTTAAACATTTTGGTCTCCTTAACCGCTAGGCCAATCAAGCTGAAATTTGGCAGCGATGTTCCTTGTGCAAAGCTCTTCTAAAGTTTTTAAAAGAATCTAATTTAAAACTCTAGTTTCCGTGGTAACGGAAATGCTGAAAGTTGGCCGAAAATTGCTGGAAAAATTCTTCTCCTCCTCAACCACTTGGCAAATAAAGCTGAAATTTGGCAGGGGTGATCCTTGTGCGAAGCTCTTCTTAAGTCGTTAAAAGAATTAAAATTCACAAAAAAATCTCTGGTTTCCATGATAACGGAACGGTCGAAAATTACCGAATATTTTAGAAAAAAAAAATCTCTCCTGCTAAACCTCTTTGCCAACTAACCCAAACCTTGAGGGGGATATTCCTTGGGTAAAGCTGTACCAAAAATGTTATAAGAATTTAATTCCGTCAACAAATATGGTTTCTATTGTAATGAACAGGTCAAAAATCGTCGAAATTCTTAGAAAAAAATCTTCTGCTAAACCATTGGGACTTACAAGCTGGTCTTTGGTGAAGCATTACGAAAATTTTCAAACTATTTAATTCCATGAACAACTCTGAATTCCATGGTAACAGAAAGGTAGAAAATTGTGGAAAATCTTTAAAATAAAAACAATCTTATTCTTATCAATTGCGCCAATCAATCTGAATGATGATTTTAGGATGTAGCTCTACTAAAGTTGTAAAAAGAATTCAATTCCATTTTAACTATGATTGTCATGGTAACAGAAAGGTTGAAAAAATGCGAAAATTTGAGAAAAAAAAATTAAATTCAGTAGGACGATATTTGAGTAATTTTTTTTCAAAAACACCCTTAATGTACATCTATCATTCTCTGGTATCTATCACATGGTTGACAAGTGACTCAGGTGAGTGATATATATAACACCATCAATGGCCCCTTGCTTTTATCCTGATCAAAGGGCAGATGTCTAAAGCAGCCCATACACGATTAAAGGGTTAATTGACGTTTTGAGGGCGTTAACATTTGCAGAGACCAAAAAAATGGTTTAACGCCCGAGTGCGAAGCCTGGGGGCGTTAAATCATTTTGAGGGTCTCTGCAAATGTTAACGCCCTCAAAAATGTGAATTGACGCTGTTGTTGCATAAATAGATATATTAGAGTAAAAATTCAAACAGAAATTGCGAAATGATTTCATAGAAATGATAAAACAGTTACACATTTACGAATATGCCGGAACAATCGTATTATGCATTACACCGTCCATTTTGTTTATACCGACGTGGCTTGAAAAAAATTATGACGTCACACAATTTATGGCGGGAATTAGAGCAACTTCTTTCGGTATGCTCAATGATAATGTTGGACATGAACAATTTTCACGCATTTTACTAATCAATGCGTGCAGTCTTCTAGATCTGTTTATTGTTGTACTTGAATAGACGACACAAAACATCCTTTTAGGACAAACTAATATTGCAGAAAAATTATAAGAATCATTAAAATTGATAAAATTGTATAAGCCCAAATTGCGGATATTCAAGTTAAAAAAGCCGGTGTTAACGGCACGTGAATTTACTGATTAATCCACGTTTTCTGCCGTTAACGCCCGGATTTTGTCAGTTTACGTATGTCTTTAACGACACGAAAACGTACATTTTATGCAATGAAATTATTTATTTAATGCGCTGATTGGTTTTTAATACTGATAAATGATACTGGAAATCTTATGCAGAAACCAAAATATAAACAGACATTAAGAGGATAGTTCTGTTATGCGTCTCAAAAATGACATTAACCCCTTACTACCGATTTGAATTTCAGATACAGGGATGTTGCAGTTTACATACATAAAAAATAATTCCAAATAATTTTCATTTTTGTTAATTCAGCTATATTGTTACAAGTATCATCATTTTTCTAACGTTTAATGAGACAGAATTCAAATAACGGCACCGGTATTTTTTTCTGTTGTGACACTATACTTTTGAATTGTTCGTCTTGTTTCTGACTGAACCCTTTTTTTCCATAGCCTTTACTTATCTTAAAGTCTATCACTTTAAGCATGTATTTTTCTTCCTAGGAAAAGTTACTAATTTAACTCTCCTTGCATTACTAATTGCTCATTTTAAAGCCTACCGCTTTTAACATGTTTTCTTTCTCACTAAGAAAAGTCACCGATTGAACGCTTGAAAATTGTGCATAACCATTTGTAACTACCGCCCAAAACATGAAATAGTTCTCACTAAGAAATGTAATCGATTGATTCCCCTTTCAATTACCGATAACTTATCTTAAAGCCTACCACTATGAGCATATATTATACTGTTCACAAAAAGTAGAGGATATTGTAAGTTTGATTTGTGGTATTCTGGTCAGCTTGGGCTTCCGTACATCTTCAGGGCCCCGTTTTTGAATCATCAACAAAGAAGCCAATTGTTTGATTAAGTGACAATATCTGACTGTGAGACACAGGGTTTGACTGCAGTCTGGACTCAGGTTCTTCTGGTTTCCAGCATACCATTGACTCACTTTATGTGAGCTTTTATTAGACCTCACATTATTCCAACAAAATGTGATGCGAATACATGATAGAGATAAACACCAAATAATTTTTCTCGAAGTTATGCTCAACTAAAGTAAGAATTTCCATTACAACATACGCCATGTTAAGATAAGCGCTATACCCTTCCTTTCTTAAATGCTGAATTTGCAGGACATGTTTAGCAGAAAAGGAAATTCCATAACTACTACATTACCATGAGACAACTGCTAGTTGGCCAAGAATAAGTTAGATTGTCCTAAATTGTTTGCAACCATAATAACCTAATGGATTAACTGATTATCCCCTACTTTTTGTGAACAGTATATTTCTCTCTCACCAAATGGGTTGATCATCGTAGACCCATGTGAGTTAGCAGCTGGAGGCTAGGAAAGGATGTGGTGGTTTTTACTGGTGAGAGAAATAATGTTGAAAACGGCGTAAAACGCCATTCAATCAATCAATATATTATTTCTAAATATGGAAAGTTACCAGTAAAACCTTTTTTTTTTTTTCATTACCAATTACTCATTTTAAGTCCACCTCTTAAATAGTGTATTTTTCCTTGTAATAGAAGTTGACGATTGATCCCTATTTGCATGACTGATAACTCATCTTAAGACTACCACATTAAACACGATGCAAAGAGACCTTCTCGCTTTATCTGAAAATAAAACAATGGAAAAAATAGTAGCCATGGCAACACCTGATTTCTCTCTCATTTAAAACAAAATTAATTGGTGATTAATGGTCGATGGGTAAGATACAGCTACTAAACAAGCATCTTCATGAATGCGGCTCGTCATGCGAGAAGGGACCATCTGGTAAGAAAGAAAAGTGGCGATTCTGACTGGGATCGAAATGTTTTGCTTTTACAGTTTAGAATATCGTGTAATTGACATGTTGAATGATTTTTGGATGATTTTGAAATATTTTTGAATGAGTGAGTCGAGCGAATTCCAAATGAAATTTAAGGAAAGTAATACAACATTGCATATATCGTCCAAGTTGGACGTGCTTTTATTACACCATCCGCACAGTCTTACCAGAGTCTTCACTGTACGATTTGTAAATAGATGGTTTAGGAATGAAATTGACTGAGTGTGTCGAGCGATTTTTGAGTGACTTTGATGGGAGGTAATCCAATATCGCCAATTTTGTTCAGGGTGAACAAAATTAGCGATTTTAATTACATCCCTTTAATATAATATGCATACAAGTTCTATAGACAGCTTCCTATTTCTTCAAGAACCTTTTAGACGCTTACAAATTGAATTATGTCAGTGAAATCGCGATTTTTCTCTATTCAAATTTATTTTGAATGACATTGTTGATTCTATATTTTTTGAGCGGTTTGAGTGAGTGTTCGGAAGGGTTGAATGGAGCACTTAGTGAGCGATTTAGAATGGTTTTGATTGAAGTGAATGTCAATTTCACGGTGTAATAAACTGTACCCCGGAGTCGGTTTATTTTTTTAAGTTTTTGGTGTTGTTGTTTCATCTAGAGAACAACTTTAAATTCAGACCAAAATAAAGCCTTATCGATTCTTAATGAATTAAAAAGAAACCTCTCAAATACACTACACTTGTCCTGGTTATTCAAAGAAAATAACAATCGATATATCATCTTGCCCAACAACTGAACTTTTATCTTGAATCCTTGAGTTGAAAACACTGCCAGAAAATAGAGGAAATACCAAACTATTTTTTTTATAAATTACAACTAATAACAATGTGTTTCATGCAACATGTTGACCGTATTACTCTTTCAATTCTTACTTTGTCAAATACTATTCCTACTTTGCGCGGGGATTTCGACAGGTGAAAAATCGGTGAAATCCCCTTACGCGAATGTACAATTCTAGCATTGGTCAAAAAAGAAGGAATTCCTACTTTGCATAGGACAATTCCGGAATTGTACCGATTTTCACTTTCCGTCGAGAATATGCATAATGGACACATCGGACTTTTTTCTTAATTCGTTATTCTTGAAACCAATGTGCTTGTGTGTAATATTTCCAACAATTTCTCATGCGCTAAGCAAAGTCTTTAGCCAATCGAACATCCGCGCTGTTCGATCAGGGTGTTCACTACGCGTTACAGCTTGTAACATCGATGATTTGTCATTCATCTCAAAACAAAACCATTCAAAATCGCCCATTTAGCCTTCCATTCATTCATTTGCCCATTCTAAACACTCACTCAAACCATTCATTAACTTAAAAAAGGACTAAAAACATAAGATCAACAACTACATTCTAAAAAATATAGCTGGAAAAAAATCGCGATTTCACTGGCATAATTGATGTCGTAACCGTCTGATTGTTTCTTGAAGAAATGTGAGGTTATTTATAGATTCTGTATACAAATTTTTATGGAAGGTAAAATATATATCTCCAATTTTGTTTATCCTGAACAAAATTAGCGATATTAGTTTACCTCCCTTTTATTTCACTCAAAACTCACTCATCGCACATTTTCCATTTTATTCCAAAATCATTCACCTTGTCAATTTCACGATGTTATTTACTGTTTGTAGAAAAATATGGTCGCTACCCCGGTTTAACCCCGATATACCAGCGAAAAGCATAAAAGAAAATGTATTATATACTCCTATTTATCTCTGCTATTTTATGCCAAAATTCTATACGCCGACAAATCTGAAGTAAATTGGTTCCATCGTCCGTAAATACGTCAGCAACTTGTTAACGCGAAACCGTCTTCATTACTGCGCCGCCGTCATCGCGCAGTTGGTAGTGCGTCGGATTGTCAATCTAGAGGTCCCGGGTTCGATCCCCGACGGCGGCACTAATCCTTTCCGACTATTTGTCACCAATGGGTTGATAATCGTAGAATTTTGTGGGATAGTAGCTGGAGGCTAAGAAAGAATGTGACGAGAGAACTGGTGTGAGAAATACCAGGAATCCATTGTTAGGTGCTCTAGCCCCCGCAATATGACTGAAATAATGTTGAAAGCGGCGTAAACCCCATTCAAACAAATCAAATTCATTAGTGCATGTATTTTTATGAAAAATTCACATTAAATGATCTTTATCATGCGACCTTTTGCATATTGTCGGCGTTTTCAACGGTGATATTAAAGAGCGTCACAGAAAAATGGACAATCTGCTTGTTAACGCATCTCTTGCTTTATTTACACATAGATTTCTTGAAACTTTATGAGAATTTTCCTTAAGATGTGATATTTTTCAAAAAAAGTAGAATTCCCTGTGGCTACATATCTTTATACGACGGCACTTTATTCATTTCAATGAATTTCCTGGCGGTTAATTTTTGCGCATTGGGTCACTGTATAGGCAGTGGGTCCGCAATAGTTCCGCAACATTTCGGAACTCATGATCTTTCACAACGTCGACCGATGTTTCCTAATGAAAATCATTAGGAAACCTCGGTTAACACTGTTAAAGTTCATTTCTTCTGAAAGGTTGAAAAACTATTACGGGTCCATTGCCTTAAATTATTCACAGTCCCTCACTCTTGGCCGATCTGCGCATGGTTTGGAATAGCATTTTGGAATAACATTTGAATGTATTGTTGATTTACAACAAAGGGAAAATGACTGAAAACATGTCAAAGTTTTTCCACAATGATGACAACGAAAAGAAAGATCAATTAAATCAATTGAGTAAAACCTTTCCGAATCTTCTTCAAAACTAATTTCTCCAAGAAGAAATTTATACTCAAGGCAGAAACTGTTTCTCTTTTTTTTCTAAAAGTCGTCATTGGCATGGCTGTTTGTAGATCCCTTAATATCTAATTAGTCTATTTTGCCTAGTTATCAACTAATATTATAGTTTCTATGGCTATGATTGAAACTTGCGCTTCTCTAGTCTCCCTAGGAAGTGGACACTGATTGGTTCAAGAATCATACAATTCGTCACGTTACCTTGGTAACAGTTTCTGTAAAATTGTCATTCAAAATTGGAATTATTTCCATAACACATAATCTTTTAGAAGTTTGGCGAGTATGGGTTTGGTGTTTTTCTTGCTTGTTTATTTCACGGGCTTTGTTGCCCATGGTCGAGATATGAAAGTGGGCTTACTGATGGAAGTTGATAATTGTTGCTCGTTCATGTCGCTCGAAAATTCTGTTGGTGCTATTTCCATTGCCTTGGATGCGCTAAAGACGGACGGGATTTGGACTGGAAATATCAGGTAAATAATTCGAGCCTGTGCCTGTGCATGATACCATATACAGCAATTTGAAATTTGCGTGGGTCGCAAACATTGAATAACGTTGTCAGCCACATACTGTAAATATAAAGTTACCTGATGGTCTACGGGTACTTTGAGACCTTATCTATCTACTTATAGTAAAGACTGCGGATTCACAAGCTGGTTAGAGTCTTTGCTTTGCGCATATTTGAAATTGTTTGAAATCGCATGCACAGGTTCATTTTCGGTTTGTTTTGTCATTAATGGTTTTGTTTGGATATTGCATATTTTAAAGAGTTGTACAATTTGGGTGTACCTTGGAGAAATAAAGATTATGTTATGTTGTGTTATGTTATAATAATTATTATCAGAGGTACAGATAAGAGGGAGGTAATGCCAGTCTAAAATCTTTATTTCTAGATGAAACCCTATGTTGTGGGTACTCATTTGAATCGTCTCGAAGAGACGATTTCAATGATTACCAATAACATAGTGCTTGTGCCTCAATTATTTATATGCTTTGATTTAAAACACAAAATACCCCCCCCCCCCCTTTCTGTTGCTATGATTATCATTATTATTATTTTTATTATTATTATTGTAATTATCATTATTATTATCACCACCACTACTGATACTTATC